>OZ023274.1:8682875-9012875 GCA_964007475.1 Hybos culiciformis | reverse complement strand
TTGAACAACAAAATTCGTAAGAAAAACATCATTAAGTTGAATTTTCAATGATGTGTTCAAAATTCTTATTAATTTTATTTTGAAAGAAATGAAACTAAAAACCTTTCGCTTTTGAAGCCCTTTCGAAAGTAAGATAACCTTATGGATTTAACACGATGAATTTTTCAAACGCCACAAATATACTTTTATTAGATACACTGAAAGCCGATGGCTTATGCAAAATGCTGATATTATGTTGTTTTCAAAACATTTTTATGTATACGATTATAGAATCAACATTTAATTTTAATTTTCATTTTATTCAACTTTAACATTTTCAAAAATAAATTTTATTTTTATCAATATAAAGAATTTATAGTTCACATAAAAACTAAAAAATATTTTATTCTAATTTGCATATCTAGCTATCTAAATTCCCTGATACCAAAATGTAATCTGAATAATTTTAATATTAATCGTCTATTGAAATTTTATTTTAGTAAAAAAAATTTTTTTTACTTAAAACTATATATTTATTTTAAAAACATAATTTGAAAAAGCTAGAAATGCATCGTTCATATAATTGCAAAAAAATATAATGTTGAATGCATGTTCTTTTATAAGGGGCAAAAAAAAAAAAGAAACTCTTTTGGCATAATAATAATATTCAGTGGCAAACATCAATATCATTCTAAAAGTCAACAAACCAAAATAAAATTATATTGAAACATATTTTCTATAACCACTTTTTTATCAATTATAAAAAATAAAAGCAAAAATTATGAGGTTTTTTTTAACAGTGTTTTAAGGTTCAGAATTCGGGCTTACAGTGGACACAGTATATTTCAATTAAATCATTACACTTTTACTTATTATTTAAAAAATCAGATTACATATATTTAAAGGTTGTCATACCGAATAATTCGGAATCAGCATCCGTTTCTGAAATACGTCGAATCCAATTCCCTGATTCCCGATCACAATAAAAAAAAAGAAATAAATAAAAATAATAATAAACACACTCACAACTAAATAAAAGTAGCAATTTGACGAACTTTAATGATAAAATTTGAAAAACAAAAATTAAAACTTATTAGTGCCTGATCTTTGGATTTTATGTTATGTTGAAGAAAATTTTATTGTGATTTTTTATTTGGAATTAGGATTCGGCGGTTCTCAATTTGAAGAATTCGGTACGGCGAATCCAAAAATTCCGGATTTTGAGAAACTCTAGTTATATTACAAGTATAAATATAATTGAATTTACATTCTAACAGAGGAAGAAACCTTTGGCGTTCAAAGCAATGAATACGAGAACTAAAATATATTTAAAACCAGTTCGTGAAAATTTATTTATATATATTTCGAAATCAGAGACGAAAATCCGTCGAATTTTCTTTTATTCTTCAAACGTTTCAAAAAGAAAATATGGCTTTTAGAATAAAATTCGTATATTAAATAAAAATTTCGCTTTTATAAAAATAAAAAACTTAAGATGAAGCAAATTTTAAGTGTGGTTAAAAAAGTTACACCTGTTCTCCATCATCTGAACAAAAAAAAAATGCATTTTGGTGTGTGCAATTTTTATTACATGAATCTAAAAAGAATATTAGAAACCAGAGCAGAAAAATAAAATAATGAAAATGAAAAAAAAAAGAAAAAAATTTTTGTTTTCAACAGTTTTCCAAAGTTTCTATAGTTATCATCATAAAAATAAAATGCACATGAAATTTATATCACCAAGTGGAAAATCCGTAAAAAAAATAAACCTCACAAATTTTTTTCTTTTAGATTAGTAAGCAATGATAAAAAACTAATTTTTGCCAAGTAAACTTTTTCATGGTGTTAAGATAGCAATTCAACAAACTACTGTCTTTAACATAATCATAATTTTCTCTTTTTATCTTTAATTTTTTTTTCTATACTCGCATAAAAATTGTAATGATAAGATTAATTTGAAAATATGCTCTGTTTTTAAAATGACCATTAAAAGAGTAATAAAGAACATTCTTGGTGTTATGCCCGAGATAAACTTAAAGTAATTGACAAGAAGGTTAAACTATTTGAAATCATATGGAAAGTGATAAACTTAATTTCCGTCGTCGTCGTCGTTGTCGTATAATATAAATCGCCTCTTTTGAAATTTCGCAGCGCTCTCGCCCATCAGTTTGCTTGAGTATGTCTCTGACTTTAAACTGCAATTATCATAATGCAGAATTAACAGCTGGAAACCTCTCAAAACGAGTTTGAAAGCATAAAATTATTTTTGTAAGTTCTGGATACATTATGTAAAATGGTACATTTATTGTCACAATTCAGAGTTCAAATGGTGACATAGCCCAAGATGTGAATGAATAATGCATCAAGATTTTTTTAGTCTTACAACCAAATTTTATGTATTTTATGTTGCTGTATTGTGTTCACGAAACAAAAGTTATTTAATTCATTTAAAAACTTTTTAAAGACTGATTCTGGTCGCATAAACTTTGAATAAAGTTTTGGTTTTGTCTCTTTTTTAGTTTAGAATTCCATAATCATAAAAAGGAAAAATAGAAAATTTTTTTCATTCACATTTCGAAACATATTATGTCAAATAATAAATATTATCAATATTTTTATGAATCAATAAATTTTGAATTTTTTAAATGCATTGATCAAATTATACCAAATTTCAACCATCTACAAATACGAAACTATTTATAGTAATTTTTTTTTAAAACTTTCCGCAACTTATTGCTAAAAGTAAATCTTCCAGATAAGTAAGTATATACACATCTATTCTATAATCTAATTCAAATAGATCAATAATAGTGTTTTAGGAGCTAAAAATTATTACTATTATTATTAGAAACTGAAACGAATTTTTATAAACATTTTCGTATTTAAATTTATTAAGTTGTAAGTTTTTTTTTTTTTTTGGATCATCTTGATAGTTTATATAAAAATGAAATTTATAGCTTAAGTAAAATAAATATTTTTTCTACTGGTATTAAATATGCACAAATTTGCAATATAGCGAACATTTAGGGTACAATTTTTATCTCTTATAGCTCACTGGTAGCAAGAAAAGAATATAAATTGCATAAATCTATTTAAACTTCATAAATTAAAACTCTTATAACATTTAAGTTAACTCTTGTAAATGCAAATTTTCTATTTCTTTTTTTTTTTCTTTTATTGTATATTTTTTTTTTCTTTTTAAAATATAAAGATGTTAATTTATTAACTCAACTTGGATTAAATTTGTTGAAATAGTTAAGTGATATATTTTTTTTCGCAACAAATATTTAATACAGTGAATTAAAAAAAAAAAACGGGTTGAAATTGTGAAAAAAATTAAATTTCGTTTTATATTTATAAATCGATTAAAATAGCTTTACTGCACTGAAAAGATATAAATATTTCCGACCCTAGATGTAGCTTTTGTCTAATATTTTGAATACCTGAAAGTTTTGATATTTTGATTGCAAAAAAAATTGTATTCTAATTGAATTCTAGTTTTGAGGTTTAGTATTCTCGCAGCGAATTAAATTTTCGGTATTTTAAATTCGAACTCTGTATTAGCAGAAAAATATTTTTAAACAAAACTAACAAAAATTCAACTATTTTCAGCAAAATTTTCGATAATTTTAAGCTTTATAAAAAACCCAAGACCTATAAGCATAATTTTACTAACTCAACAATATTTGAAAAAAAAAAATTAAATTCTATATTAAAATTTTCACATTTATATGCAAATAGTATAAAAATACTTTAGATTTTCAGAACATGATTGAATATTTGATGAATTTTATTAATGAATGAAATTCTATACTATGACAAATAAAATGTATGTTGTTTAATGTTATAGCTTAAAAAACATAATTTGAAAATCACATAATATGAAAATTTATAGATAGAGAAAACAAAAAAAAAAATATTTTTTAAAATAATATGCAAATTGCATTCAAGGCGGTATTTCTGCTAATACATAATACTGTTAAAAGCTTTTTAAATGTTTTGCATTTAATTTTATTAAAATTTTATTCATTGAATGTTTTTTCGTTTTTTTATGTTTTTATTTTTTTTTTTATTTTTAATATGCATAATGCATAAAAATAGAAAGATAGAAGTTGTAGTTGGATTTACATAAATTTTGTTACGCTATTTTTCATCAATTTCATAGAAAAAAATATATTAAAATCTTAAAAATTAATTAAATAAATAAATAGAAACAAAAACATGAAAAAAATGAACATATCTAATGAACATAAATTCCTAATAAATCAATTATGTTTTGATTTAGTTTGTGAACATTTGGACATATAGATATTCAAAAAATGTCAAAGAACATTTAAATAAATTTCAAAGGTAAATAAATATCTTTTTTTTGTTTTAAATAAAAGCTACCGCACTAATCAAATTTCAATTGCAATATTTAAGATTTTTAGATAAATTACAATTGTATTTGTACAAAAAATGTATATATAGAAAAGTATCTAATAAGTGAAGTATGGGATTAGTTTTCAACATTTCGATTGAAGATACTTTACTTTTAAAGTACCTTGGCCACAACCACGGGCCAAAGATATTTTTTAGGTTCCAATACCATTAATACTATATACAAATAAACCAATTTTAATCGAAATCCAAACCCCAGTTCGAATCCTAGGAAGCTATTGGGATATATACATTTTTTTTTTAATTCCCTGTTAATCGAGGTCGTTGTACCCAACATTTTAATTTTCATCAGAATTCATTAAAACTTTTACAAAATGTATATATGTAATATATAAATTTTATATCAAAATTATTTTGACCCTTTTGGCTGATTGAGAGTGGAAAACGGCTAAAAATGTGTATTCAAAACTTTATATATCTACCTTTATGTATATTGTATACTGTCTTAAACAAACCATAGGTTAAACAAAGTATATTAAAAAGAACATAAAACAAAATATAAGTCAGCTCTAAATGACCGACAAACATAAATAATAATTACATTATTTAATAATTTTTTACATCCTAAACTACAGCCGTAAAGCAGTCATAAAAGAGTTATTATTATATAAATCTTAATCAAATGATTAATCTTAGATTTTTAGAGTTTCTATAATTTTAAATATACGTATGCATTAATATGACTATAACACGACAACGATGAATAAAATATGTTTAATAATGAGATTGGACGATATATTTTGTAAAGATAACTAGATAAGACTATGGAATAGATATATCATCGCTATAATCTTATAATAAGTGTCTGTGTGCAAATCTGTATTTTTAGATATTACGATTTTTGATTAATTGCGAAGATGGTTTCTACATGAATCTTATAGAGATTAAATCAAGCTTAGATTATCTTTCCTATCTTAATATCGTAGTTTTACCTTCGAAATTTACGCTTAAACTATAATTGCATGTATACGAATAAAATTTTTATTCTGAGAATATCTTTAATTTTAACTTTTATTCAGATGACTTAACTTTTCAAACTAATATTTAGTTTTTATTAAACAAATATTTTCAACCACTTGCTGCTGCTAGTCTCTTTTTTTATGAAAATATTTATGCTTCAAATTTCTCCGTAATTTTTCTTTATAGTTAAACTGTTATACATAAATTTTCATTATTCTCTTTCGAAATTTAATTTTTATTTAAAAAATATTATATTTGTACCTATAGGTATATATTTTAAGTTTCTCCTTAAAAAATTCGAAATTGCATTTTTAGGCTTTTTTTTTGTGCAATTATAGTCAGTCGTCGTACCTAATAATTGCGTAGCTTTTTGATGAATTTTTTTTTTCTTTTGTGAATTTATTATTTTTCGAATCAGCTGCCTACCATTCGAAAGAGAATGCTTAACAATTAAATGAAGAAAAAAAAACAATAACCATAACAAAAATAAAATAAAAAACAGAAAGATATAATAAAACTGTAAACTTTTTTTTTTATATATATGTATATAGATATATTTTTAGCTTAACAATATTCTCATAAATTTCTTATTTTCAGTGTATCTTAATTGCAATGATAATTTTAAGGGCTTAAGATTTTATTCGACGACGACTAGGATTTTTTAAACTTTTCTTCATCATAGTGACAAAATTCAAAGTCCTAACAATGGCATTACTGGTAAATTTCTGCTATGGGTCTTTAAAATCCAAAATATGCAGACTTTTGAAAATATTTTTTTCTGGAAATTTTAACTTACAAAAAACTTTCATTAAGGCCTTAATGTTCATCCAGGGGTTCCTCTAAATGATAAAAATATAAAACTTAGGTAAAATGTAAAAATGTTGAATAGAAAATATATACTATAAATATATAAATATAACCTACTTTCAAACCATGAAAAAAATAAAATAAAAATTTATATGGCAAACCAAGTACCAAACACAGAACGAACCTATTTTTTTCTGCAAAACATGGAATTCAATGTTTCTAACCTGAAGTGTAGCGAAGGTATTACACATTTCCAATGTCTTTGTCCAATTCGAGAAAGAAATTCAAATTTTCTATTATTTCGAAAATAATTCATTAAAGCTCATTAAAGCAGTTTGTAACACAATAAAAATAGTTTTAATCTGCGAAAATTTAATGCAAAAGATACCTACAAAAAATATATATATATAGGTATATATAAAAATCATACACTGAACCTACCAGAGTATCTTTTCCTTTTAGTTTTTTATTTTTTTTTTTTTTATTTTTATATTCGTATGGAAAATTATTTTTTTTTTATTAGTTTCTTTTTTTTTTTGTTGCATTTGTAAAATATATATAAAAAAAAAATGTTGCGAAAAAATTAAGGGGATATTTAATTTAGTGTTGCATTTTATTTTTTTTTCTTTTCCAACATCTCCAGTCTAAAATAAATAGAGGCCGTTAAAGGTCTAACATTTTATTCGAAAAATTAAGCAAGCAAAAAAAAAACAAAAAAAAAAAAAGAATACAAAAATTCGGTGCGTAATAATTCAAAAAAAATTTTATTTATTTTATTTTTATTTTATTTTGTGTTGTCAATTTTTCTTATTTTTTTTAAATTTTTTTTTTTTCTTTACGGAAGTTATTTGCATTTCTTGAACCGGTGTTCGAAAATGACAACAAAAATAAATAATAATAATAATAATTTTTTCCTGTTTTTAAAAATAGAATGAGGAAAAATTTATTCGTGTGGAAAATTATAGTGATAATATTTTTTTTTTTAATTTAAAAATTTTATTTATAACTTTTAACAAAAAAAAATATAAGAAAAAGTAAGAAAAAAAAGCAATTTAAGTTTTTTAAAAGGAAGATATGAAAAAACAAATTAAATCTAATTCAGAAATTAAGAACCTATTATTAGCTTCCACTGATTGCAATAATTTTAATTATGTAAAAATTATTAAATTTACTGAGATTAATTTTTTCTATCGATCCAAGAAAATTATGGTTTCAAACTGAAGTAGTTTAGTTTTCAATGTTATTTTTCTCCGATATTAGAAAAACTTCAAGGTTACTGAAAATTCAAGGACTCTTCTGAACTAAAAATAGAATTTATATAATGATTTTTATTATATTGTCGGCAGTCAAATAAGATGTGAGTTCACCTTCAACTTTAAGCAAAAAATGCAAAAACAAAAAAAATTATGTAATTTTTTTCATAATTAGATTTTAATGGTTCATGAAAGAAAGTTCCGGTATGTCGCTTTTGCAACAACTTTAATTTTATAAATTAAAATAAACCATCTTATTAACGTTGTGTAATGAAGAGATGAACAAATAATCGGAATAGAAAGGGCAAAAAAACATAGTCAAAATATGGGAAAAAACGCTTAGAAAACCGTCAAAATTTTCCCATAGAAGTGAGTACTCAAAAGATATAGAATGAAGAGATTTGTAAATTTAGATAGAAGCTATATGCCCTAATAGATAAGATCCTTCGAAAATTAAATTATTTGAAAAATAAGATAAAATCTCTTCACCAAGGCAAGTCTATTTAGAAAAGCTCAGTGAAGCACACAATCAGTTTTCAATCATACTTGTAAAATAATACAAAATTTAACGAAATAAATTATATACTTTCTACTTTCCTTGATGTATAAAAGCTATGTCCTAGCCCAGAGATTCCCAACCTGGGGTCCATGGACCCCTTGGGGGTACGTTAACCAATTCTGAGAGGTACGTGGATCTGTTCGTATTGAAAAAAATATATGTATATCCTTTTTACGGCTTACACATAATTTCAAAATCTAATTTTCTTTCCAAAATTTTGTGAATTGTGTATAATTGTGTATATTTTAAATAAGTATATTAAAACTCATAACAAAATCTTCAAAAAAAATGTTGATGGTATCATTCCTCCAACTTTTAATATCGATAATTGGATTAGAAACGCCTTCACAATTTCATTAGACAAGATTGTTGACACTGATAATGATAACGCAAAAGATGAACCCATTGACTTGAGAAATAACATGAAAACTCGCAGTGATTTTGAAACAATGATGCTGGATCAATTTTGGTGCTAACAAAGCGAGGCGTATCTAATCACAACGTGCGTTAAATTTTTTATTCCGTTTGTTATAACCCGTATGCACTCTTTTTTAGGGGTACGTAAAGATTCAAATGATTATCAAGGGGTACAAATATTTCAAAAGGTTGGGAACCATTGTCCTAGCCTATCTAATGAATCGGCCTTGGTCCCCCTTGTATTCTTTTTTTTAATTTGCTGTCTAAATAATAGGAATTGATTGCGAAAAGCTTGTTTTGAAATTTTCTTGAGGCAAACTATTAGAAAATGAATGACAGAATAAAAAAAATCCTAATATAATTTTACTACGTTATCCCACACATAGATGAACAAATAATAATAATAATAACAAATTAAAATAACAAAAGAAATAAAAAGACAGCTTCTAAATGTTTACATTATTTTTAAAAGCTGTCACTATCAATTTTTTTTTTTATTTTCATCCTGCGCGCAAATAGAATAAACATTTATTTATTTTTTATTTAAATTTAAAAAAAAAAAAAAAACAGTCTTTTATTTTCCATTTTTTGTTTTTTAATTTTAAATTTATGTTATAAAATGTAAATTGAATATGAAATATGAAAAATAAAAAAAAAACTTAATTAAAAATAAAATAAAGAAATTTATGTCGAAATATGTGACAAGAAGTAGGTGTTTACAGAATTAACAAAAAGGAAAAAAGAAACAAACAAAAAAAAAAAATGAAATAAAATCTTTAAAATAAAATCCAGTTCATAAAAAAAAAATGCCAAGAGAAAGAAGAAAAAAAAAACTCTTCAGATCCGGTTGTTATTATTGGATGCAACTATTTTTAGAATAAAGATTTTTTTTTTCGTTTCTACAAAATAGTGATTGTAAATTTTTTTCTTTCATCAAAAGGATATTATTTTCTTAAGTTATACTATTTTTGATTATCAAAAAAAAAAAAGGTTAGTATTAGAATTTTTTTTTACTAATTTTCTTAAAATTTTCTACAAATGGAAACAATGATCTTTGAACTTTAGGGTTAGTGACAATTTCGACAAAATATTCGTTTAATATATTTCAATCACCAAAAGTAAGTTTACGACAAAAAAAATTAATGATATGTTAATTAAGTTGGCTTTAAACTCACTACTTCAACTAAGGCATTTAGTCCAGCTGCAAACAAATTTTCTGAAAACTAAATTAATTTGGTTTGATATTGGTTTGAAGTTAATTTAATTTAATTCTTTAGATGTGGCCAATTTCTATATATTATATAATACAGATACAGATAACATGTAATATTAGCAGCAGCTTTATTATATTAGCTGTCAAAATTTGAGAAAATTTTAACTTAAAAAATTAAATTTATTTGCGGTAAGGAAAATGTTTTTTTTTCTAATTTTGAATCGATGCAAACTTCATAAAAAATTTATTTTATTTATTACTAAATTCGTTTCACTATATACACAATTATTCTTATACTTAAAGTAAAAGAACTATTATAGTTTTATCTTCACATAATCGATTGAACAAAATTAAGATCAGGTTGGAATGCAGTTTGCATTTAATTTTGTTATAATTTAAAACATAATTGAAAATTAGATCAAATATTTATGTTATAAAAAAAAAATACATATATCGTCTTATAAAATTGGAAAAAAATTTAAAAATCCTTTTATACACTGACATTAATAAATATAATGACAATAATTTTTAAATTTACGAAACAATCATTTATCTTTCTTTCTTCATTATTTTATAAAGTTTATAGATGATATATTTGAAAACTGAACAGATGCGATATCAGGATAACATGCTTTTAATCTTGAATAATAAAATCTTAAGTGGGTGTTAATATTCCGCTAAATGTTACAAATTATTCATATTATATGCTTTGCTGACAACCGTGTGTGGTAGTTTCGTCATCTTATGACGGAATTAGTTTAATTAATTTAAAAATGAATATGTAGCTACATCATAATTTGAATTTATTATACACAAGGACTTGGCATAAAGTTAACCCTATATATAAGATTTAAAATGGTTTTGTTTTTTTAACAATAGTAATTTTTTCATTATTCTATTATCGATCGATAAAAACATTAATTTTTATTCTTTATACATTTTAGAATTTTTTCCATTTAATATTTGTTAGAACTTTTAATTTAACATCTTCAAAAAGTACCAAAAAAAATGAATTTACACCTAAAAGAACTAAAGAACAAAATAAAAATTTTGAAATAATGGAAAACCAATAATTACAAGTTTAAAAAAAAAAATACCAACTGTTGTTGTAACTATGTCTCTTTATTTTTCCTTTTTTTTCACCATTTATACCATTTGTTCATTTGTAGGTTATCGATCGACATAACCACAAAATACCTAAAAACTGAATTAAAAATACCTGTTTTCAGATACTTTTATATGCTTAAAAAAAATAAAAATGAATATATCTAACAGAAAAAATGCAAAGTAAGAATCCCAGGGAAGCATGAAAAAACTTTCAACTGAAATAAAATCACTAAATTGGTGTCTTTGTTTTTATTTTTTGCTTTAATTTTTTATGGTTTTTATTTTTTTTATCTTAAAGACACTTATTTAATTTTTATTTTTCACTAATTTTCGCTTGTTAAATTATTATTATAAAATGCAAAAAATAAATAAAAAATTAAATGAATTTGAAAACCAAAAAAAAAATTAAAAATAACTATGTTTAAAAGCGCACCTTTTTATTTTTCATAATAAATATTCATTACATAAAATTTGTTAAATTTAAACTAATGTTACTGATTGTTTTACTTGTAATGTTACCAACAGCGAATTGACCTCAAAATCGATTATCTTCAAAATAAAAAAAATAAAAATAAAAAACAAAATATATTTAAAAAAAAAAAAAAAATTCGCATCAGGCAATCAAAATAATAAAAATTGTTTTAAATTAAAAAAGATTATGTTTTCGATATAAAAATGTTGTTTTCTTTTGGTGTTTCTGATGTTTTCCAATGCTGCGATATTATGATGCCACTATCATTTTTCATATTTTTACGTGGGAAATTCTTAATATGCAATTAAGTGTGTTTATATATAAACTTTCCTAAAAAAATCCCCCCAGAAAATATAGGAAAAATTATAAATTAATTATCGCCTTGAAGAGAGTATACTGTAATAATCTTCAAAAATACATAACTTATTTTATAATAATAATGAAAAATTTTCTAACTTGTGATGCATTTTTATATAATTTCTGAATTCAATTTCTCAATAGGCTTTTGTGCACTCGCACGAATAAAACTATTCAAGTAAAAGATAAAAGTTTACCATCAAACTAATTATTGAATTCATTAAAAACAAACTTATGTCATATTTTATTTTCGTTTTATGTATAGTTATGTTATGACTGCTTTTTTTAACCAATTATTGCCATACTTATAGAGTTTAGTATTTGAAAATATTTTTTATACAAGATGTCAAATCTTTCATTATTCTATTTTAGGATAACCGTGACATTTAAAGATAATTATAAAATAAGTAATTATTTTATTTTTTAATTATATACATATTTTCTTTAATAGTATATTATTATTGTATTTTTTTTTTGAAATCGTGCAAATTATTTTTATTATTTTTCTACATAAAAAGTATAATTTTATTTTTATTTTCTATAATTTTTCACATTGAAAAATACAACGATTTTTTTTTTTTACAATTTTTACATAGGTGTAGAATGTACTTTTGTACATATTTTTAATTATGCAATTACCTACAATTTACATATAACATTTAATTTTTGTATTTCTGTTCTTTTTCGGTTAAAATCTTTGATTGTGGTTAATGAAAAATTATGGTATTGGTTTATTTAAAAATGATGTTAAATTCACTGAGTTGAGTATTAAAATGGATTTGCATATAAGAATGGAAGTTTCATGTTCATTACATATGTAATTTTTTTTTATTTATAAATTAGATTCGGCTCTTTGAACTACATACATAGTTGCTATAATTTCCCTGCATTTTAAAACATTTTTTTACGATTATATATTATTAACAGTTGAGAAAATTTTATGGGATGATGGTTATGTTAATCTTAAAATACGAAACTATTCGTAAAATTAATTTTTTTCAAATCTATCTAGATACTTCATCTGCTAGAAATATTTAATATATAGACAGACCATTGCTGTGTCCAAAAAATAATATTAAGTACGAATATGTGTTCTTTTTTTTGTCAATAATTGAACAAATACCCTAGTATCCTATATTTCTTAAATATTCACAGTTTTTTTTATATGTATAGCTATTTTCCAATATTAAATACCAAATTTTCATTTCTTAAACAAAAAGATAAAAAAAAATTTAATTACAAACTTAATAAAGCTTTCAAGAAAATTATATAATTTGAATTTTATTATTAAAAAGATAAAATATGTAGATACTTTATTTATAAATCTGATTTTATTAATATGCAAGTTTTCATTTTCAAAGACACTATATAGAAAGTTGTTTCTATTATTAATTTTCTTAATTGCTAAACATAATATTCTCAATATTCCATAAGTCTATTTTTAAATAAACAGAATATAAAATATGATTCTGTTTGTTTTTGTTGTAAATTTGAATAACCATATTCAAATTATTTTAAAATGAATGAAATTTATTTTTAACATTATTATAACCTTGCCAAGTTATTATAATTCTATTATGCATAAGCTGAATGAAAACATCGATTCTACTGAAGAATTATCAAAAAATAATCGACATTGAATTTATATGTTGTACATATACTAATTATGCTAAGTTTATATGAAAACTATCTCATAATACCAGTGAATAATTGATTTAAAGACTTAATTATTAAATTCATTTAATGGCAAATATCATTTTGGCAAATTCAGAAAAATATAATAAATACATTATGCCAAATATTAAAATCGAAACAAAATAAAGTTAAAACAACAAATAATTTTCAATAAATTTCTACGCATACAAATATTTACTTGTTATAGCTATACATAACATATAATTTGCATTTTAGAATAATTTAAACTTTTTTAATATTGAATTAAGCATATTTATTACCTTCAAGGGACCATAATTATACAATAATTAATTATTATTCTACTGATCTTATTTAAAAGTCTGTAAAACCATATAAATATTCTATTAACATGATTCTTGTAAAAGCAATATTTTTCCATTTTTGTAAATTTATGCAAAACAATTTTTATAAAGGTCAATACACTCAATTACCTTAAAAATACTTAAAAGTAAACATAAGAGGAGTTGATTATATAAAAAAAAAATGTGTTCGTAAACTTTGAAAATATTTTACATACAATTGACAAGTCCCCGAAGTAAACTAAATTAACTTTTCTAAATTAGCGCCTCCCGTAAAATACGTATCAACAAATGTTTAAAAACATAAAAACAACGGATATTAAGATAAGATATCAATAATCGACCAATGTTGTGGCATTAAAAGTTATAATCTGACATGTACACCTCAGGCCGAAAATATAGTGTTAAATTTTTCCATTGTTAAGTTGAATTAAGTGTTTGTGATTATCTTTTTAACAGCTCTTTATGTTTCTAAAAAAAAAAAAAAATATGTGTGCCATAAGTGTGAATGAAAAGTGTACTTAATAAACCATGCCCTTATTCGCACGAATCACAAGCAAATATATTGCCTGATGCCAAAATTCCTTAGGTACATAATTAAAAAACTAGCCAGGAACAGGAATTGCATTAACTATTAAAAATCAAGCTTTTATAATATAACAAAATAAAGTATTACAATAAATTTTTTTGAAAACCCAGAAATATAAGTTGATGATAATTTTTGTGGCAATTTTAAGTTACATAATTTCATTTCATGTTTCTGAAATGTCTAAAATAAAAAACGAAAAGTAAAATGACATTGTTTTCCTGTTTTAATAAAATCATAGAAATTGTTAGAAAATGACTTTTGAACGAAAATATGTAAATGAAAATCAAATATAAAATGTAATTTTATGCAATTCTTAGACATTTTAACAATTTTGAAATAATGTTGGAAAACATAGTTTTTAATATTCAATTAAGGAAATACATATATTTTTTTTTTATTATTTTCTATAATTTTCCAATATTTTTATTTCATCAAAGTATATGAAAATGAATTTTCTAGAGTTTTCATTTTAAAATAAAAAAAATTTAATGTATTGTTATTACATCATCTCAAAAACGAAAGGTGTTACACCACAAAAGTAGTATAATGTTTAGAAAATAAGATCGATTGTGTAATTTTCAAGTACACACTTTAAAGTATAAGGTGATAGTAAACTTTAAAAACAAAATACTTTTTGAACTTAGAATAAAATTTCTAATGTTATGGCATATTAAGATTTATAAAACTATCAGATGACTATGGTTAAAACTATAAAATAAATATACACGGTACGTTTTGTATTCCATCTGCTCTTTAATATAAATACTTATTCCTCTAAAAAAAATTCCTTGCTTATGATATTAAAAAAATTGTTTAAAATTTTGGTTTCAACATGACCTCACAAATAACCTTCAGCTTCTATGCATTCTGTAGGTACAAGTGAACCACTGTTAGTGCTAGGAATCCATTTTAATTTCTTAAAGTCAAAAACTAAAAACAAAAATGTATAGAAATAAATTGGAAAACTATGAACCAATGTATGCCAAAAAAAAAAAATATTTACCTGCAGTAAATTATTTCTTTAAAAAAATTTCAATATTCTCAGATGGTTAGGTGTACCACTAACATGATATACCATTAAGTTCTTATATAATATAAATAGCATTTCACTTTGAAATATATACGTAAAATGTTTTCAACATAACCAGAATAATAAAAGTATACATACATAGTAAAAGTTCAAAATGTACACACATTAATTTATAATATTCATAATGTGTTAATATCTATAAATATAGATATTATAATATATGAACGTATTCACATATCATATTGTACATTGTAGATATTTTTTGTAGGTAAACTATAAAAACATTTTTCATGCAAAAAAAAAATTTATCATTCCATAATATTAAAATGAATTGGATATTACGAGCATTCTCTTTAATAATTCTGATTTATTTTTGAAAATTAAATAAAAAATTAAATTTATGGAGATTTTTTATTATTTTCAAGTTCTCAATAAAATTTTAATTAATCCTTTCTTGGAATTACTTAAATTGAAAATATTATTAAGTAGAAAATGAACAATGGAAAAAAGTCTACAGAAACATAGAAATCTATATAATGGCATGAATATAATCTTAAAATCCCTTGAAAATCAATATAACCGAGACTATATACCATACAAATAGTTTATCTATATATGAGAAAGTGATACAGTCTATAATTCTATATAATTAAAAAGCATAAATATAGTTTTTTTTTTCGTACATTATATCATTCAAATATCTATGCAAAATTCTAAACAAGATTTAAATTTATAGAAAAAAATAGTTTCAATGCAATTATCAAACAATCAGCTGTCAGCAAATTTAAATTTACTAATCCAATGAAATTTCTTCATTTAAAATACAAAATTTCAAAATGTTTTTTAATTCATGATGTTGACAAAACAAAAAATAAACAAATCTTAAGCAAGGATAAAGAATCTTTGACTTAAAAAGATAAACAAAAGAACATATGTTGTATATATTTAAATAAAAAAGTTAAATAAATAAATAAACAGCGACAGACAAATGTTTATATAATATATAATTTTTCATGTGTGAATGTTATGTCAATATGACTCGATTTTTGTATTTCGAAATAAAATAATTAAATTTTTAGTAAAATGTTAAAATAACAAAACTTAAAACATACAAGACACATTATTTTATTTTAATTACATTTTTGTGATGAAAATTTAATTTTGGCAAAATTTAATTACTTAAACAATTTTTAGAAAATTAATTAAGTAATTTTTTCACTGTCTATAAAAAATTTCGTAGGATTTTTTCTTAAAGGTAATAAGAACTTGAGAAGTGCAACAAGTTAGTATGAATTTCCAATTGTTAATCGAAGTCTCAATCATTGAGTAATCATAAAATTTTAGTCTAATACAACTTTTGAGTTATATTCACTAATGATTGAGAATATGAACATAATGTTCCTTTATTTGGACAAAAATCAAAATTATCATCCAAGGAAAGAACAATTAAAACGAAAATAATTGCATGGCTAAAAAAACAATATTTGCATTTTGCCAAGAAGCTTGAAGGGCTATGATTTTTCAATTAAGAGATAGTTTTTTTTAAATAATTACCTTGTTTGTGATAGTGAATTTTTTTTTTTTAATTTTATGCTACAAAAAAATGTTGTAACTAAATTTTTTTAAGTATAAATAATTCAAAATAGTGGAAGTTTTTAAAAAATATTTTATGCTAAATATATGTCGGTAGTGTTTTTACATATTTAACACCAGATTTCTGTATTAAAGTATATATTTAAATATGTACATATATTTATTTTACATATTTTTTTAAACTTTTTCTAGATGCAAACATAAAGGGTTGAAATATAAAATCCTTGTCGTACTGATTTTGTACATTTTTTTTTCTATAGATTATATACATTAAGAAATATGTATAATAATATATATATAATACAACAAATTTTACGTTTTGTTTTTCCTACATAGTATGCACAGATAGTCTGATATAGATAAGCATAGAGTGCTTATACATATCTATACTATTATATAATATACACAACACATAATATACATTTATGTATGAAATTCCCTTAGGATAAATTACAAGAGTGTTCTACAAATAATCTTGGTTCCATATTATTATAAATAATTCAGTCTCTAGCTTTTTCTCTCTGTATGTTTGTAGGTCACAGATGGAAATATCATAATAATAATAACGTAATGATTTTCATACTTTAAAATTGTTAAAGTTTTTAACTATACTACTCTTTCTATTATAATTTTTATGTTGTTTTTTTTTTTTCTTTTCAACTCAGTATAAATTTTGTGCCATCAGTTTTAATCTTTACTTTCCTTAAAGTTAAAAATAGTTCATATACTTACTTGAACAAAATGTAAATTGTTATGGCATTAAAATAATAGTTATGGGAATAGATTAAGCAATCAAGTTCATTATAATATGAACTAAAGTTGATATTCTGGAAAATTGTATGCATCTAATAAAATTATGATGTAAATGTAAAAAATATTATCGAGGGAAATGCCGTAGTGTTCATTATAATTGGTTTCTCTTAATATACACGGAATTTTAATATATGAATATGGTTTACACGGATTTTAATAAATGTGCATGGTTTAATAGTAAATGTTGAATAAAAGCTACCGGTTTGATACTTCTATAGGGGAGACAAATATTTTCTTGTTTTACAACATATCTTTTAATATTACGACATTTTGACTTCTTATGACAATAACTTAAAAATCCTTTGCGTTTTGGTTCATATTTTACTTTGGAGCTCATTAGCCTGTAATTCGATTTTTATTATCTTCTCATTATAAAGGTAGCAAACACAATTTTAGCTTTGATACTTTAATTGTGCAATTAAATAGTTTACTATATTAGCAAAATTTTCTTAGAAATTTGTTGGCAATGACATGCGGGTGAAACATATGGTTGAAAAAGAAAGAAAATATAGTTCAAAAGTTTAAGGTGTTAAAAAATAGGTTCATTCACTACAACGTCATAAAGAAGACAATTCAATTTCTATTTATAGAAGAAAAATCTTGGCATAGAAAAGCTGTAACAGAATAATAAGTTAAAAAAAATGAGAATAAAAAACATTAAATAAAGGGTTAAATTAAAAGAAATAAAATGAAATTTATGAGTTTCTAATTCTTAAAGGCGCGGGAAAATGTATTTACATTTGTACACATTTATTTTATTTTTTAAATTAAATTACTTAATTAATGATGCATAAATAACTTGATTTAAATTTTAAAATAGAAAATTTTATTTAATCTTCAACATTTATTTTTTATAATTTCGTTTTTTTTTTTTTATTATTTTTATATATTTGATTTTTGCCTTAATAATGAATTGTATACGTGCCAGGAACATTTTATTAAAAATAAATTTATTTGGAAAATAAATTTTTTTAGTTCTTGATTTTTATTTAATTTTCTTTTCGCTCTAGGCTAGTTTTATTAATCAGAGTTATGGTCTTAAGTTCTTAAAAAAATCCCATATAAAAAAGTACTTTCACATTTTGCCGAATTTCCCAATTTTCCGGAAAGAACTTCCAATTTTTCTTGCCCTGAAAACCTTATTTGGACTATTACGAACATTTAAAAAAAATAGCCAAATCGGTCCAGCTGTTCATAGATTATGTTGTAGTTGATAAATGTAATCTGATTTCTTTATTGAATTAGGTAATTTCAATAATTTTTAGAATTTAATGTTCGTGGGTTATTCGGGACTCAATATGATGGAGAGATTTTCTATGACACACCCGTAATCGAAAACATTTGCACAAAAGAAATTCAATTCGCGGATTACCAGCTACACGGTCCAAAATTTCAGTTTTTTTTTTAAACTTAAAAGTTTCTATATAGTTCCACACCAATATAAGTTTAAGTTTTAAACTTTTTAGTCTATAATAAATAATTTAAACAAAAAAGAATAAATTTTAAACTGAAGATGTTTAACATAATGTGTTAAACGAAATAGTTTAAATTTTAAAGTGAAGATTAAAAAATTAAAAAATTTATTTAATTTTTTTTTTCTTTTTTTTTCTTTTTTTTTCTTTTTTTTTCTTTTTTTTTCTTTTTTTTTCTTTTTTTTTCTTTTTTTTTCTTTTTTTTTTTGTCTTAACCCTTTCTTCGGGATTCGAACCTCGGTCTTTAGCATTTCATTCTACCACTCTACCTCTCGGCTACAGTATTAAAACTATAAACGTGTACAAAATAGAAAATATAAATTATGTGTACCTGTGAAAGTTATTGACAAGTAAGAACCTTACATCGTCATACAAAAAATGCAAGAATAGTAAAACCTTACATCGTTATACAAAAATACAAAAGAAAAATGTAAACTTTAAATTAAACATGTAAACTAAAATAGTTAAGTTTTAAACTAAAAATGTTTAGAAACCGGAGCTAAATTTTAATTTAAAACTTTAAAGTTTTAAAATATAAACTTTGATGTTTTAAATCAAAATGTAAACTAAAATAGTTTAGTTTTTAACTAAAAATGTTTAGAAACCGGAGCTAAATTTTGATTTAAAACTTTAAAGTTTTAAAATATAAACTTTGATGTTTTAGATCAAAATGTAAACTAAAATATTTAAGTTTTAAACTGAAAATGTTTAGAAACCGGAGCTAAATTTTGATTTAAAACTTTAAAGTTTTAAAATATAAACTTTGATGTTTTAAATCAAAATGTAAACTAAAATAGTTTATTTTTTAACTAAAAAAGTATAGAAATTTGAATTAAACTTTAGCAAGTTTTAAATACTGAATTTTTTGTTTAAAATATTCTTTTAAACCATGTTTTTATGAATTAAGTTTAAAAAAAAAACTGAAATTTTGGACCGTGTACATCAAAAAATAGGATTTCTCCCATCACCGTCCCTATTTGTGAACAGTTTTTAGGGAGCATGCACACAAGAGACACACAAACATCAATTTTTTTTTTATAAATGAAGCCTTAGAAGAAGAGAAGAAATCAAGAGTTATGAAAGTTACGAAGCTTGGAGTTAGAATTAAAAATATAAACAGAAAATATCTTAAAACCTTATTCAGAAGCAGTGTCGTTGAAATTAAATAAAAATCTGAGAATTACAGAAATCAAAAAAATAAAACTAAAATTCAGATCTATTTTGTTCCATTAATATTTTTATTATCTTTAATTTTAATTGATAGTCATTGAATTTATTGGATATGTCATATGTAGAATACTCATCATATTATAAATGTAAATGGAACTGGTTCAATTTCTTTGAATATTATAACTGAAAGGATCAAATTTGAAATTTGATTCTTGGTACTTTTTCCTCTACTTGTACAAAAACCATTCTATATAAAATAATATCTACTACTATATAATAGAAATTATAATGTCATTCGTTTATTGAATCAATGATGTTATTTAGGTCAGTGTATCTAAAAAATATTTTTATACTTTATGACAATATAATGTTTATACAATACATATGTATGTGTGTACATTGTAAATAATGATGATTTATTATTATAAGATATAAATGAGAAAATATAATTGGCAAATATTATGTTATGTATAGAAATTTTAGAAATATAATGGGATCAAATATTATTGACATTAAGACAAAATATATAATGATTGAAACTGCAACTACATGGATTTGTATTTATATAGTTTGTACATAATTTTAAATGTATATATTCTGTAATTTTTCAATCCAATCTATATTTTTTAGAAGTATACATTATTGTATACATTAAACTTTAACAGTTTTTAGCCAAAAAAATTTAAATTGTATTATAAAGTACATAGATATATAGTTAAAAATAAAAGGAAGAAATGTCTATGTTATATATGAAATCTTGATTGCCTGAAGGTGCAGTATCAAAAATAACAAAAAAAATAATAGAACCAAAAATGATAAATTATATCAATTTTTAGCTTCTGTATAATTTATTAGTCAAACATTCAATAATATATTCAACAAAATCTACATTTCCTCATGTTTGCTTAACCCATTATGTGGCACATTAAAATTTTAACATAAATACAAAAATGTTAATGTAAATATTGGAAGTTTCTGTAATAAGTTTTTCTTAATAATTAAGGATATTTATTTATCTCATATTAATTTAATAAGGAGTATACATTTTTTTTTTCGAGATAAATTTAATTAAATTGTCAGTTTATCCATTTTATTATGATAAATTTGTTTACTAAGTAAATATTATTTTTATACAAATAACTAATAATATTTATATGTATGTATGTATATATCATTGTTTATATGACATCATTTATTTTTGTTTATTTAATTAATTTCGGTGATGATACGCACATCAGTTGAGTTATAAAATACATCAGAATGAAAAAAAAAGCAAAAAAATAATAATTTTATGAATGAATCCCTCTTATCATTTTCATAATTTTATCTATTTATAATATATACTTATATGTTCATTTGTTTATACAATACATACATATATATTAATTAAAAAAATATATAATAAAAAAATATTTGACTTTTGAGTTTACTGATTTTGTGGGAAAATAAAAAATCAAAATAAACAACATATCCTTCCAACGTGTAGCTTTTAAAATAAAAAATATATATACATATATATATAAGTAAATTTATAGTACTCAAGCACATATGAACTCATATAATAATGAATATCTCTTTAAAAGACCAAGTGTTTTCCAGTTATCATCTTACAACATGGGTATGACATCAATCAAATGGAAATGTAATTAGTTAGTTCGTATTAGAGCATGAAATGAAGCAGACTCATGTCAAAGAATTAATATATACACACATTTTATGTTCAAATCTGTAATGAAAACGAACAGGTTTTTTATTTGTGAACTTTGTATTTAATTTCTTAATATCTCAAGAAAATGAAATATTTAGAATATTAATTTAATGATCTTATAATCTCATTAAGGTTATCTAAAGGAGTGAAATTTATGGTAAATAAGCTAGAATTTTATTATTTCTAGTTTTAACAGGATAATAATTTTCCACACTGAAAAAAAAAACACTTGGCTTGTCAGAGAATTAACTCTTTAAAATGTAGCAGAAACATTTGTGATTAAAACTATTCTGGATGAAAATTTTATGTCTAATAACTATGAGATTTTATGTCTAATAACTATGAGAAGTAACAGTGTAAGCTGTTTTGCCTTGCTATATATAAAAATAACTAAACTGACTAAAGTAATCTACTAGTGCGATATGTGGAAATTATAGCTGCTATTGCTGCCTTTTTTTCAGTGCAGAATGCTATAAATCGAATAAATTTGTTTTAAAAATTAATTAAGTTAATAATTATTTGTTTATGTTCTTATATTTTAATGATTTTATAATAAAAAAAAATATTTATAAGAAAATCATAAAAAAAATATCATGAATATCTATTTTAATTTTTTTTACGACCGTACTAAAGATAGATATTAGATTTCAATAGTATTTCTACGGATAATCTGCAATTAAAAAAAAATGATCTATAAAGTAAAGGCAAGATTTATTTATAATAAAAAAAATTAAACTTAAACTGATTGATCACATTCAGTGCCGTCAATGAAATTTTTTTTTTCACATCAAAATTTTAGGATTTTCAAATATTTTTGCGCCCTGGTACGATTGAAAACTCCTAGCACATATTAAATAACCCGCCATGATCATATCAAAACAAATATAGCAAATTTTAATTGAAATATGTAATAATAATAAAAATAAAGTATATAAATATAGAAAAAATTTAATATTCTGCAAAAGATATTCAATGAGGGTCAACTTCTTTTTCTCACAATCATAATATATCTGTTATTTAAAATATAAAAAAAATAATAAAAAAATGTTCGCACATTTTTATTGATTTTATGTAATCTTGAAAATAGTTTTTAGAGCGATAATAAAAAGAAAATTTCTTATTTAATATTTTCTAATAAATTCTGCGGTTTGAAACGAAAACGGTTGCACTCGTTGTTGTGTTTTAAAATTGAATATATAAAACTGAACCATTTTCAAAATTTTCTCTCATATTATATTAATTTGGAATCAAATAATTTTCTTTCTTAGGGGCTGTTCACAAATTACGTAACGGCCTAGGGGGGGGTTTGAAAATTTGTTACGGTTTGTTACGGCGGAGGCGGGGGGTGTTTATAAAAATGTTATGTAACCAAATTTAAAAAAAATTACACTAAATATAATATTAATGCACGCAAAAAAAAACTTAAGTTATAATGAATTTTGTTTTGTTTATTCGAATAAAAAAATTGTTCAAAAAGTAATTTAAAAAGTGTTTAACTTTTGTTACGTTATTCTTCTGGGGGGGGGGTCTTCGGAATTTGTTACGATCTGTTACTATGGGGGGGGGGGGGGGTTAAAAAACGGCCAAAAAAGCGTTACGTAATATGTGAACAGTCCCTTAATTATTTCGGCCAAAAAAATGTTTCCTACCTTAAAGTCATAGACATTTAAAGTTGATGTTTATCACTAACCGAGTATATGGTTAAACATAAAGTTTCATATCATATCAACCATATCAGTCTCAGATAATAGTATAAGTAATAATTTTTGTGATTAATAAAATAAGTGGTACTTTATTGTGATTAATAACAATTTTGTGTGGTCTTTTATTTGAATTAAATGTGCCAGCCATCATATATATGAAGTTTTTTTGATTTTAAAAACTAAAACATCAAATAAGTCAATATTTCGACATTATTCCAAGTCAGCTGCATAAATTAGAAAAATAAATACTAATATATAACAATATAATCAATTAAAAGGAACTATAAATACAATGCCTAATGCTTAACTAGTACAACTAACTAGGATTGTTTTATTTCTGTTTCAACCCAAAGAAATTATTAGAGAGTTAGTCAGGGTCATGAACATTTCATTTATATATTTTCTAATAAAATTTACGGATTAAAAAAATAATACACATAATATGTATTAGTATATATGTATATAATCTTTGTTATTTTTCTTTCTTTTTAAAAGAATTGTAATTTAATAGTTTTTCATTAAAATTCAAATATAGATATTTTCTCTTCTATCCATAAAATATTTATTATTTTTAACATTTTTTTTTTAATTTGTTAGAAAAAAAAATTATGAAAAAAAAACCTTTGATTTACTTTGACGTTACTGTCATAGAAACCAAATTATTTTTTTTCCTTCAATATTTTTTTTTTAATCTTCTTATGTTTTCTAAAAGAGTAGTAGTAGTAGTAGCCGAAAGGTTAATAACAGGAAAAGAAAATTTGTGATTACAGTAAACCCACTTTACAACACGGTAGCTCTTGTATCTCGGCTTATATTTTCATATCGTATTTGCCTAGATTGAGGTTAAACTGTTTTTAAAGATGATTGACTGTATCTTTTTAATTTATCTTATTAGTTTAGATATCAGAACTCAGAATTATTAAAAAAAAAACATGTTTTCTTGAAACTATACAAAAAACCATTCATAATATTGTGCCTAAGGAGAGTGAATTCATAAAAAAAAACTAAAATACTAGCGCATTAAATCTTACAATTAGAAAATTTCCAATTTGTTTCGTAAATAATTAAAATTATTTAAAAAAATATCTCAGTGTTAGCCACAAATCACAATTATAAGTATTATTGGATAAAGATTATAATAATTTTATTGTCTTAAACATATATTTAAAACAAACACTAACTGCACTATTTGAAATTAATTTTAACATGAAACTTAATCTGCTAAATTTTATTACTTAAATAATGCCAGACATTAAGTGTACAGTGCGTTTCAAAACTATAAAACCACTTTGTTTTCGTACTTTTCTTCTTTTTTTTCCATTTTTAATTTTATTTCTTATTTTTATTATATTTTTCTGATACAGAGGGACCCATGAGAATAAAACTATTAGTGCACAATCCTGTTCAGGTTTTTTATAACGCGTGTCAGAAATTTACCAGCAATATATAGTTTTTTGATGGTGAATTGAATGACAGATAATTGTACAAATGTTAATCAACGATATTTTTCACAAATAATATTTTTTGTCTTATATCACAGTTAATTAATTTTAATAAGTAGCTAATTCAAAAACTACTAAATAAATGAACTTTTGAGACATAAAAATGTACTTAAATTTTGAATGTGTTTTTTTGTCTTTATAACAAATTAAATTTTCATCATAATAATAATAGTTATTAGGTACTTTATTTAACTACTTATTTGTATGTATGTTTATATTAGATATATGTATCTTTCTTCGAATTTTCACTTGAATAGAACATAGTAGATAGTTTGTACGAATTAATAAAATACTTATATAAAATTCTTAATCACCAAACGATTAGAATCTGAAATTAAATAATTTTATTGGTCTATAAAAAAAAAAAGTAGCTGCATGAAAAAGCGATATAAAGTTATTTGCAGCAGGTAATAAAATTTATTTTTTTTTTATTCACAAAATTAAATAGTTAGAAGGTATATATGTTTTATATTTAATTGGATTATTTAGTTTTAGATTGTAGGTATTTGAAATTAAGTTTATACAAATTTATGATGTTTATGGCAATTATATTAAATGGTTGATACTATAATTTTCCTGAAGTATACGCAATATTGAATAGCTCTTTGAAAATTTGTTTGATTTTTTTTTTTTATTTATTAAAACATCAGGTTTGAAGAATTTGATATTAAACTCTAAATAGGTTTAATATCTCTGGAACAGCTTAGTTTCTTTAAAGTCCATAGCAATGAATTTCGCCATTTGAATTTCAAATTTTGCAAAACTAAGTGCTTATAAAGATACAAAATTTCATCTGAGTGTCCAATAATAAAAATCGTTCAAAGATGCTCAAAACATCAAACTTCCATTAAGAATTTTGCCGGCGGTATAGTTATAATTTTTCAACATATTTGTATTATTATTTTTCTGAGTGTGTATCTAATATTTGTTTTTTTTTTTTTGTTATTATTATTTCTTACTATGCGACTTTGCAGCATTCTATCTAAGAATATAAAACTAAAATATTAATATAACAAAAAAAGAAAAATAATTCCTCTACATATTTTCAGCATAGCTCTCTATTGTTCAACTATACAAAAGACATACTTTCATTTCCATTCATTGTTTTCGGAAAAAATAATGCAATGGCTTTGAAAAGTGGAAAAAAAAATTTTTATATTTTCTTGGCAACTTTATGTTCATTTTTATTATTTTTTTTTTTGTTAATAGATGAAATAAAATGGTTATACATTATTTTGTCCTTGATATTTCCACTCCAAAGTATATTATAGAAATAATACTTGATGACAGTCAGTGCTGATGACATTGATTCATTGAGGTTTTTTGTTTTTTTTTTTACTAACTTTTATCTAATTGTTTTATTATGTTAATTATTGACGAATTTTATTTCAATTAGATATAAATAAATAAATAACGCAGATAGATATCAGAACAAAAAATTTCTAATTATTTTGACTGCCTATGGTTTTGCAAATGAATTTCAAAATATGGGGTCTTGTATAAAAAGCGATATTGACGGAGAAGATATCATTCACTCAATTAGCTGAATTAATCATCAGACTGGAATTTGCAGCTTAATAGAATATTTATGCGCAACTTAATGTTCATATTAGACAAATTGTCTTACCAAAAAAAAATTTTTCAATAATAAATGTGACTAGTACCAGTACCGTAGATTTTAAAATTTTATATATATTTAGTTGTTTGAAAAACTCTTTTGAAAAATTAATAAAATGTGTAATATTTTCATTTTAATTTTTTTTTTTCTTTTTTCTTACATTTTCAGAATATTAAAAATGACGTGATAACAAATAATAGTGATAATTGTTGTAATGATTATTACTTCTATGATTATAACAATATAGTAAACATTGAACAAAATAATGATAAAAAATTATTAAATAATAATAATAATAAGGATAGAAAGGACGAAGAAAAATTATATCAGCAACAAGGAAATTATAGCAAACAATTTAAAAAAAAAATTTCTGAAGAATGTAATTCAGATTTTGAAAAAGAATATGATAATATTTTGTATTTTTCGCAAGAAAAGAATGACATTTATTCTGGTGGGAAAATACAAAAACAAGAAAAGAGAAATTTTTTTAAAATTACAACAGAAGCCATTATTGAACCATCATCAACAACAACAGCAGCAGCAGCAACAACAGAAACATCAACTGTTCAAAATTGTCATAAAAAAGGAAAAGAAATTTTCCCAAGCACCATTAATAGGACAGCAACAAAAACTAGAAGATATTTTCCACATCATCAGGAATCACTATTTTTACATCAAATTGTCAACTATAGCTTTGAAGAAGAAATTCAAGATAATTTGGAAACAGGAAAATCTACACAGCGACGACGTTTTAAAAAAGAAAAAAATTTCAAGGAAAAAAAATTTAAAAGAAATTTTTTTAACAAAAAAATTGAAGAAGAAGAAAATAATATTGAAAATAATAATGAAAATAAAAAAACAAAATTTTATGATTTTATGAAAAATATTTTAAATCGTAATAAAATTTCAAATACTAATAATAGTAATATAAAGAAAATTATAAATATTGAAAATAAACGAGGCAATAATTATAAAATAAAAAAATTCAATTGGAAAACAGAGAAAATAAATAATAAGGAAATAGAAGAAAATTATTACGTTGAGGTAAAAAAAAGTATTTTTGTTATGAAAAAATATTACATAATATTGCACAATTTTTTTGGGGGGGGGGGGACTACGATTTCTAGAAAACCTAAGCTCGTAGTCTTAATTTTGGTTTAATACTTAGAATAATTACTATTTCTATATCCTGCGGAATTTCTTTTAAAAATTGTTGCTTCTGCAGCGACTTTTTACTATAACCATTTATATAAATTTTTAATATAGTATTTAAATAAACTATTGAAACTATGGTAAGAGTAAACGTACTGATGCATTTATCGTTTTAAACCACAAAATGTTTTAAAATGTAGTTCCAAAATCTCAATAAGTCACAAACATTTAAACATGCGATAAGAACTTTAGTTTTATAAAAACCATAAAACATAAGTATATTCAAGTGATAAGGATTTTATGCACAATATATGTTAAAGTACTAGAATTTGTTTTATATATTAATTTTAATTGTATTATGATAAAAATAAAAAGTATGTTTTTTATCAGGTCTCTATATAATTAGCAATAAGTTTTATTATTTTTAAATCGAAGCAAAGTTTTATTTTTTATCCTAACTCATTGGAAAGTAAACTACATTATCTGCGTTTATTAGAAGATAATTTTGCAGTTCTATATTATTACTATTGATCAATGATTTTTATCATGATTTTGGCTTTTTATACAAAGGATATAATGTTCTATTTTTCATGTAATAATCAAAAAGAATTTAATATTTCCTTTTTGTTCTGACTGTGCGACTACACCCACCAAAATTTCAACCCCATGCAGTAAAGAAAGTATATAGTACCTAAATTCACAATTAATTGAATAATAAAATTTCGCTTTAATACATTCAACTACTAAATTTACCAAGATAGGAAAAAAATTCGGTTAATTTCAATAAAATTTATCGAAATCGAAGAAACAAAACAATTTTTTTCCTCCAGTCTCATAATTTACTCTTATTATTTCAAATACAACCATTACAAATTTATTTAAGTCATTTGTATCTATAAAAATTAAACTTTTCAAATAAATTTCATGCTCTGTACTTATACAATGTAAATACATATGTACAACATGCATATATACTATTCATCTATTCGTGCATTCTAAAGTCTGGACATAATGTTATACTGAATATTACTTTCAGATATTTTTGCACTGTTCTGTACACGGACATAATGTACATAAATGTCCATAATTTATTATTAGATTTCATAACTTTATTCAAAAAAAATAAAAAAAATAAAAATAAAAAATAATAATTTTGTTTCATTCTAAGTAATAATCCAATGTTTTTGTTTTTGTGAACATTTTCCATATACTATCTGTATTTTATTGTTCACAAAAATTTTCCTCCTGACAATAACATGCTTTGCATCCTTGAACTTGGTTTGGTAAATTACAATGGCACCAAAAATGAAAATGAAAAAAAATAAAACAACAACTAAATACACTATTTTTTTCATATTTTTGTCGTACAACATTTATCACTCTGGAAAAAAAAAAACAAAAAATGTATATAATACGAATTTCTAAAAACAATAAAACATATTAAATAATGAATGAATTTTCTTAAACATAAAATATTATTTTTCATATACCATCATCATCATCATCATCGTGGTATTCTTAATGTATAAAGCAGCTTCCAAATATTAAAGTGATAAATAATAATTTGGGAGTTTACCCAAAGATAACTAAACACTTTGGTATCATTACTGGCTATAATAATAATAGCAGTAGTAGTAACGATAATCATATTAAAAAAAAAACACAAAGAAATATGCAGGACATTAAAATACGCATGGATTCTACAATGATGACAGCAACAACAACAACAACAGCGGCGGCTGCAACAACGACAATGGGAACAACATTAGGATTGCATGATTGTTCTGCAAATAATATTAATCATCATCATCATCATCATCACCACCATCAGCATAATAGACCAATTCATCTTTTTACTGAAACAAATTTAGAGTATGTATTTTCTATTTTAGTTCTTCTTTTTTTTGATGTTATATTATATTGCCATGTTAACATAAAAGTCATTTTACAAATTTTTGAAATAATTTTTAATAATTTAC
Organism: Hybos culiciformis; assembly: GCA_964007475.1. Classification (NCBI taxonomy): domain Eukaryota; kingdom Metazoa; phylum Arthropoda; class Insecta; order Diptera; family Hybotidae; genus Hybos; species Hybos culiciformis. Next base: position 8,982,988 of record OZ023274.1, on the reverse strand, counting down.
TCATTCTATAACAATGCAAAAAATTCTGAAGAAAATTTGTTGATGTTGCCCACTATTTTATTTGAACGATATAGAAACAAACTTCAGGACAGCCATACGTAGCAAATTCTCTAGAATTTTACAATAATATTTGGTGCACAACTATATACCATAAGTAATGTTGCCAAGCAATAGAATCAAGGAACCAACTAATATCAAAACCAAACTTGTCTTGTCATCAAAGCAGTTCTTTTCTACTTTAATTCTTATCTAAATTAATGTCAAATAATCCAAATTAACTTCGAATGTTTATCCTGCTGCGAGGAGAACTTTGAAAACATGAGAAAACTGTATGTTTAACCTCTATTGGTGTAATAAAAAAATATGTATTTATGTGGTTATTTAACTATGATGAACCCATTATATTTTTCACAAACAAAATTCTATTTATTAATTGAAGTATAACTTTACAATTTGAATTTATTGAAATTTTCGCTAAAAGACGTTTATAGCAATATAATTTCGTTCAAGATATTATGTTAAATTTTTTTTTGTTCTATTTGGGGGAAAACAGAATGTTTTAGGCAAACTTTTTAATCAATTCAATGTTTTCTTTCTTCTTGAGATAAAAAATGGGAAGGAAAGGAATTTTTGTTCTTCCCTTTTTGCTACTTGATAAATCACATTGAAATGTTTTTGATGGACATTTTAATTTAATGAACATTTTTTTTTTTTAATGTTGATTAATAAATCAAAGTTTCTATCTGTGAATAAATACTAAACATATACTATTTTTTTTTTTTGCTTTTCAGTGATAGCCATGATAATGATTCCGAACCTAGTCCAAGATCACAACCAAGCTCTGAAGAAGATAATTCTCCTACTGAAATGAATAACTGCAGAAGATTGCTTGATAAACCACCTTTAGTAAGTTTTTTATCTTTTTTTTTTGTTTTAAATAATATAGTTTGATGTGTTTTGAAATAATATTTAATCTAATGTTTGAATGATTTGACACGAATAAATCAGTCTATCGAAATATCAAATCGTAGTCCTGAAGAAGCTTAAAAATATAAATTAAAAAAGTTTTTTAATTGTCCTTAGTCCTAGACTCAGCAAAAATTAGCCGAATAAAATTGTAATTTTTACCATACATTGCCTTGCCAGAAAATAATGCAGTTTTAATTATAATCTTATTTTATAACTGATTTTTAATTAATTTTTTTTTCATCGTAATGTTTAATCAAACAGGAAGATTTCACTTCAAGGTATACATTTATGAATACATACATAAATACATAAATGACTATCGGTTAAATGAAAATTTTTGTTCTTGACTTTTTATTCCATATTTTCAGATGTCGAATAGAGTGCCTATATTAAAAAAAAGGTTAAATAATAGACGAAAATTATTTTCAATATGTATATTTTATTTTCATTAAAGCCAGATAATCTAAAATTCTAAAACATTTTTTACCACCTTTTGTAAATTTAATTATTTTTTTTTTTTTATTTTTAATCGAAATTTATCCCGCACATAACATTTAAAAATCACACGGTTAGATCACGAAACCAATATATAGGTGTATATATATATTTTTGAAAGCTATTAATATCAATTAAAATAAAATTAAATTTAAATAAATTTCTAATTTAAAATGTTATTATTATTTATAAATCTAATAAAAATCTATAGTATAGTAGCAGCAACTTTTATTTTAATTTTTAATTAAAAATTATTTTCATTGTTTTATTATTAATTTTACTTTACCAGGCAAATAATAGTGTTATATACGATAGGAATAAAACAAAATGATCTGAAAACACGAAATTCTTTAAAAACCAAAATAATATGAAAATATTTAATATTGTTTTATTACATGTACCAATTTTGTCGCAAGATTATGTCTGATGGTTATGATATAGTTGCAAAATAACGATACTGTAATACCCTCAAAGAATATTTTCATAGAATCATGTTCAGAGTATAGAAGATCCTATATACATATATGGCTTATTATGAAACAACATGATAAACCTTATTTATTTATAACTAAAGTTCGTTGCCAAATCTTCTTAATTATAAGTTTTCAATCTCCAGTTTTAAGTAATCAATAATTTTCAAACATATTAAACTTAAAATCATAATTAGAAAGATTTGTAATAAGCTTATATTTAGATTATTAAAGCAAACTTTTTTGTTAGAAAAAAAAAAATTAAAAATATTCAAAAATTCCTCAAAGATCTAGGTACTTAGATATAATAAAAAACTGTTGTGCATTTTTAATTTAACATGCAAATTTTATTTATTCTCTAACAAATTATACGAAAAAAAAAAAAGATCACAAAATAGCAACAAAAAAAAAGTTTTTCCCTTTTTGTCCTACATTATTTATGTAAAATGATATATATACGATACTTTTTTTTCTCAAACAGAGAGGTAAATTATAAACGTATATTACAAACATGTACAACCTCTTCTACAGTAGCTATACATTCTATAATTTTATATTAAAACAAAAAAAAAACAAATTAATTAAAAATTCTAAAACATATATAGCATTATTGTTGTCGAAATATACATTATTAACTTTTTTTTTGTTCTTTTTTTTTTACCAATTCCACAAAATATAATATTAAATATCAAAAACCCTTATTCTCCTTTAAAATGACTCTGTAGTCTATCTATGTGTATTTATATAATAAACTTACGTGTATAGGGAAAATTTCCATAATTCAAAGCTGTTTTTCAAAGCTATATATACAAAATTTTAGAAAATTATTATAGCTTTATTTAATTTCTTTTTTTTTTGGAAAAGACCAGACCTGTTTTCAGTTAAAATTTTGTTTTATATTTGTAGCAACTGCTACAAAAATTTTTTTTTCCCTACAACTCCCAAGCCATAAATCCCACGAAATAAGGTAGTTTTGACACAAAACCTTTATGACAGAATTATCATTTTAATAAATGACATAATTTTCAAAAACGAAGTTCCCACGATGATTTTGCAACGATGTGGGAGTTATGTTATAATGTCGCAAGCCCCATTTAATTTCTAGGTAAAAAATGACATAATTCCCATTCTATAATAATAATGTTTAAAATTATAAATTTCGAAACTTTTATAATATAAAATTACTGGAAAACATTGGAAGTTCCTGGATGAAAAAGTTTAAATTGGGTTTAAATTGGGCAAAATAACCTCGCCTCTACAAGAAAAAAAGAGGAAAATAACAATAGGAGCATTACCCATACGAAAAATCTTTATTTCAGTATTTTCAAAAGGATTCCGCAAAAACTTCCAGAATGCCACAGAGTTTGAAAAACACTAATATACAATACACCCCTGCATATTAAAATTCAAAATGAAATTTTTTTGTCTTTTCTCTTTCTAAAAGGAGATTCAACATACAACATAATTTTAAAATTGGTATTTATCACGCTGTGCTGTATTTTCATGATATATGTGTGATTATCCTTTTTAAGTTTCTGATTTCGATTTTTTTTTTGCAAGAAATTTCAATAAACTTGCCTTAATTAAATGCCTAAATGCAAATTGTCCATATATTATAGGACGGAAGATTTCTTTCATAAAAGGATAGAATAAATATGTTGTTCATTTAATCTAACTAAATAAATGCAAATAAGAAAATAATGAAATTATAATATAATCTATCATGATTAGCCTTAAGCATTATTGAAATAATAATTAAAAGTATATTTAAATTAATATTGTCTAGGGGGATTAAAATTAGGCATATAGGAGATGCAGCTTTTTGTTTTTGACTTTGTTTCATATAAGGAAAATAATAAAAACGTATAAGGTCTTCAATAGTTATACAAATAAACATTTTTGACATATATAGTAAAAAATGTTTGGAGGTTGTTGTTACGTCAATTGACTTCTTACGAATCCAAAATTTAAAATATCATAAAATTAAATACATATTAGATATTATGTAAATTAACATTGCATCCCATTTACAAAGTTGCATAACGTCAATTAACTTTATAATCTATTTTTTTATATATAAAATCAATTGGCGTTATGACACTGCACCAAAAATATACAAAATATAAAATTTGGAACTAAGGAATTTTATCTGTGTAGACCCAACTTAAAAATAGAGCAAGTGCAAGAAATATCTAAATCTTAATTTCATATTTGATATTTCGAATGAGAATTTTAGAATTCAGAAATTTTTTATTCATATATTAGTTTAAAATTATTAGACATTCATGTCCATTCCAATGGTGGTAAGGTAACATAAAGTTCTCTGTGAAGAAAAAGAAAAAAACATTTTTTCCAAAAACAATAATTTGAAAAATCTTTTCCACTTTTCCAACTTCTAAGTTCAAGTTTACGAAATTATTTTTAAATGAAAAATCAGCACATAAAACTACAGATTTTTTTTTTTTTTTGTTCTCGAATCATTTATTTTCAATAAGAACACATTTTTAGATTTTGTGTACACACAATATATAATAAAATAATATAAAGAGAAGAATATGAATTATTTTAGATCGCTTCATTAAATTTAATCATTTCCATTATTTTTTTTTTTTTTGTTTTTCGTTATATTTTGAAATTTGAAACAGATGTTATTCACCGTTATATTTTTCATCACGGTACGAAAAAAAAAAAACACAGCATTAAAATCGAGTGGATGGGGAGGACTAAATGAGTCATATACAAACAATGTTGTACACATTAATATTATAAAATTCAAGGATAAAGGATAATAAATTTAAATTTCATTATGGTTTAGGTTTGGTACTAGGTATAATAACATAAAAAAAAAAAAAAATTTCTTCAAACAGGGGAAGGGAATGTTTGTACAACTAACAAAGATTATATTTATAGACTTTAAAAAATTTATTTTGGGTTAATAAATGATAAAAACGAAAAACAAAAAAAAAACAAGAACACACAAAAATTTCAGAGGATTTAGTTAGAAAAATTCTTAAATATTTTTTTTCGTCTCATTAAAAGTTTCCCTCCTCTCGTGTATATAGAAAATTCTTTAATTCCTCTTAAATGAAATCAATGAAAAAATCATAATAATTTTTAATCTTTTTTGAAAATAATTCAAAATATGCTTAGCAGTATTTTTATACCTACTTATAAGATAAACAAATATACAAAAATATTTTCATTTAATAACCATAGAAAAGCGTATATACATATATAGTAAAATATGGGATTTTAAGGATACTATATATACACACAATATATTTTTAGGGAAATTAAGGGTAATTAAAAATAGATTAAAAGAAAAATGCAATAAGAAATTATATGGAGCAATTTGTCGAATGTTTTGATTTTATTTTTTTCAGCTAAAATTTATTCATATATTCATATTGATTTTTATATATTATACATATATGTAGTTTTACAATAAAGTAGCTATATATGTAAAACAAGTTATATGAGCCGTTCAATTGCGAAACCGTATAACTTCATAAAACCAAAAAAAAAGTTGAGAAAATTCAAATTCGCCACTTTAAGTCGTAGTTCGTACATTTTATTTTTATATTTTTTGTTTAAGTGTTCTGAATTTTTCTTAAATTTTATATTTTTCTCATTAAAAGAGCTTCAGCCTTGAGAAAAAAATTATTTTCCAAAAGTCTACAAAAAAAACAACTTCGCTAACGAGTGATGCTAGATAATTTTAGCACTTTAAATTTTGCGTTGTATCAATGTCAAGTCTCAAAAATCATCTTTGAAATTCCAAAAAAAAAAAAAAAACGAAGTCCAAAAATTAAAAACAGTAATTTTTCTCTGAAACCAATTAGATTTACTTTTCAACTTTAAAATACCTACTACTGTTCAACAAAAAATAATAAATTTTAATTTAGAACACCAATCCCTCCTTGTCGATTTAATTTTTCACTTACGTGACGATAATAATAAAATTTTTTGAATTCATTTTCTTTTTTCCTTAATATTTAGTTGTTTTTCCTTTTTTTCTTTTATAATTGGTTGGTTTTTATAATTGTTATATTTATATGAATATTTTATTTATATTTTCGACAAACCATTCATTCATTATTATATATTTAAGTATGTATATAAGAAAAATAAGAATTAACGCATTAAGGACACTATTCTGTATCCTGTTTTTTATTTTATTTATTTTTTTTATATAATATTTATTATTATTTTTTAATATGAAAATGATAAAGAAAAATGTATGTGATTTAGCGAATTTGAATTTATGCTTGATTGTTATTTATCGCATTATTGAGATAACTTGTATAATAAAATTAAAAAATATCACAAATATTGAGGAAGAAAATCTTGGTTCAAATATTCCAAAGATAAGTGTCACTAAATTTTTCATTTTAACCATGATTGTAGAAAAGAAATTTTTAGAAATACAATTGGGTAATAAAACGGTAGGCAAACGCGGCTCTTCGTTGAACTAAGTGCGACTCTTTGTTAGGAATCTGTTACGAACAGCGTTAACAAATTGTACGGCAAATTTCAAAGATCTTCGTTAAATAATATACTTTTTGTTTTTATATAATTGCATTTATATTACATTATGTTTCAATTATTTTTATTTTTTTTAATTTGCATAATAATTTTACGGCATTTCTTTATTCTCTATCTCCCAAAAGTTTGTGGACCACAAAAACTTAATTTTCTTTAATCAGGTAAAGGAATATGTTTTAAAAGCCCTTTAATTCTTTAATCAAACATACTATACTTGTGTGCTCAATTATACAAAACAGAATAGTATTATTTGAATCTTTTTTTTTCCAGTAAAAGATAGTAAAAACTTAATTATAGAAGCATTATTTTACATACAAATTAGAGAGAGGAAAAACAATAAATGTATGAAATTCTAATTAAGTTTTTAATTTTTTTAAACTGTTATCCTTTTTTTCATTAAATATTATTTTTTAATTTCCATAAGAAAAACTCTATTATGTAAAATACTAAAAAATAAATAAAATAAAATGGGAAATTGTATATCTTAAAGAATTTCTAATCAAAAAGTTCATTAACTGAAAATTACAAAACGTTTTAGCGAATTAATTGTTCAAATTGATAAAATAAGTAATTAAGCTAGTTACAGAACAATTATTAATTGATTTTGGTGCATAATCTGAAATCAGAATCACGCTATACCAATTATCTAGTACCATAAAATTAACACAATATCGTTTGCTTAAATCGTGGAAATCTTAGAAATGATTTTTAGTTGGTAATTGATTACAGTTTGGAGACACTTCAATTACAGTTTTCCAGATCTAGAAATTTTTCAAATAAAAATTTCTCGCATTTTTTTGGAATAAGTTATTCCTGATGTGTGTCATAAAACTATTTACTTGTTCAAGCTCATTTTTTTTACAGTAAGATTTGTTAAAAACCACAGTTTTTGATCGAACCAAATAGCAGAAAACTCCTATATTATAGTGAATCAGAAAAGGTAGTTTTAAATTTGTGAGAAAATTTTACTCTAGAAATTGATATAATCTAAAATGCTCGAAGAATGGTGTTGAAAATTTTCAAGAACTTAAAATTTAAGTTTTGGAAAAATAATTAATTAATTTTATAACTATGTATACAAATTCAAAACTGCAATCTGCCCATTACAGCTTTCAACTTATTTTAATATTTTTTCAACCATTCACTTCTTTATTCTATTTAAGAAAAACCATTTGGAGTTTTCATGCAAATTACAATGCATTAAAATTTTTGTCAGTTCGTTGAATATACTCAAGAATACACAAGGATTGGAATACAAACAATGTGTCTAATTAAATTGATAATACAATTTTATTTTTCTAATATTTAAAAAAAAAAAACAATATCCTTATTACCCGTAGGATTGGATATTATGCTTTAGTTTTTCCATTTCAATAAAAATTTGTAATAAAATCTATTATAATATAATATTATTTTAAATGTGGATATAAAGAAGGTAAGGACAATTCAGATCAATTTCAACGTTTTCAAATTTTTGGTGCACACATAAAAGTACTTTACTTATTATTTCTTTATAATTAAATTAGTGATTAACTAGTCACAACTTACAAGTATGTAATAGTTCTAGAATTTTGATTACAAAATCATATGTAAATATTTCCAAGGCAGTACAGGTCATACTGGCATCGTTTAAGGGCAATCATATACAAAAAACATCGTTTAGTCCTTTTAACTGTTAGTATAGATAGAGTGATAGTTTTCTTTTGTGGAAATTCTGTTTTATTCATTTGACATCTTTGCTATGAAAGTATGAATGATAAAAAAATGTTTTTTGTTCAAAAACTTCAGAAAAGTTTGTTGTAAAAAAATCATATTGATGGAATTTATTTCCCATTCATAGTGTAGAAAATTTTCGTTATTTTTTCTTATTTTATAATTTTGTTTATCTTGTTATTTTTATATAAATTTTCTTGTTTATTTTTTTGTTATTTATTTTTTTTTTGTTATACCACTCACAATACACTGAAGGTTAAAAGACTAACAATGGGATTTTTGCGCTCAACTGAAGATAGCTATCCATTAGTTCATAATAATACGACATTGCCATCTGATGCCTTAGGAATAACAAAAAATTTATCACAATCGCAGACAATAATTTTAAATGATGGGTATGTCAATTCAACAACAAATTCAATTGAAACAGAAAAAATAATTTCCAGTAAATTTGGTAATTCATGTAGAAAATCATTGACCACATTACCATCAGCAAAACAATTTAACGATGATGAATTTAATTTAAAATTAAGTAGAAAATATTTAAGAGAAACAAGTAGTGCTAATTCAAGCCCAAAAATATATACACCAAATTGGAAGCAAAATAATTTGAGCTGTGACGAGCAGAATGAATTAAAAGGTGCAGCATGGTATCAAGTTGGTTTACCAAGAGAAATATCATTAGAAATTTTATCGAGAAAAAATCCAGGAGCATTTTTAGTTAGACAAAGTAGTACAAAACCAGGTTGTTTTGCTTTATCTTTGAGAGTACCACCACCTGGTCCAAAAGTAGCGCATTATTTAATTTTGAGAACTATGAAAGGTTACAAAATCAAGGTAATGAAAATATAATTTAAAATTAAAGAAAAATATCTGTGCTGACAATTTAGTTGAAATTGAAAATATATATATATTTTTTTTTTTCATTTTACAGGGTTTTACAAAAGAATTTACATCTTTACGCGCATTAATAACACATCACTCTGTTATGCCAGAATTATTACCAGTACCATTATCATTACCACGACCATCTCGAGTATATGATTCATCAAGACGAAATTTAGATGATTTTGATACATATGATTCATTAAATGATTTTCGCAAACAAATGGCTGATATGAATATTTAAATATTTGAAATTATTATGATAATTGCATAAATGTATTTTTTTTTTAAGTCATAACTATATTATATAATAATATAGTATGTAGCATATATTATATATATATTCAATATATATACCTTATGTGTTATTTAGATAAACAAAAAAATGATATTAAATGAGCTTAATTTATACAAAAAAAAAATTAAATAATATTTATGTAAATTTAAAAATAATTTTAGAGCAATAATGCAGTAAAAATTATCCAAATTTAACTTAAAAAGACTCTTTTATAAATAACGACTGAAGCAATTAATAAAATATTTTCTTATTTTAATGGTAATTGGTTATTTGAATTGATTAAATTGTGGTATTGGCAACGAACAATGTAGTCTAAGATTGAAATAAAATATGAATAAAATTGTTATCCCAACGCAACACACAGTGTATAACTATGATAGATCCTTTCGTGAATTATTTGACTTCATTGACAAATTAAATACAGAATATTTGAACACGGGTTTCTTCTTAAAATCATATCATTATTAATTATGAACTGAACTTTATTAAACTACTCGCTTTGCGGCAAAAAAAAAATTGTAATCTATACTGTAACTTTCAGCCTTGGCAAATAGATCTAATAAATTTTTGTTATAGGTAAAAGAGTCATACAAAGGTTTCTCTTAGGTACAGCATATTTGCAGATAACGTAACCAGTTTCGTTTTTTTTTTTTGTACATAAATTATATAATATTTTCATATTAAAATATGGCATAGATATTATTAAACATAATAAATATAGTTTTTTATACATATATTTTATTACATTAAAAAATTTTCAGTGATAAATAAAAAAATACGTTTTTTCTTTGATTTTATTATTATGTTATCATATTATTCTATCTATATATTTATAATTATGTGAAAAGATTTAAATTTTTTTTTTTTAGCATTAAATTAAAAAATTATAAAATCATAAATTATAAATGTATTTAATAGTAAAACGATTTATTGTTCAAAAAAAAAAAAAATTTAAATAAATTATATAGACTGAAAATACATAAAAAAAAAAAATGAAATAAATTATTTAAAATATATGCATTGAAAAAAAAAAAAAAAAACAAGGAAAATTCAAAAATAAAAAATAAACTAAAAAAAAATAAATAAATTAAATGTGCTGAATTTATATCTATGTATTACATATAAATATACTTAATGAAAAACAAAATTATTGTATATTCTATAATTTTTTTTTTTTTTGTTAATTTAAGTTATGAAAGGGAAAAAAAAATTATGTTTTTTAATGTTCCAATTTATATAAATGATAAAAATCCTGTGAATAATAAATATACAAATAACATCATTATGGAAAAAAAAAAATTCATACGAGCATAAGTATTATATATACACTATTATTTATGTATATTATAGAAAAAATTTATACAAAAAAAAAAAAACATAAATATAACAATACCTATAAATAAATATAATAAATTATTAATCGTGCTTTATTAAACTCCAATTGTAATATTAAATTATTTAAAAATAAATTGCGTGTTGAAAAAAAAAAAAGTCGTAAATATATGTTTTTTTTTTCCCCTAATTATGTAAAATTGCGAAAATACTCTCATTCATTATAAAAAATTTAATTCTTTGATTCCAAGAAGAGAAAAATTTGATGTAGATACATATTAATTTTTTACCTATAGTTTCAGTTGCATTAATGCAAAGTTTTCATTTATTCAACTTGATGAACAGATCCAATTTCCATATGAGCATTTATAACAAGCCTTGCATTCATTTTATTTTAAATTCGAAAAATTTACCAAATTCTGTTGATGCCTACAATGTTATTAATTTTAAAGTTCTTTTATTTATCTTTTGCTAAATATTCTAATTCATTTGAACAAAATCATATTATTTAAAGTCTTGTTCTTTAATTTCATATAATATAATTTATAATCGGCAAAAAAAAAAAAACTTTTAAATATTATCCCGATAGTCACGGGTGGGTTTAGTGGTCTGTGTTAGGTACCAGACTAGGTTACGAGAGTGAAAGGTGCCAAAACGGTGCACAAGCGCTAATTTGGAACAACTCTTGTTTGAGTTGTTCCGCCACTTTAACCAACCAACCAACCATCCCGATAGTGCGTATGTAGTTCAATAATAGCTAAAGTAAAAGGTGGTTTAGACAATTTTTATTTTTGTTTAAAATGTGCATTCTGTAGTTCCATTAATTTTTCGTCTTAGTATCAATGTTACAAAAGACATTGGAAATGTTGGTAGTTCTAATGGGTAGGAGGTCATCAAAGTACTTTACTTGATAAACTGAAAACCTACTTGTTATTCAAAAGGTCTGGAAAAAATATGAAACATTTAATAAAAGTTTGTTTTAATCATTCTATAATAGGTATTTATTGTTAATTCATTATTATTTTTTTTCACCAAGCAACACATAATAATTTTACATTATATACTCAAATATTCTAAAAAGTATTTAAGTCTTACTTATATAAACTAAAAGTTTTATTGTTATTGTCAATCACAAATTATCTAAAATAATTTATATTATTTTTTAAATATCAGTTACGTTTTTAATAAAATTTTAAAGATTAAATGCAATAAAATTTAATTTTATATTAATTATAATAGTTATATATAAATAGTATCATGAAATGATATTATTTGTTTATCTATCGTGAAGAAAATATCAATAAGATTTCAAATAAATAAGGAAAAAATATTATCTAAAACTTTAAGATTTTTAAAAGAACAGTAGTTATTATATATAGATATGTGTTATATATTTTTATGAGTGTATAAATAATGTATATACTATATGCATGCATAATAACGTAATAAAGAGGAGCGTCTTGAATCTAACAGGGTATTCTAGAGAAGCTCTTGATGAACCTTAAAAAAAACATTAAGGATTAGTTAGTCTCGCGAAACTCCCAGCGAACTGAGAAAATGCTCGAGAATCATATTTAGGTTGATAATTTATTGTTGACTTTAAGCATTGCTTTAATTTGATTAAAAATTATCATAACTCTCTGTCCTATGATATTTATAAACAAAAATACACTGAGACTAAATATGATAAACGTTATTTTTACGTAGGTAAATCAAATTTACCTTTCTATGAGTAAAAATAATTACCTTTGATGACAAATCAATACAAATAGGTGAAATTAGAAAGAGTGCCGCAAAACAATTTTTAAATATTTAAAGAAATTGAAAAATAATTTACTAATTTAAAAAAATGGTTCAAAAATTTCCATTTAATGAGACCACGTTATAAACTCTAGGATGGTTTAGTTTTAAAGTAAAAATATTATCGAGATCGTAAATAAAAAAAAATTGTATGTAAATTTTATTCTCTATTGCGCTTTTTATTATTTTTTTGTTTCAATAATTAATATTTATTAAAAATGCTGCAAAAATTTCATTGATATTTTTGTTTCTATTTTATTTTATTTTTATCAAGTTTCAGAAGCTAAAAAATTTGGCCCCTTTAAAGATCATTACAGAAATAAGAAGGTCAGAATTATATTTGTTTCTGAAACTTTTAAATAAGATAATTTATTGTTTTGTTTATAACGGAAGACATGTTTAAAGCAATAATTAACAAATATCGACCGACGATATTTTAATTGACAAGGCCAATACTTTTACACGGTTACTATGTGTTGTAAAATATTCTTTATGTTTCGGAACATTCCATTCTAAGTTTTAATTACATCTCACATTTAAAAAAAAATATTATTTAAAGAGTTAAAATAAGCGGTTTATTCTAAAGAAGATATGTTATATTTCAGAGATGAAGAAAAAACTACTGGAAAACATTTTTTTTTAATTATTGCTTAATACATATCGTCTAATTACAATGTTGTTTTAAATCTATTTTTATTAAAATTGGTAATACACAACCAAATATCATAAGATTTATAAATCTAATATAATTCGATAATTTTTTTTAGTAATTTTTTATTTTTCGTTATTTTTAATAGTTTTTAATAACTATTATACATTATAGTTAATTTATTATGCGTTTATGTTACGATAAAGCAATAATATTGAAAATAAAAATTACTAGGAGTTTAGAAATTTAATAATACAATTTTTTTTTTATATTTTAAATCTTTTTTTTTTTTTATAATATTGTCGTTGAAAAATGTTTTAAAAAGACTTAATACCCTTCGTTTTCAGAAAATTTCAGACTTTCATTATGTATTTGTTTTTAAAATTTTCTGTAAGTCTGTCTAAAATTATTTTTCAATAACAAAATCCAATTTATAGCAAAGTTTATTAATTTATTTCTCACAAATTAAAAGTTGTTATTATACGTTTTTATATTATATATATGTATACAGTATATTTATATTGATATATTTTTGTGTATAATAATGTATATAAAATTCAATAAGTTTGAAAAGTTTCGGATTGGTATATTCTGCTTTTTTAACGAATCATTTCTAGGGTTAACAATACAAAATTAAACTTTCTGTAATGTTTATTGAAATTATTAATCAGTAAAATATACCAACCAAGATTTCAGTTTCTTTTATATTTCTTTTTCCAAATCAAGTTATTGTCAATATTAAAATTCTTTTAAAAAAAAGAAATTCAATTAAAAAAATGTTATTGAAGTTCTACAATTTTCTTTCGATGATATTAAGCCAGAATCATAAAGTACATAATTTTTACAGTTTTTCATTGAATTAAAATTAGAAATCAACTCGACTATCTTTTAGATTTGATTTCTTTTAAATAAAATCAAAATCATATATGAATTTTAAATTTAAATACATTGAATTTATAAATAAATTAACATATTATTAACATAAATTAGGACTACATTAACACTGTCGTAATAAACCAGCTTATTTTTTTTTTTATCAATTTTAACTTAAAAACTATGAGTAAAATACATATAAGTACAAAAAAAATAATTGAGAAATTTCTATGTTTTAAAATTTAAATAAGATTTACAAGAAAATAGACGAAAAAGTTATACTAATTAAAAAATATTTCTAACAGACTCTTATACATTTAACAAAATAACGATCTTTCGAGATTGACAAACATCTTCTTAACATAATAATAAAATTTTTGAAAATGTTAAATATAATAACAAAAAAAAATGTGTTACCGAAGAAAACTAAACATTCTCAAATTTTATAGTTCCTATTAAATAAGAAGAAAATTCGTATTAATTTGATTAAAGTTAAAAATGTACAATCGGATGGCCTTAAGTTTAAATTAATATAAGTACAGTTTAGAGTAGTCCAGATTTGATAATATTTAATTTAATTTTTTTAATTTTGGAACTACTTAAGAATACATATAACTCGTTGTTTTAGTAGAGGACGAAACTCTTGCATATTTTTACATAAGTTTGCAACAAAAAAAAATTACAAAAATCCTAAACTGAACTTTGGCAAATAATAAATATGTATAAACAATAAAATTAAGTGGCTTAATAAATACATTTTTTAACTTAATATTTACAATTCTGATGCCCTTCATCTCCTCCATTGTTTTCAGATATTTTCCACGATAACAAATCATTCAATAATTCCTCCATTATAGGATTCTGACCATGACGGGCAACCTTAAAGCACAATATTTATAATATTAACTATTATCAAATAAAAAAAAAGAGTTTTTACCTCCTCTCTGGCCTGTTGATCCAATTTTTCCAAAATATCACGAGTATATTTAAAACTTCCCAGCTTCTCTAATAAGTTGATGCAGTACTTTTTTACTTCAATGTCAACAGTACGTTGTCTCAAAATATCTATAAAAAATGTATGATACAATAATTATGTTATTATAATTAGAAGTTAAGGCTATTTAATTGCTTATAAAAAAAATAATCTAACTACAAGAATGACAATACTCTCTATGTTCAAAAAAAATAAAAAATTTCAGTCAGCGAAGAAAGATAACACATGTAGGTAATGTTACAAATTCACTTTATATGTATTTAAGAATTATGGGGTTTTTTCCAACATCCTCCAAATATACAAATAAATATAAGATATGCCGTAAATGCAATCACTCTTCAATGTCACTAATTACTAATAACTATATCAATAAAAATAAAACTTACGTAATACTTGTTTATCATTTTTTTGGTTTTGCACAGCATGTATAATTGGAAAACTGAATTTTCCTTCAGTTAAATCTTCACAGAAGCTTTTATTTTCGGAATACTAAAAATATTATTTTTAACATTATGATATGTTTGATGTAAATTTCAGTTACCTCTTTTAAACTTAAGTTACAATAATCATCACGTATTTGAAAATATAGGCCCAAAATAGCCGTCAATTTAGTAAAATCATCTTTATTTTTACTAAACAACTGCATTAATCGAATAGCTAACATAAATAAACCACCTGTTTTACGGATTGTCATCAATTTATATTCGGATTCCGTTGGACATTGAAAATTATCACGCCAATAAATTTCCATTCCTTGGCCTCTATGTAATTCCAGCAATTGTTCAGTATAAACTTTAGTAGCCTAAATTTAAAAAAAAAAATAATTAATTTCAACCATGATTATAAAAATAATTAAGCCTTATTGTAATGTAACTTGAGTTGTTGTAATTACAAACCTCTGGATGTTCTAACTCCTGAACCTTTTGCAATGCCAAAAATAAAACATAATTTGCAGCATTGATAGTAGTGGCCACACCATAAATTGAATGGGCCACTGGAATTCCTCTGCGTAGTATGGAGTTATCTTCGATATCATCTATTCTAAAAAAAAAAAGAAACGAGAACATTCAAATAAATTTTTATCATTTGAATCTAAATTAAAGAAAAGCTGAAAAATCCATATAATTATTAATAAGTATAATTGTTTTGATTTCATGGTAAAATCTTGAAACATATTAAACATTAATTTTTTATAGGTACCTAAGTATTTATAAGCACGTATAAATTTATTTTGAAAACGCCCAAAAAGACTATGCCAAGAAATTGTGTTTGATATGTTTTTCCATATTGAAATTTAAACAATAAATTTGGGCAATTTCAATTAATGGGAGGTTTATTTCCGAAGTATCTAAAATCTAAAATTAATGAGAAAATATGGACAAACAAACGAAGAAAAGGCTAAAAAGTATTTCGAAACCTACAAAATAAATAATTCAATAAATTTATTTTATCAAATTATCTTATACTGTATCAAATTAAAAAATATAATAACCATATACTTTTTAAAAATTTTGAAATGAAATAAGGGTTAGGAAAATAATACGTTTTTAAATAACTTTTGAAATTGAATAAAAATATAACTCTAATAAGTTTAGAGATATTTTGTGAATGAGTTAATTTTAAAAGAAATTTTTAATTATAATTGTTCTACATTAGTTTGGAGAAGTCTTAAAAAATACTTAAAAAAAAAAGATAGAAAAATTTTACGTAAACATTTTGGATAAATTTATTGTTTTTTTTTTTTAAATCAATAATAATCATCATAATATAATATATAAAAATAATGGTACAGTGTTTAGAGAATTGGATCATTTCAATTTTAAGGTCAATAATAAAAATTTCAATTCTGAATTTATTTATATTTAGATAAAAGATGTTTATAATCAATTTATTGAAAAACTATGAAAATTATACTTATTATAGTTACTTATGGAAAATTATTTTTTAATAATTTTTAAATAGGGTAATTTATAATATTAGCCATCTGTTCATATTTTTTTTTCGAAGATCGAACTAAGTACATTTCTATACTATTTTATTTCATGGAATAGATTCGGCACGCCGAAATAATGGTTTGAGGAAAATCATCTTTTTTGGCACGATACCTAAAATCTAATTGCGACCACTGATAATATATGATATTTATTAGAAGTAGAGTAGAAATTAGATCTTAATTCTCGAACTTTTAAAACAATATTTTTGAAAATTAAATTTAGAAACCTTTTTTGCTTGTTTTATACTTACAATAAACTAGAGTTGTGTAACATTTGTACAATTTCCCCAATTAGAATTAATTTTTCTTGTGGTATATCCAACCAATGATTGAATGCCAATGCTAATTTTGAACGAATCTGTTTTCCGGGAATTTGTTGTATATAGACAAATGGCTGTAAAAGTATCTAAAAATAATTTTAATTATTCTCAATTAAATTTTAATAAAAAAAAAAAAATTAATTGCGGTTAGCAAAAATAAAAAAAAAAAAAATCGTTTGATGTCATATTAGTCTAGCTGTATTAGAGACATTTATGGTGCTGAGCAGTATGTAGCAATAATCAATAATAAATAGCTTACTTTCTCTTTACTTAAAGCAACATTCATCATTATCCTTTTTTGTATTTGACGACATGAAGTTAATATTGAATTCATCGTTATATTGCCCAAATCGAATGACTACAGAAAATAAATAATTACACAGAGATAGTAAGTAGTGTAAGAACGTTAGGATTTAGATTTGAACTTGTTATTGTCAACAACAACGATTGAATTGATGGAATTACTTATTAATTCTTTTTTAACAAGTGAACTGAATTTATTTTCCAGTAGTAGAGTATATTAGTTAGATAGATAAATTAGTATAATAATTATAACAATTTAGCTATAACGAAGTTTATTTAAACACTTCTGTATATATGGGTATAACCAACAAAAATTACGGATCAAAAATATTTATATTTAAATGTGAATTTAACAGGCTCTATGGGCTCTATAAGCATATATATATATATGTATACCTATCTAATCAATATGTAGATAGATGTTCATGTTCCATTCCGGATCAGGTAGGTATATCAAATTAGATACGCCAAACTTAAGTAGAGTTTGAATTTAATTCCCGAATTATGAAACGTATAAACTTCTAAACTTGTTAGAAAATTTACAATGATAGAAAATAGCTATATCTCAAAGAAAATTCTGTGTAGAGAGAGTAGAACGAAGACATTCCTTCATTTTTCATTCTAATTATTTTGAATAGTATGTTATTATTTTCATATCAAAATAGGCCTATTTAAGTATTCGTTTTTTCAACTAAGTACAAAAACAAAAAAGCGTGATTCCTTAGAAATGAATGAAACGAAACAGGTTCCTGGTTAGGTGCTTACCTCATCTTGCTCCTTCAATGACTCCTTTGATTTAGCTTTTTCTAAAATCTCATTTATATCTTCCATTATTGACTTTTTATTTATTTTCTTTTTTTTCAATTTATTTCCAATTTTCTTTTTTTTTTTACCTTCCGATTTGTTTATGAATATTAAGTATTATATGTATATTATGTATTTTCAATTTTTCTTTAGCTTTTCCAAATTTTCCAAAAAAAAAAAAAAATTTTCCGCAAGAAAAAAAATTTTTTTTTTTCCTTATCGATATCGATCTGCAATGTTTTTTGTGTGCAAAAATAATATTTTATTTTGTTTTTTTTTTTTTTTTTTCAAGATATATAAATTTAATTTCATTTTCCAATAGGGTGATTTTAGGGAAAATAATTATATTGGCAAGTATAGCAACATAGGTATAACTACCAATCTACATTCCCACCAATGTCTAAAATTGCAGAAACCCGACTGAGTGACATAGATATTCTGGTGTCCCAAACTTGAATTCATTTAGGTAGATTAGGTTAGAGGTTGAAACGCACGGGTTATAGGTAGGTACTAGGTACGGCAACGCATAGGCTGCTTGACCTAGGTAGGTATGACCTCGGTATTAGTCCTTCACAAACGACCGAGTTGAGAAGAACAGATCACTGAAGTGTACGATGACCGAACGGTCATTAAAGGAAAAAATTATCTTTCATCGGTTTTTTTATGGAAAAAGATCTGTAGAGTTAAATGTTGGAAAAGAACTGTAGGTAGTAGGTGTAGTTGCCTATTTCAATTTAATTAGGTATTATTGTTATAATAATTTTTAGAGATTAAAATAAAAATTAAACACCAATCGTTAGTTTTTATTATTCAATTAAATAAATATATTGCACATTAAAATAATCGATGGATTAATTAAAAAAAAATTATTAAGTATTCCCAAAGTTCACAATTCACGTTCGATTTATTTCGTCAGTTCGTCAGTTGGTTCAATTGGTTTTGTCGTTCAATTGATTCGAATTAATTTTTTTTTCGGTCGTTCGCGAACTTGAAAATGAGTTGTCATAACCCTGTCAATAAAAAAGGACAAATTTCGAGATTTCAAGCGCACTAGATAGGTCTGTCGGTCAACAACACATCACGTCACCACGACGATTTCAATTTCAATTAAAAAAAAAAACAAATTAGATAGGTACCTATTGGGTTGGTTATAGTTTCCCTTAATTTTAATACAAAAAACAATCACAAAAAATTATGAAAATTATGAAACAAAAATCACCCTGTTCCAAATTTTCCTTTTTTTTATATTAAAAAAAAATATATAAAAAGAAAGCCGCACTAACAAATTTTCTAATTTTTCTTATTAAATTTTCACGAAAAACTAAAAAGATGAAAATCAACTTGGAAATATTTATACTGAGAAAATAGAAATGTACGCTGAATTTTTCAAATTAGCTGATAAGAATATTTTAAAGCGGATAGGCTGCCGCTTATTTATTTACAATTCTTCTCTGGGGGTTGGACATTTGTCCGCGATTTGTTTTTGTATCGCGGACATAAAAATGACATTTGTCCGCGATTCAAAATGTCTTTTGTCCGCCGCGGACAAATGACATTTTCCAAAATGTCATTTGTCCGCGATAAAAATTAATCGCGGACAAATGACATTTTGCAAAATGACATTTGTCCGCTGAAAATTCGAAAAATCAATCGCGGACAAATGACATTTTGCAAAATGACAATTGTCCGCTAAAGTTAGAAAATTCAATCGCGGACAAATGTCATTTTGCAAAATGTCATTTGTCCGCTAATTTTGGGACATTTGTCCGCGGCGGACAAATGTCATTTTACAATCGCGGACAAATGACATTTTGCAAAATGACATTTGTCCGCGAAGTTTTCCATACAAATTTCATCGCGGACAAATGTCCCGCGGACAAATGTCACGGCGCCTTCTTCTCTCAGCGTTTTTTTTTTTGGCGAGCGAGCGTGAAACTTGAAACAACGATAAGCAATAATAATTATTTATTTATTATTTTTAAGCCTTTTTACAAATCATTCTTTAATTTTTTCTGTAGGTATTTTCATATATATAGTTTCATTAATTTGATATGATTTTTATGCCTACTAGTTTAATTTTTTAATTTTTTTTTGTTCACTAGACGGCTTAATATTTACGTCGGTATTGGTTTCTCAGAACGAAACGACGAACAAAATTTGGATTTATTTAATGTATTTTGTTGTTTTTTGGCATTTTATAAATGAACAACAAAATATGTGAGAAAATTATGAATTATTATAAATAAAAAAGCAGACGCCATTGTTTAAGAAATTTTAGGCGACTCTGCTGAAAAAGACTAAAAATTATTATTGGCGTACTACTATCAAAATTCAAACAAAGAAAACATAAATAAATAATAAACAAAAATAAAGAATAATAAACCCTTGAAAAACATATGTTTGATTCTCAAACTGTTTAATAATTAATTGTGAATTGGTTTATGTTGTCATTAATATTCACAATAGCAACTAAATTTTTTTTGATATTATAAAATAAAAGTGTAAGTCCAGCATAAAGGTTAAAATTTAAAAAATAATTTTTGTTAATGCACATAAAAATTGTAAAAAAAAAACTTGCAAGTTTCTTAGAATGAGATTGCCAATTAAAACTATTGAACCATTGAGTACTCATTCTGCAACGGTAATATTCTTTCATGGCTCTGGTAAGTTTCGATTTCTATTTTGATAGGGTTTTGCATTAACCATTTCCTGATTACAATATTCCAATATCCAAAGGTTATCAATTAGATATTCCGTTTTTAGTGTTTTTACATAATGTTCAAAAATAATATTTCTTTTAGGTGACACCGGACCAAACTTAATTGAATGGGTTAGATTTTTACTAGGAAATGATTTACAATCAGGTCATATAAAATTTATGTACCCAACAGCTCCACTACAGAAATACACTCCGATGAATGGTGAATTGTCAAATGTATGGTTTGATCGACGGGAAATAACAATTCAAGCTAAGGAGCATCGTAAAAGTTTGGCAGCAATTTATGAAACTGTTCATCAAATAATAAAAAATGAAACTGACTTAGGAATCAAATTGAATAGAATTGTTGTTGGTGGGTTCTCAATGGGTGGTGCATTAGCTTTACACACGGCATATCATTTGAACACTGAATTGGGTGGCGTTTTTGCATGCTCATCATTCTTAAATCGAGATTCTGTAGTTTATGATTCGTTGAAAATATCAAAATCAATACCAGAACTTTTAATGTTTCATGGAGACAGGGATGGCGTGGTTCCACAAGAATGGGGTATGAAAAATAGAATTGTTTACATAAATATTTAAATTGAATATTTATTTTAACAATCCGAAGAGTTTGTCAAAATAACTACGTCTAGTATTACTAACACGATTTATTCTTTCAAGTTGGTATAATAAATATACCATAACTTAATGACTCAGTTAGCTTAGAAAAGGCAGACAGATAACTTCAATATGTTATGTTTTTTTTAATCTTTTTTTTATTTGCTAAAAAAATTAAATAATATAATAAAATTAAAATAATTTTAGGTGAGGAAACATTTGATGAGCTAACCAAATTAGGGGTCAAAGGAGAATTCAAAATTTTAAGAAACACTCTTCATGAATTGAAAAAAGGAGAATTAATGGATATTCGAAAATGGTTAAATGAAAAATTACCACCACTTTCTTCTGACTTACATAATAAATTATAAATATCTCCAATATTTTTTTATTACTTTTTTTTTTATGCATTTTGTAGCATAATTTAGACTAAAAATATTAATATTTAGGAAAAATACAAAACATTCAAACTTTTCATTATTTTATTACTTCAGTTTACGTAATAGGGATTATTTACATTACTTTTTCTTCGTTTTTTTATTTTTCTTTTTCTTGTTAGGATTTCCTTGAATTTTATGAATTTTCATTGGGATATAATTAACGTTGTTATTAGATATACCTTTAGATTTATTATTTGTATTCTTTTTTTTTGATTTAGTTATAATTTGTCCGATTAATGTGTTACCATCAATTTTGGGCTGTGGATCAACATTACTTACTGCCAATAAATTATCTATGGGCTTATCCACATCCATTTTTTGACATTCATTTTTAGTAGTATCAATATTTTTGGTATTATCAAAATGTCTTTTAATTACTTCCAATAAATTACGTTTATCTGTTTTATAATCACATAAATCATCATCGTCGTCTTCTTTATTACGCTTTATGTGAGTTGTTGACCGTTGTTTTGAACTATAAGTTGAATCACTAAATGATATGAAATCTCCAGTCAAAGTATTTTGTTCATCTATTTCAAGTGGTTTTATATGCTTCGAGTTCTCTGGAACAAAAGGACCTTTCGATTTCAGAACGTAAAGCTTTTCGAAGTTCACGCATAATGGAGTTTCAACGGTTTTTGTAAGATTTTTTTTTTTATTCGGTATTTGCACAGATAGAGAATTTTTTCCAAAATATTGTTTTAATTTTTCAGGAATTGGAAATTTCTGTGCTTTCAACTTGAACCACTGCTCTAATGCTTCAAATTTGTTAACAGAAGATGTTAACGCTAATGATTCAATGTCAAATAATTTTTTTGTTATTTCTTTAACATTTGGCGCCAATAATATGTAAATAGGTTTCTCTCGTGACAACGAGAAATTTATTATCTGAGATACTATAAATGCTGGTTTTATTTCGGTTGAGAGAAGAACAATTTCAGTTGATGTATTCTTTATTGAACGCAAACATGATTTAAGACCCAAATGTATTCCTCGGTTGCGCAAATACTTTCCTGAATCATTAGCTCTTTTGTCAGCAAAGATTAGTTCCTCCAATGATCTAACATCATCTTCATCAATTTTTGGCCTAAAATATGAAGGAAAATGTGTTAAGCAATAAACTAGAAATAAAACTGAAAAAATGGTTAAAAATACGTTTTGCGACTAAGTGGTATTTATTTGGTTGTTTCGGTTTTAGATGCCCATGCGACATGCACAATGAGTTTCGAATTCAAGCACGTTTTACCGTTCTAAAAGTCTAAAAAAAATTTATATACCTATACGTCATATGCCCAATGATGACTTAAGGTATTTTGATTGATATCATTTGAATTGAGAACAAAATAAAGAAATTTGGGTGTAGTTCTTTACTACTAGACTGAGACTGGGGGTATATGCAAAAGATATCTAAGTACTTCATCTTCATGTTCATGCATCATGCAGCAATATCGAAACGTAATCATATTCATATACTAAGCTTACCAATATTTTGGAAAAGGTGATGCTAGAATATTTTTCAGTTTTGGCAATGATGATTTCTTTTTCGCTAAAGAATGTTTTAATTTAGTTTGTGCTTGACTAGCCATTTTTTTTATTATTTTATTTTCTATTACTTTATTTGCTTCATTTATTTATTTTAAAGACAAAAAATATAAACAAACACTTAAGACTTAAATATTTGACGTTGTGTCAAAATAAAAATCAAAAAATCACAATAGTTTTTTTCCCTGAACTCTCAAACTGTAAAACTAACTTCTTACCTGTTTCATGTTTTCCAAATTTCTGATTTTTATTATTATTTATTAAAGTTTTCCATCAACAATTAACTATTCGTTCGGCTTTGGCACTTAAATCATGTATTACCATTGATCTACTAGATCAATTTCGAACTTATAAAGGCCATGCCGTACGGAATTGTAAATCTTTATCAAACAAAAAAAGCATTCAATAAATAAAATACAATGTTTTTTGCAAGAAATTAAAAAAGATCTTAAGGGACAATTAAATTCCGTACCTTGGCGTACACTCTTAGAATATTTTGAATTAAAACAATTCTTTGTTGTAAGTTTTTTTTTTTTGGAAATTTAATTGAGTATATGATAATAGATTAATTAAATTTTTTTTAGTAGGTATTTAATTTGATAAAAAAATTTCAAATATACGAAAGGAGATTATGTTTTAGTTTTTATAATGTTAATAATTTTTTTCAAAATTTTTTTCATTAAATGCTAATTTTGATCTTCAGCGGGTAAATCATTTATTAAGGCAACTGCTTCAGCTTCAGCTTCCATGTCAATAATATCAACTGGAGGTGGTGGAATAGGATTCCCACCTAAAATACAAGTAAAATAATACAGTACTATTTAATAAAATTGTTAGTAATAAAATAATATAAAATAATTCAAATATGTTATACAACTCACTTGCATCCAATTCTAAAGGAGGGTCAGCATTAGCTTCTGCTAAATTTGTGACAGATTTTGATTTAACACATTGAAAATCAACATGACGACTTTTAGCTTCCTCCTTCTCCCACGACATATGAATAAATGGTCTTTGGACATAGCTGTAAATAACTTCAGCTCTTCCACCAGGCCGTTTACGGACTTTTTCTTTATGTGTTGGATAACCTTCAATTCCACATCGAATTTTTTTCAATCCACGATCCTTCATTACTTGTTTAGCAACATCACGATTTTCTATGTATTTAAAAAAACGGTGCATTGCAGTGCTATGAACGGCTAAAAATAATAATTTTTATTAAAAATCTTGTTTACTTCGAATACCTAACAATTTTCATTAGTCAGTATAGAAATTTCCAACTTTCAATATTTTTTCACTATTTTCAATAAATTAAATTATTTTTTGAAATTGAAATTATAGAAACTAATCCAGTAATTCAAACAAAAAAAAAACTAGATAACGAGCTTGAAAATAGTTTGTTTTTTAGTTTAATATTAATGGCAGGCTTTAAAGGAGTTACACTCTAGATTTTTTACTTGTGTTATCAAAAAATACTATAAATTTATTATTAGAAATCATTTTTATCATACTTTGACAATATTCTTCACCCATTTGTGGAGGGTATTCTTCGTCCCAATCAACAACATCATCATCTAATAGAACAACAACATGACATTCACGATCACCTTTTTGTGCAGATTGGACCATAAGTGGTAAGATTAATTCCTCCAAAAAATTTTCAAATTGTTCTTTCGCGCCTTCATTACTTAATTCATGAAGAAGACCCCCTAAAACAAATTTTACATGAGTATGATTCTAAAGAAAACATTGTTAAACTTACTCAAATTTTGACATCGTACTGTTGTTGCATTGAAAGGTATTAAAAGATAATCACAAGCTTCTTTTAATTCAGGCACAGACACATTTGGAGGACATTTGATCAAGCCGTGCTTATAATAATCCAAAATTGCTCGAAATACTATATGTGATATTCCATCCGCTACTTCGTACTCACCAGCAGCCTTAAAAATATTAAATTAAATAAAAATTATTTATTTAAATACTTATTTAAGTACATTTAAAGAAGTTGTACATTAATTACATACATTTGGATGAGTGAACTCAAATCCGGATGAAAACATTGTTCCCAGCATTGTATTTGGATGGGCAGTGAATAAGTGTGGATCGATCACAAAACGCATATTCTCAACAACTAATGTAATACGATCACCAAGTTGTCTAGGAGCCATCACTCCCTGATCTGAAGCACAGTTTTGTTGATTGGAAAAATTATTTATATTCTTAGGAGTAGCACCGGTGGACGAATTAGGTATGCTAGAATTACTTGGACGTGCAGCAAAACCAGTTCTACAATAAGAATTTAGAAAAAAAAAAATTAAAATTTTATTTTGTCAACTTTGATTAGAATTATTTTAGAATTTTGGATCTTCATTGAACTTATAGTAAAAATCTAATTTAGCTGCGACAACACATTTCAGTCTTATCAAGTAGGCAACAGTTCTTCTAATATTCAATCTAGACATATCTACCTACCTATACCTACCTTTCTAAATTTTGGAAAATTAATTGAGCAGTCTAGAGTGGTATAAGTAGGTAGTATCATAGTGATTAAATTTTACCAGAAAAGATACATTTTATGCCAAGTAGATAGGTAAAAGGTAGAATTAATCTAATTATAAATTAAATTAAATTAATTTACCTAGATCGATTTTTAAAAACTCGTCTCCGCCTGTCCTCCGCAGTTTCAAATTCGTCAGCTTCAACTGATGAGCTAGAACTATAATCTTTGTTGTTAGATTTTGTAGTAATTTTTACATTTGATGACATTTTAAATTTTTCTCTTGCAATATTTGAGGAGCAAAGGAAAAATGCACGCAAATTTATACAATTTAATTTTAATGCAATCTTTCCTTATTGTTTTTTTTTTTTTAATAAAATATTTTTTTTTTTTTCTTTACAATCCAATTTAAATTATTTTTTTTTTATTTTAGGTATTTAAATTCTGAAATTTTTGTCTTTATTCCCTTGTTGTCTATAATAATAATTGTCTAGCCAGGTCTAGCCAGTTTTCGTCCAATAACTTTACCTATATACCTATATTCAATATTCTTTCTTTATAAAGTTTTATTAAAAAAAAAAAAAAAATTATTTATTCAATTTTAGTGTTGCCAAAGACTGTTGCAATCTAAAATTGACATATAATAAGAAATGAAACAATAATGAAACAATGCAAAAATGAGTTAATAAACATATACGTAGGATATTGTAGACGTAGACTAACCGAGAATATTGTTCAATATAAATAAACTCCCAGCAAATATTTACTCAATATAAAGTTAAAATAGATTACAAATACCTGAAGCGTTCGCCCTCAACGTGGTTATATTAACCTGTCGTTAAATAGAATCAAATTTAAGTAAGAAAATGAGATCAATAAAATTATTGGCTTCTTCACAATTTACATAAAAATATTAAGGGCTTCTCCCAACAAAATCAAATCAAATTTATTGAATTTATTTTGTTTTTTATGCCTGGTTTATAGCTAATTTACCTATCTGAAAAAATGGTACCGTAAAAAGCGATTTTCTATGTTATTATTCTATTTATATTTAAGCAAATTTACTGAAAATGAAGATATTAATTTTATCTATTTTTCGTAAAAAGAATTTTTAAAATTTTTTTTTCAAATAATTAAAAAAATTTAATTTATTTTTTTTGCTATCTGAAAAATTTCATTACTTCACAAAATTATTTTTTTTGTTTCTATTTCATTACGTTTCCTTCCTATCTGAATTCTTTTTTCAGATACCTTTTCCTGTCTAAAATTTTTATTTATTTTGTTTATATTTTTTGCAGTTGATTTTTTACTTTCAGATAAAATTAGCTGTGAATAGGATTTCCGGAACATTCCTCCAAAAATTACTTTACTGTGGTAGCTATAAACAAGGCATCAACTGTAGAATGATAATAATGTGAAACAAATAGATTTTTCCACCAAAAACACATGAAGATCATAAACCGGTTAATGCACTGGATAATATTAACCTGTTAAAAATTATAACCCAATATGTAAAAGCTTTAAGTATATGCTTCAGTGCAATACGGCAATATTATTCCCTTCTTTTCTTTTAAATGCTTTGCATTTTGAACTTTTACTTTCACATTAAAAAAAACTAGCAACCAGTCTTGTTGTGAAATTAATATTTTATACCTACTGCCTATAATTTTAAAATTTTATTTGATTTCATATTATTATTTTAATAATTGGAAAATATTTATTAACTATATACCTAATTTTTTTATTAATTGTTATCTTCGATAGAAATATGGAATCACATAAAATAGAAACATTTGCAATATTAGATTTAGAAACTTCTAATTTACCCAGTACAAATTGTGGAAAAGTTAAAATAACCGAAATTTCAATTATAACAATATCGAAAGAAGACATATCCAATGGAACTCCAGCCCGAGTTCAAAATAAACTAACAATGCTATTTAATCCACAAATGCGAATTGATACAATATCATCTCAATTGTCAGGTTTGCTATATTACCAAATTGTTATTATTATACCAACCCACATTACTTAGTATAATTTACTTCCTTATAAATCTCCCATTATTGTATTAGGTAGGTAATATACCTACTACCTAGATAAACTGAATACTTATATCTAATGGAATGAATACTGATAAAGGTAAACCTAACTAATTTTTCCTTTTTTTATGTTTTAGGTTTGGATAATTTTATGCTTGAAAATGAAAATATATTTGATGACAATGCGGCTGATACCATCAACAGATTTTTAAATCATTTAAAATCACCTTGTTTAGTGGCTCATAATGGATTTAAATTTGATTTTCCTATTCTCAAACGATCTCTTAGTCAAACGAATATTTCTTTCCGGAATGATTTATTATGTATTGATTCGCTTCCAACTTTCAAAACATTGGATACTTTTCCTCAAGAAATTAAAATGAATGAAAAACAAACAGATTTGACAGTATTAAATAATGAGGAATTAGATGAAGAGTCAAAAGAAATCAGCATAAAAGTGGAAGATTTTAAAACATTGAACGAAACAACTCCAAAAAGACCACCATCTTTAAAGTTTGTAAATAAATTGAAAAAATACGATATTCCCGAAAGTTGTGGCGAACAAAATTTGGGAACATTTAAATCTAGAAGGTCTTTGTTTTCGTCACCGGGAACTACAAGCGAAAAAGAAAAAACTACAAAACTACAAAATGCAAATACAAGAAGAAAATCTTCCGTAAAATCTTATAAATTAAGTGACATTTATATGAGATTGTTCAACCGGGAACCGGAAATTATTCATCAAGCAGAAGCAGATGTTTTAACATTGCACACAATTATTGTGGAACATTATAAAAATTGTTTTGTAAAATATTCAGAAATGAATGCAATTTTATGGGATGAAATAAAGCCAATAGGATTAAGAAGCTAATATGTAATTAGTTTTCTTGAATAGAAAGTATTAAGTTATTTGAAAAATTTTTGTTGCAAATTTATAAAAAAAAAATATATATGTATTATTATATAACTATAGTAAATTTTATATCTATTAGCATGTATTTAGTATGTATTTGGTGCTGGAAAATAGGCTTAGACACAAACAAACTGGAGTATAATTGAGAAAAAATCGTAAAAAATTGTCAAAATTATTACAAATACTGTTTCGGTTTCAGATATTCAAAAAATATAAGACTAAAGTTGTAAAAAGTATTTTTTTAACAACATAATTTCATGTTCACAGACTGATTTCGTTAATTATTAATTAATAAGACAGTATTCTAAAGTGTTCGTTTTATAATCAAAAAAATCCAACCAAGAAACTTAGATCTAGATTTATTAGTTTTAAGTTATTGAATTATTTTTAAAATTGTAATTTTTGAGATAAAACTATTTGTATATTTAATACTTATGTATATCTTTTATTTTAAATTCTATGATAATATGAAATAAATATTTTTGTAACTTGGAAAAAACAATTTTTCATTCAAAACCCCCGGACTGTTTCATGCTTAAAAATGGTATATACATTTTTAGGACGGTTAAGATTCGAAATTTCTTCAAAACATTTTTAAAAGTACCGATTTTAAAAATTTATATACCTACCATTATTTATAAGAATGAAACTTATAAACTTTTGAATTTAAACTTCCCAAAAAAAAAAGGAAAAATAAATCCCTACTCTTAATATTCTGAAAATCCAACCCAATTCTACCCTCATAAATGCATAATCGAATGTATTGAAAACAAATTGTAATAAAAGGGTACGCACGCTTCCTGTTTTCAGATCGATTAAACTGGTAGCCCTGACCAGAGCTATCACATTTCACTTACCTTACAACTTATTTTTATGTCGGCGCAGCTGCCTATAAATTTGTTTAAATTGAAGTAGAATTATGAATGTCAAAATTAAAAAATAGATAGATGCTAAAAGTTGAACAAAATAACAAAACAATATCAAAAATATTTTTCATTTTAAGAATTAAAAATAAAATTAATTAGTTTTAAGTCAGGAAGAAGAAGAAATCAAACTTAATAACTAAAAAGATCAGAGAAGAATTAGAAATCCAAATTTCTACTTTCAGAATACGGTGTGGAGTCTAGTTCTACCTAAACCTAATTATTTTAACTAACTAGTACTAACACTAACCAGTTATTTTTTTTATTTTTAGATTAATCTTGTTAATTTTATATTATGGAACAATGTTGGAATAATGAAACCCCGTGCAGGGCACAAAACAGAACTTTTTCGTCTCAACAACAAGAAAATTTAACAGAGAATTCATTTTTGGAAAATTTTCAAAATCAATTGAAATTAGTTGAAAATGATAATAGGTCAAACAATCAAAAAACGAAAAAAAAACATTTTAGAAAAAATCCAGAAATATATAGTCTTCTAGATTACATAAATAAACCAATTCATCGAAAATTAGAACTACACGAATCTAAAGATGTAAGTATATTTAACCTACTACTA
Source organism: Hybos culiciformis (assembly GCA_964007475.1). NCBI lineage: Eukaryota > Metazoa > Arthropoda > Insecta > Diptera > Hybotidae > Hybos > Hybos culiciformis. Next base: position 8,952,289 of record OZ023274.1, on the reverse strand, counting down.
TTAACTAAGCATCACAAAATACGAATAGTTAATAAGTCAGATTATTGAAATTGATATCTTCCAATGTAGATACCTACCTATGTCTGAATTATTGAGTTTTATTTTAGTTAAAGATTAGGTGTACATACATTTATCAATTAGTAGTTTTTTTTTTTAAGAAACCTAGGTGGTATTTTAAAATTAAGCATATTACAGCTATCAAATTCCATTCAATTTAAACAAATTTAGTCGATCATTTTGAAATTTATTGTCTCTCCTGGAATTTTATAGTTCATAAACAATTTTTTTTTTAAATTTCAAATATCTTTTTTAATGTAATATTTTTTTTATTATTTTTTAGCCCAAAACCTTGCCCGTACAACGTTCTAAATCGGAATTCAAAAAAGGAAAACGTAATCGTTTGAATAATTTTGGGCAACTTGAACAGAAGAAAAAAATAACAAAATTGAAAAAAATTATTTTAAATAGTCGAACAGAGAGACAAAAATTAAGTACAGATTATTTGAATGTTGAAAAAACGGAATGTGATCAAAATAATATTGAGGAAATAAATATTGAATCTACAAATGAAGATATTACCAAAGATAATTCTAAAACCATAACTGCAAATGAAAATATTGAAAGATCTAAGATAATTCATTCTAGAAAATTTAGAGAGTTAGTAATTTTTATTTCTAAATTGGGAATAATTTAAGGGTGTTATGATATAAGAGTCTAGTTAATTAAAATATACAAGATTTAGTTTAATTACCTATGTTTTTCCCATAACTATTTATTAAAACCAAATATTTTCGAATTCTTATCTTTAATGCAATTATTAAAATTAGTTTTTGTTTTTTTTTTTGGCAAAAAAAAGTTTATTACTGAAAGATAAAGATTTTAATTTTTTTTTTTTTTGAAGTAATAATTATTTTTGATTTGACAATTTTATTATCTATTTATAATTTATATTATTCCTTGAAATTTAGTAATTTTTCACAAATTTTGAACAGATATTGTGATAATCTTACATCAGATATTTTAATCACACAAACTCAAGAATTTTTAACTGAAATATGCAGATTTCAAAAGAATTCCTTCAATAAAAATGAAATAAAAGCTAGAGCACATAGGCGTTGGATTTTTGGTTTCCGTGAAGTTAATAAGAAGTTGCAAATTGGGAAGTTAAAATTAGTTGTGATTGCGACTGACATAGAACCTTGTGATATCAATGGTAGAAAATCGTTATTACTTAAAATTAGACAAATGTATAATTTTTCTTCTTTAAGGTGGATTAGATGATATAGTTAAATCAATCAAAGCTAAATGTATAGAATTGAATTGCCCGTACTTGTTTTCTCTAAACAAAAGACAATTGATGCACTGTTGTTTGAAGAAAACACCGATCAGCATAATTGGTATCCTGAGTTATGACGGAATCAACGAATTATTTAAAAAATTAATAGACACTGTTGAAAAAGAGAGAACAAGATATTTACAATTGGTTACCTCGAATTTCTAAAATTAAAAAAAAAAAGAAGCTGTTATTAAATTAATTGTACATAAATACTTTTTTTTTTTATAAAATATATTTTTCTTAAAGTTTATAATTTGTTTTGAATGTAAATATTTTTCCCCAATAAACTTTTTCGTTACTAATAAATTATAACCATAGGAACTTAAATGAAATAATTTTAAGAGTTCATTAAGACAAGTAGTAAATGTGCATTATACATACATTTGAATATATAATACACTGTTTATTCTATACCAGTGGTGCCCAATCTTTTATAGCCACGGGCCGTTTCAAAAAACATCAGAGTTTGGGGCCAAATATTAAAAAAATCATATTACAAATAAATGACATATTTTGATATTTAAAAAAAAAATTATTGAAAACTTAAAAAAAACAAAATTTTATTATAAATTTTTTGCTTCTTGTTCATTGCGGTGATTTTAGTTCACTATATATTTTTTTTTTTGATTTTGTTAATTTGATGAATTGTATCTAAATTTTTATCAGCTTATTTAACATTAACTCTTATTATTACTTTGTAGCTTATAATTAGTTAATTTGTAACTGTTAGCTACTTTAATGAATGAATTAAATAAATAAAAAAAAAAATATATAATTCAGTTAAAAATATAAGCACTTCACATTCTTCACAACTATGTTAATTATAATGTGTCAATATATATATTTTTTGGGAAAGTATCTCGAGTCTGTAAAACACATAAATTGTCGTTTTGAATTTAATAGAGATCCAAGCTTTAAATGTAAAAAAATAAGCCTTCTATATTTTTCTAATTACTAATTAATTATGCATGAATTCGTATACAAAGTAATACAGTCTTCTTGCTACTTGGGAGCCAAATTAAAAAGAAAATATTTTTTCCTGTTTGAGAACTATTAGAAAACTGTTATTTTTTTTTTTTTTAAATTCTTAAAAAGAAATATATATATTTATGAAAATTTGAGGTAGATGTATTAATCAAAAAATTCAAAACGGGCCAGATAAAAATGCTTAGCAGGCCGTATGTGGCCCGCGGGCCGTAGTTTGGGCACCACTGCTCTATACAATACCGGTAGGTTGGTAAAATGGAACGAGTGATTTGGAAACTTCTTTTTTGATTTGAGACTATGCAGCACAGGTATATATCGATCTTTTTTATATACATATTACTTAAATAACAAAAAAAAAAATAGTTAGACACAATTATATATTTATTGGTTTTCCGTTCTAATTTTATGAATAATAATTTAATAGACTTGTGTAATGGACACATCAATCCCATCAATTAGTATTTTCATTGTTAATATCGGTCATTCGGGTCTTTCTAAACTGAAGAATTATAATAAATAAATTTATTTTAAAACGAAGGGTCTGCTTTCGCTCTTTTTCAAGTAATATTAATATTCCCAAACACGATAAAATGTGTAAAACATGTAAAAACGAAATCATGATACGTAGTTTGGGAAAAATTAAAAAAGTTTGCAAAATCAATAAAACCAATCTTCTGATATTTGAAATAAAATTCTTTTTCTCTAAGGTTTTTTTGACCTCGGAATTAATTTGTAATAATAATAATAATATTTCACAACATTTGTCTATTCTAAATAACTCTTCGATAATTTTACTCAAGAATTAATTTAAAGAAATTATGATAAAAACAATAATATCAATTATTCATATTCAATTATTAAAATGGCTTTAAAAACATTAAAGTGAAATTAAATTAGAATAACCAGTCATTTCGAAATTTGTAATTGGCATAAGAAGTAATATACATTACATGCATTTGTTTATTTTGCCTACATATTCATAAAAAATAATTTGAATGAAATATTAAATAAAGAATTAACCTTGAAATAAAGGTATATTTATTAATTACATAATATTTAATAGATATATTATTATTATTGTTATTATAATACATATAAAATGAAAATATCATAAGTGTTATTGGAAAAAAGTTATGAAATTTAAGTCAACATTATTCAGATTTGTTAGAAGGCTTTATTTTAAAATCATAGAGGGCATACAAATCATTTACACAATTCCTTACACTAATATACTTAGTTTTAATAAAGCCTATTTTTATTAAAATCAATAATTGAGAATAAATTTTTTAAAAGTATTTAAAGTCTCCAAAAAAAACATTCTAGCTACAGATTCAATAGTTTTTCAATCAATCGCGATTAACTTAAGTCAAGTGTTAAATCTGATTTCTAAGTGCTAAAACTAGTTAATCCTTGGTTGATTTTAATATATAATCATTAAATTTCTATGCTAAAATCTACAGCTAAGTTGCTAATAGATTAAAATATATTTGAGAAATATTTTTTCAATTTTAATATTGTACTTTGGTTTGAAATAAATAATAATTTTTTTTTTCTAAAATTTTATCAAATAGGTACATTATTATGCATAATTACTTATTTTAAATTCTTTTTTGTTTTCTTCTATTCAGAATTTAATTAAAAATAACTATGGTTGCAGAAGAAGACTATTCAGATAAATCAATTTTAAATCAATTCAGTTCATTATTCTATATATCCAGTTTTTTTGGAATTACACCATATTCTACTTTGGATTATTTTCGGAATAAAAAACTTAAAGTATCAAATATTGGTATATTAGGGATGATAGCAAGTTTATTTATTTTTTCGGTGCAGTATCATTTATTAATGATGTTGTTTGTCTTTGGTACTGCGGAAAAAACTAGTGCTTTAACTAAAATTATTGGCATTGTTATAAATTACATATCGCCAATTATGATGGCTGTAGATATGATTGCATGGATCAAAAATCGCCAAAAAGTAATTGATTTGATTGACGAATTCAATGATTTAGATGCAAATTTATTCAAAGAGCAAATACGTGTTAAAAATCAACATATACATGTTCGTATAAATATTATGATAGCTACAATCTTTGTACTTGAAATAGGACAAGCAATATTTATGTTAAGAGTATTTTCAACAATTAATTGGTTTTGGTTGGTATCCTGTATGCCAACTGTTTTGAATGCTCTTGATAAAGTATGGTTTTCTGGACTATTACAGGGTTTAAAGGAACGATTTCATGCTTTGAATGTGTATATCGATCAAAATGTTGAGGATTATATAAAGTTAAAAAAAATTCGTCAAAATTTTGAAGATGAAAATGATATAAAGAATATTGGGTATTTGCACAAAGAAATTATATCGAAAAATATATCTTCGAATCTTTTATTGGCCAGTCGAAATGATAATCGCATTGTGCCTATCATACCGTGGGAAAATGGTGAGTTCTATTTTCTTGAATTTATTTACACTCAACATTTTGTTCTCAGTTTATTTTATTTAATTCGAATTTAAGACGAGTGTATAAAATTAAAAATGTTTCTACATTGAGAAAATTTAAAAACGCGAATATTATTTGTTCAAGTTTAGTAAAATAATTCTTCAATTTCAATTCAATTCAATTATTTATTTTGTCCACAGAATATTTACAATTTTTTATAAACATAATTAAAGTAACTTAAATCTAAGAGATAAGGATGGTTAAAACCCTATACAACTAATTAATTTTTACTTAAATGTCATCGACGAATGAATATACAATTTTGGGGAAATTTTATTATTTAAGGGAAATGTGGATTAAAAAACCCTTCTTGTAGTTATTTTTTTTTAGCTTTTGTTGTTTTTTTTTTTGTAAAATAATTCTTAATTTATAAAATTTTGGACTTAAACACTTAAGATACATTATTTTTATTTAGAAGAATTCATATTTGAATGTGAATAAAATTTTGATTTTTAAAATAGAAGTAATAATAATAATTATTTGGAATAAAAATATTTTAAATATTTGCGGTTTCCGAATGGAACCCAAAATAAGTTTTAGGTTTGTTTGATAGTTCGTAACGAACACTAAAATTTTTAGATGTATTAACCTTTTTTTTTTTTTATTTATAAAATGAAAGTTTCAATCAAAGATAATGAATCTTCTACAAAACAAAAGAAAATAGAGAAATTTACTATAATCCAATCAAGAAGAAACATCTTGAGTGACATAAATACTTTAGAAGATAAATTGAACAAACTTTGTCAATTGCATGATGAAATGTGTGAATTAGGAAAAACGCTTAATTCTATGTGGAGCATTCAAATGTTATTGTTAATGGCTTACGGATTTATGTCAATTACGGCACAATTTTATTTTATGTATTGCGCCTTAACTCCTGAACAGGTAATTGAAAGAGCATTTTTATACATATTTATCTTAATAACTTTTTAATTGAGTTTTTGTATTTTTTTTTAGCAAATACCAAACTTATTTCAGTCAGCTAATGATGTTACTTTATCATGTGTATTTGTTGGATTTGTAGCGTCTAAATGCGTGTACGTTATATTCCTAAGTTGGCAGACTAAATTGGTATCAAGACACACAGGTTTGTTTTCATTTTGAACGCATACTATATAAATATTTTAATATATCTTCGTTAATGTAAGTCAAATAAAAAATATTGATTAAAAAAATATCATTTATTAATATGAAAATGTATCTCTATATATAGGAGTTTGTGTTCACAAAATTGCGGTTGCCATTGATGAAAATGAAGCATACGAAATTGTAATACAATTCATTTATTGTTTATATTTTATAAATTTATTAGTAATTTAATTAAATGTTATTTCACTTTAGGTTAATCATATTTCATTGAAATTACTAAATCATTGTGTCAGTTTTTCAGCTTGTGGTTTTTTTAATTTGGATATGACAACTTTATATGGGGTAAGATATTGAAATATTTGCCACCTACAAAAAAAAATATAACCTTGAAAAAATTCAAACAACTTATTATTAGGTTTTCTAATTACTTTTTAAGCCTCTTTTATTTAGTAATACTTACGTCAGCCCCTGCCTTTATAACTTTTATTCAGTAACAATACTGTTTCTACTCACTAATTTTCATATTTGTAGGTTACCGGAGCTATAACAAGTTATCTGATTATTTTGATTCAATTCAATATTGCTGGCCAAACTGCTAAAAATAATTCACCAGAAGCGACAACATCGCCGGTCACGTCATTAGCTACGACGACAGTAAATTAAAAATTATAAAGTTATAAGTATTTACTGAACTATATTTGTATTCTAAAGTTTATTAAAAACATTTTTTTAATATTTAGATTGATATTTATAAAATTATCTTTTGTCAAAATAAAAACTATTCTATTTAAATCTGCATTTTAATTTAGAAATTCGTTTTAGGAGAGCATTAAAGATGGACAAAATTGAAATTAGTTGAAAATGATAATAGGTCAAACAATCAAAAAACGAAAAAAAAAACATTTTAGAAAAAATCCAGAAATATACAGTCTTCTAGATTACATAAATAAACCAATTCATCGAAAATTAGAACTACACGAATCTAAAGATGTAAGTATATTTAACCTACTACTATTAACTAAGCATCACAAAATACGAATAGTTAATAAGTCAGATTATTAAAATTGATATCTTCCAATGTAAATAGATACCTACCTATGTCTGAATTATTGAGTTTTATTTTATTTAAAGATTAGGTGTACATACATTTATCAATTAGTAGTTTTTTTTTAAAGAAACCTAGGTGGTATTTTAAAATTAAGCATATTACACTATCAAATTCCATTCAATTTAAACAAATTTAGTCGATCAATTTGAAATTTATTGTCTCTCCTGGAATTTTATAGTTCATAAACAATTTTTTTTTAAATTTCAAATATCTTTTTTAATGTAATATTTTTTTTATTATTTTTTAGCCCAAAACCTTGCCCGTACAACGTTCTAAATCGGAATTCAAAAAAGGAAAACGTAATCGTTTGAATAATTTTGGGCAACTTGAACAGAAGAAAAAAATGACAAAATTGAAAAAAATCACACAAACTCAAGAATTTTTAACTGAAATATGCAGATTTCAAAAGAATTCCTTCAATAAAAATGAAATAAAAGCGTTGGATTTTTGGTTTCCGTGAAGTTAATAAGAAGTTGCAAATTGGGAAGTTAAAATTAGTTGTGATTGCGACTGACATAGAATCTTGTGATATCAATGGTAGAAAATCATTATTACTTAAAATTAGACAAATGTACCTATAATTTTTCTTCTTTAATGTGGATTAGATCATAGTTTCTCAACCGGTGGTCCGTGAAGATTTTTTGGTGGTCCGCGAAAATTTTCTGTTCTTCATATTAGCATTTGAAATGCTAATATTAACGTACATACTTACCTGTACAATATTTTTCAATAACAGAAAATTAAAAACAAACATTTTTTTCAGAATTACAAAATGTATTTTTAATTACGATCTACTTCTTATAATGTCATGTTAGGTTAGTTCCAAGGATAACGGACTCGATTTTTAATTCTTGTTAAAAAAATGTTTGTGTAAAACTATAAACATATATATACATACATATATAACATACATAATATTGATGTAAACCGTAAATCAGTGGTACGCAACCCCCTACCCGCGGGTAACATAGTTACCCGCGGCCATATTTCAATTACCCAATCCGGCCAAGTAGTTTCATTTTCATTTTTTTGAATTTTGAAGAAACTTTGTTTTAAACTCAATGAGGACCAGATTGACGCTGGAAAATTCAGATGCTTGTATCAGATTAAAAATAACATACCAACCTAATTTAGAAAAATAGTGCAAGGATTGTTTCAACATCAAGGAAGTCATTAATTATTAAACTTTTATTCGAATATTATTAATTTTTCTTTCAATATTATTAATAATAAATTAATAAAAAATTTAATTTAATAAAAAATACGAGTTAATTTTTTACCTATTTGCCCAATAGAGAATCGAAAGTATTGTAATTTACCCGCTCTCGAAGAAGGTTGCCTATCACTGCCGTAAATGCTTGTTTAAAATTATTGATAAACATTTGAGAGGGTTAACCCAAAATTTTGATCGTTATTACCACGATGATGAAGATCCACGTAAAGGAAATTTGTGGTTTCATTATCCCTTTATAGAAAATGAAAATATTAATTCATGTTCACCTAACAATCAAGAAAAGGAAAGGCTTATCGATCTGCCACATTAGTGTCGAGATATAAAAAAAAACTCTCTGTCTTTTTTGGATTTCCTTGCAAAAAAAATATCCAGCTTTGAGTTATAAAGCTATATAAAATTGTTATACCCATTTTCAACAACATATTCGTGTGAGAAAAATTTTTCTACCATGATGATAATCAAAACCAAACAAAGAAATCGTCTGGAATTGAGTCCCTTCGTCTTGCTGAAACAAAAGTAACACCGCGATTTTCAATGATTATTGCAAATAAGCAGCAGCAGAAGTCAAATTAATGAAAAGATTGGTTTTTGAAATTATTTATGAATTATCGAATTTTATGTTTTATATATTTTATAAATAATTGTTGAATTATATTTTATGTTTTTGTTTTAATATTTTTAAATATTGGTTATTAATAAAAATACAATTTTTTCTCAAATCAAACAATCATATAATCATAAGCATAATTTTTTTTAGTTTAGTAATGATATGGTCCACAAAATTTTTTTGATTTTTTGGTGGTACGCGGACTCAAAAACGTTGAGAAACTATGGATTAGATGATATAGTAAAATCAATCAAAGCTAAATGTATAGAATTGAATTGCCGTACTTGTTTTCTCTGAAGAAAAGACAATTGATGCACTGTTGTTTGAAGAAAACACCGATCAGCATAATTGGTATCCTGAGTTATAACGGAATCAACGAATTATTTAAAAAATTAACTGACACTGTTGAAAATGAGAGAACAATATATTTACAATTGGTTACCTCAAATTTCTAAAAATATTAAAAAAAAAAAAGCTGTTATTAAAGTAATTGTACATAAATTCTTTTTTTTTTTATAAAATATATTTTTCTTGAAGTTTATTTGTTTTAAATGTAAATATTTTCCCCAATAAATACAACTTTTTTGATACTATAACATTAATTCTGTATTTTTTAAATAATACAAAATTTATCACTTCAATTTACTTTTTACTCTAATGAAATAATTTTAAGAGTTCATTAAGACGAGTAGTAAATGTGCATTATACATACATTTGAATATATAATACACTGTTTACTCTATATAAAATGGAACGAGTGATTTGGAAACTTCTTTTTTTGATTTGAGACTATGCAGCACAGGTATATATCGATCTTTTTTATATATACTTATTACTTAAATAACAAAAAAAAAAATAGTTAGACACAATTATATATTTATTGGTTTTCCGTTCTAATTTTATGAATAATAATTTAATAGACTTGTGTAATGAACACATCAATCCCATCAATTAGTATTTTCATTGTTAATATCGGTCATTCAGGTCTTTCTAAACTGAAGAATTATAATAAATAAATTTATTTTAAAACGAAGGGTCTGCTTTCGCTCTTTTTCAAGTAATATTAATATTCCCAAACACGATAAAATGTGGTTGTAAAACATGTAAAAACGAAATCATGATACGTAGTTTGGGAAAAATTAAAAAAGTTTGCAAAATCAATAAAACCAATCTTCTGATATTTGAAATAAAATTCTTTTTCTCTAAGGTTTTTTTGACCTCGGAATTAATTTGTTATAATAATAATATTTCACAACATTTGTCTATTCTAAACACTCCTTCGATAATTTTACTCAAGAATTAATTTAAAGAAATTATGATAAAAACAATAATATCAATTATTCATATTCAATTATTAAAATGGCTTTAAAAACATTGAAGTGAAATTAAATTAGAATAACCAGTCATTTTGAAATTTGTAATTGGCATAAGAAGTAATATACATTACATGCATTTGTTAATAATGCCTACATATTCATAAAAAATAATTTTAATGAAATATTAAATAAAGAATTAACCTTGAAATAAAGGTATATTTATTAATTACATAATATTTAATAGATATATTATTATTATTGTTATTATAATACATATAAAATGAAAATATCATAAGTGTTATTGGAAAAAAGTTATGAAATTTAAGTGAACTTTATTCAGATTTGTTAGAAGGCTAGTTATTTTAAAATCATAGAGGACATACAATCATTTACACAATTCTCTGCCCTTATATACTTAGTTTTCATAAAACCTATTTTTATTAAAATCAATAATTGAGAATAAGTTTTTTTAAAGTATTTAAAGTCTGTAAAAAAAACATTCTACCTACAGATTCAATAGTTTTCGCGATTAACTTAAGTCCAGTGTTAAATCCCAAAAAAAATTGTTTTCTAAGTGCAAATATCCAGTTGATTTTGGTATACAATTATTATATTTCTATGCTAAAATCTGCAGTTACTAATGGATTAAAATATATATTTGAGAAATATTTTTGCAATTTTAATATTGCACTTTGGTTTGAAATAAGTACCTTATAATAATTTTTTTTTCTAAAATTTTATCAATTAGGTACATTATTATGCATAATTACTTATTTTAAATTCTTTTTTGTTTTCTTCTATTCAGAATTTAATTAAAAATAACTATGGTTGCAGAAGAAGACTATTCTGATAAATCAATTTTAAATCAATTCAGTTCATTATTCTATATATGCAGATTTTTTGGAATTATACCATATTCTACTTTAGATTATTTTCGGAATAAAAAACTTAAAGTATCAAATATTGGTATATTATGGATGATAGTATGTTTACTTATTTTTTCGGTGGCTTATCATTTATTAATGATGTTGTTTGCCTTTGGTACTGGGGAAAAAACTAGTGCTCTAACTAAAATTATTGGCATTGTTATAAATTACATATCGCCAATTATGATGGCTGTAGATATGATTGCATGGATCAAAAATCGCCAAAAAGTGATTGATTTGATCGACGAATTCAATGATTTAGATGCAAATTTATTCAAAGAGCAAATACGTGTTAAAAATCAACATATACATGTTCGTATAAATATTATGATAGCTACAATCTTTGTACTTGAAATAGGACAAGCAATATTTATGTTAATACTATTTTGCACTATTAATTGGTTATGGTTGGTATCCTGTATACCAACTGTTTTGAATGCTCTTGATAAAGTATGGTTTTCTGGACTGTTACAGGGTTTAAAGGAACGATTTCATGCTTTGAATGTGTATATCGATCAAAATGTTGAGGATTATATAAAGTTAAAAAAAATTCGTCAAAATTTTGAAGATGAAAATGATATAAAGAATATTGGGTATTTGCACAAAGAAATTATATCGAAAAATATATCTTCGAATCTTTTATTGGCCAGTCGAAATGATAATCGCATTGTGCCTATCATACCGTGGGAAAATGGTGAGTTCTATTTTCTTGAATTTATTTACACTCAACATTTTGTTCTCAGTTTATTTTATTTAATTCGAATTTAAGACGAGTGTATAAAATTAAAAATGTTTCTACATTGAGAAAATTTAAAAACGCGAATATTTGTTCAAGTTTAGTAAAATAATTCTTAATTTATAAAATTTTGGACTTAAACACTTAAGATACAGAATTTTTATTTAGAAGAATTCATATTTGAATGTGAATAAAATTTTGATTTTTAAAATAGAAGTAATAATAATAATTATTTGGAATAAAAATATTTTAAATATTTGCGGTTTCCGAATGGAACCCAAAATAAGTTTTAGGTTTGTTTGATAGTTCGTAACGAACACTAAAATTTTTAGATGTATTAACCTTTTTTTTTTTTTATTTATAAAATGGAAGTTTCAATCAAAGATAATGAATCTTCTACAAAACAAAAGAAAATAGAGAAATTTACTATAATCCAATCAAGAAGAAACATCTTGACTGACATAAAAACTTTAGAAGATAAATTGAACAAACTTTGTCAATTGCATGATGAAATGTGTGAATTAGGAAAAACGCTTAATTCTATGTGGAGCATTCAAATGTTATTGTTAATGGCTTACGGATTTATGTCAATTACGGCACAATTTTATTTTATGTATTGCGCTTTAACTCCTGAACAGGTAATTGAAAGAGCATTTATATATTTATCTTAATAACTTTTTAATTGAGCTTCTATATTTTTTTTAGCAAATACCAAACTTATTTCAGTCAGCTAATGATGTTACTTTATCATGTGTATTTGTTGGATTTGTAGCGTCTAAATGCGTGTACGTTATATTCCTTAGTTGGCAGACTAAATTGGAATCAAGACACACAGGTTTGTTTTCATTTTGAACGCATACTATATAAATATTTTTAATGCGTTGGGGATCGTTATGTTGTATTTAGTGCTATAGAATTTAGATCACTAAATGGAGTATTATATGCGTCAATACACATGCAATCATTTAGATGCATCGGCGTAAATAATGAAAAAATTTAGATGCATCAGCGTATATAATGAAAAAATTTAGATGCATCAACGTAAATAATGAAATCATTTAGATGTTTCGTTTTGAATATTACGTAATACCTAAACAAACATAATATCTCTCACAATATTTCAATACAGCCAAATACAAAAAAAAAAAAAGAGAAAAAATGAGAAGAAAAAATATTCTCTCTTTGCAACTACCTCTCCCCTACGCATTAAAACAGTATATTGGATATGTAAACAAAATTTGTTATACAACTCGTTCTGTATTTACACAAAAATACATTGACACTTCTTGTCAATTTATATCACTCGACCATCGGTCTCGTGATATAAGTATTGACTCGTGTCAATGTATTTTTGTGTATACAGAACTCTTAATTAATAACAAATTTAGTTTACATATTCAATAATCTACTATAATACACCTTCGTTAATGTAAGTCGAATAAAAAATATTGATTAAAAAAATATCATTTATTAATATGAAAATGTATCTCTATATATAGGAGTTTGTGTTCACAAAATTGCGGTTGCCATTGATGAAAATGAAGCATACGAAATTGTAATACAATTCATTTGTTGTTTATATTTTATAAATTTATTAGTAATTTAATTAAATGTTATTTCACTTTAGGTTAATCATATTTCATTGAAATTACTAAATCATTGTGTCAGTTTTTCAGCTTGTGGTTTTTTTAATTTGGATATGACAACTTTATATGGGGTAAGATATTGAAATATTTGCCACCTAGAAAAAAAAATATAACCTTGACAAAATTCAAACAACTTATTCTTAGGTTTTCTCATTACTTTTTTAGCCAGTGCCACGCCATTACGATATGATTATGAAGTCCCTTTTATTTTGTAGTACTTACGTCAGCCCCTGCCTTTATAACTTTTATTCAGTAACAATACTGTTTCCACTCACTAATTTTCATATTTGTAGGTTACCGGAGCTATAACAAGTTATCTGATTATTTTGATTCAATTCAATATTGCCGGTCAAACTGCTAAAAATAATTCACCAGAAGCGACAACATCGCCGGTCACGTCATTAGCTACGACGACAGTAAATTAAAAATTATAAAGTTATAAAACCAAGTATTTGCTGAACTATATTTGTATTCTAAAGTTTATTAAAAACATTTTTTTAATATTTAGATTGACATTTTTAAAATTATCTTTTGTCAAAATAAAAACTATTCTATTTAAACCTGCATTTTAATTTAGAAATCCGTTTTAGAAGAGCGTTAAAGATGGACAACATTTTATTTCTGTTAAAATTGTTATTTTCATTTAGTTTGCATTTTGGTTCTGCCAGGGTTGTAATTTATTTGAATTGAACATAGAGCATAGTTTATAATCCTTATTAAAAACAGCAAAAAAAAAGTTTAAATAAAATTTTCACAATATCAATTTAAGCACTTTTATTAATCATAGCAATAATGATACAATAATGTTCCTTTAGATTTTTAAATGTTTACTTTATAATTATATTTTTTTTTTTTTTTTTTTATGTTTTTTATTTTTTTATTTTTGTTTATGCATAAAAAACAGAATATTATGTAATTGTTTTAATAATATAATAATTTATGTTACCTCATATAAAGTAATTAATTTTTTTTTTAGAAAAAGAATTTATGCGTCTATACTTTTTAAATATAGGTAGGTATAAACAAAAACTTTTTTTTTTTTTTCGTGAATATATTTTTAGAAAGAAATTTTAGAAAAATTTTAGTTGTGAATTATTTTTTTTTTGTTTATGATTCTAACAGGCTATGAAAGTTATATATAATGTGTTATATAATTTTAATATTTTTTTTTTATAAAAAATTTTATGTTTTTCCCTTTATTATTATTTTTAAATAAAAAAAAAAAAAATGAAATTAACTCTTATTTCTTATTTCTTTGGTAGCCTTTTTTTTTTTTTTTTATTTTCAAATAGATTTTTTGTTAAAAAAAAAAACTAATTTTGTGTATAAATTTTACATAAAAAAAAACATGTATTTTTTTTTTTTTTTTTATCAATATGTTGATTATTATTATTTCTGCTTTTTTAATTATATATTTTTTTTATATATATATATTAATTTCTAATGGTTATTTAAATTTTTTAATCATAAATATATTTGAATAAAAAAAAACTATATTTTTAAAACATTTAAGTAAATTCTCTACAAAATTACTTTTACTTAATTTTTTAGATAATATTAATCAATTTAATGTACCTATTTATTTTGAAAGTTTGTCATTATGTTTTATGTTGTATAAGAAATTCCACATAAACTTAAAACTTTACATTTAAAGAAGATAGATATCTACTCTTCCTATATAGGAATATTAAAATTGTAATAATTATGATTATTTTGACTTTTGAGGATATCTGGCTGTAATAAATATTCAGTAAAAGTATTTTTGTAGAGATTTTGTTATGCGGTTAAAATTAAATATATATATATATATAAACATTTTAATACAAATTTCAGCATTATTTTTAAATTAATAAACATTAGAATAATAATGTTTTATGTCGTTAACAATAAACATATTGCGTAAAAATGATTTTAAATATAAGCCTCATATAACAGAATTTTTATTTTTATTTTTAATTTTTTTTTTTAATTAAATTTAGAAGCTGTCTATAGTCTATATTTTTTTTTATTTAATTGTAATATAATGGCATTTTTCAACAATATTATGTATATTAACTATTTTGTTATTTGTTTTTTTTTTTTTGTTACTCATATTACATCTTTAAATCCGATTAAATTTATGAGATGATGAAAAGCATATTTCTTCGAGATGATGGACTTTGGAAAATAATGAATTAATTAAAAAAAAATAGAAAAATAAAATTTTCCTAAAGTATATCAAAATCTTTAGGATACTTAAATTGATTGTAAACTGTTTGAAATTTTTTTTCTTTTGAAAAAGAATTAGTATTGAAGAAATTTTACATATACATTATGCAACATTCAAAGCACACAATGAAAAATTTTGAAAAATTTTGAAATTATGATTTGAAAAATACATATTTCTCATTGTCATTACACTTTTAATTTAAATTGTTTTGAAATATCTTATAGATTTTTTTTACTCAAAATCTTAAAAATTTAAATTTTCTAATTGTTGGACTCACATGAATATTGAATTATTATAATTTTTTTAAACAACATAATAATTATAATTTTTTTTGTTTTTTTTTATAAAGTGATAAAAGCACATTTAATTAGTGGTGTTGAATCTTAAAATTATTTTTATTTTTAAGTAAACATATAAATGTGAAAATTATTTTTAAAAAAATATGTTTTTAGCAATTATCACTATTATTAAGCGTTTTCATCTTAAAAATTGTTGATGAACTATTGAATTTAAAAAATCTTCCAATTAACTATGCCATACTGCTGTACACAATAATATTAAACAAATTATTTTTTCTGCAAAATAAGAGTAAACATATTATTATAGGTATAAAGTCTTAGTATTGTGAAAATATTAAAAAAAATAAAATGTAAAATCTATTTATATATATACAAAATTAATGCTTGTGTGTCTGTTTGCTGGGTTCCCTAAAAACTAGTTTTTTGGGGAAAGAGAAATTGGAAAAGCTGCCCGAAAAATTCGGAAAAAAGTTAAAGGATTTTTTATTATGTAGTTTTTGTATGAATTAGAAACTCTTATTCGTAATGACTAGAGCGAAACAACGATCGCGCCAGGCCATCGACTAGTATAGATATATTTATTTATTAAAAAAATTCAAAAAAATTCAGGTATGGAAAAATAGTGTGCTTCCAGACGATAATTTTCTGTTATAAATGAATTTTAGTCGTATGCATCAAGAAGTTCACAGAGATTGTATCAAAATTTAAAAAAAGAGGAGTGAAAATTTGTAAGTATTAGTTACTTTGTAAGTTCTTAAAAACGAACGTATTCAAATGCATACGTATACATATATCAAAATCACAATTTAATTGTCTAAGAAGATTTACTATTTAAATTTATATACAAAATTAGTATTGCACTCACCTCCTTTTCCTTATTTTTGTCGTCTTTAGTTATTTCTTCACCTAATTTATTTAAATTAAAATTACAAATAAAAAAATATTATTTTCAAATTTCTAGTTAGATCATATTTTTCTGTTTATATGAAAGTTACAAAATATTTTTTTTTACTTTTTAATATAAATTATCAATGCAAAAATATTTACAATTATTAAAACTTATTATTTTTATATTAATTTCCCGAGAAGGATTCTATGAAAACATTATTCGTTATTTTATTCATAAAATATACATAATGAATAACGTAGGTGTATCCTGTAAGAAGAAGTTATAAATAAAAACTACAATTTGAATAGTTGAACCTCTTTATCGGATATAAAACCAATAGCACTGATTTGTTTTGATTAAATTCTTTCGAAATTCGTTTAAACAAATTCTTTTTAGCAATTTTTAAAAATATTTCTGCATTGATGTCTTTTTTAATAGGCGTAAAGCATATTTACAGTATAAACATTATCTCTATAACTATTTTAAAAAATTGTATTATAACAAAAATAAAAAGCATCTAGAATCTAATAAGCGAAAAAACCAGTTTTAATTTATATTTCTATTAAAAATTATCACTCATGCAATATTGCAAACTTAACGATTTTGTGGAAATAATAAAGAAATTGTGTTAAATACATTTTACAAGCTTTTGTTTTATATTTTTTTTTATCCAATTTATTTATATAATATTTATATAATATTAGATACAAAAATTTTTTTTTAAGATTATCTGAAGATCTTTTGAGCTCTATTTGCATTATAAATATGTATAAGTATTATTCTTCATAGATAAAACAAACACTATATCGTTACCGTAGATGTGAATTGCCGTTACCAACTTAATAATTATATAAATTTTGGAAATAAAATTTTATTTTGTATTAGGGAGAATGGAAATTTAGTAAAATTATACCTTAATTCTATTATTACAAAAAAGAAAAATACATAGAGTTTAAATAATGTATACAATCAATATCAGCTAAAAATAAATTTTATAGGCTAAAATCATTCACAGCTAGGGAGACGATTTGTATTTTAATAAATTGTAAGTAAACAATGACATTCCAAAATGCGATTTCTTCTTAGAACGTATAAGACCCTGTGACACTATAGACAACGTTCAATATAATAACATATTACGGTCTTTCGTACTTCAGTTCAATATGGTTCAAAGCTTTCTAATCTTGATTGACTAAATTTACATTTCAGGATATTGAAAATACGAACAAATTTTTTTTTTTAAATATTTTTAATTTTTATTCCATATATACAATACATAAATTAGCTCGCTTGGATTTTGTGTTTGTGTTGTTTTTGATGAGAAAACGGATAGAAATGTTGAGTGGGTTAAATTCTCGTATATTTTCTTATATGATACCACTAAAAACTAGAACGAATAAATACATTTTTTATTCCATAATCTAATGTGCATCAGAGCTTGGATTAATTGTATGCATTTTAATTATTTTTTAATTTCGGGGTAAATTTCATAAGGAAGGTAGGCTAAGTAAATCTTTTTAAATAGATGAATATATATATGTACAGTTTAAAAATCTAAGAACAACTCGCATTTACAGTGTCAAGACAATATTGATATTTTTTTTAATATGTTGATAATTATTGTAAATTGATTGGTTAATTGATATTTCATACACTTAGGAGTCCACTTAAATATTGATATTCTATTTAATAATACTCTGTTCTTTGACAAAGGTAGGTTGTACAAAATTATAAAAAAGTCAATTCTAATCTGTTACAACCTTTGCTAAGTAACAGAGAACCAACATTTAAATAGATTCCTTAATTATAAGTAAAAATTTTTAATAAATCATACCTGACTCATGTGAAAGTTTGGAGTGTTCATTATATTCTAAAGATCTTTCAATACTATTATCATCCTTACTTATCACATTTTTTATTGTTGTGGTTGAGATTTTATTAGAAATGTTATTACTGGTTTTTGGTTGGTTCACTTGAGAATAATCGAACGTTTCTAATGATTCCATTAAAGTACTTGAACCGCAACTTGTCATACTTGTTGACATCATTGATTCGTTCTGGTATGTAGCGTTCGTGTCTAAAGAACTTGTGTGGTCTAGACTTTCAGTACTTGTTAATAATAATTCGGAGTCGTTTTGATTCAAATTAATCGAATCACTCGAAATGTCTTTGACCATTGCTTTAGGTTCATCAAGAAGTTGATCGGACTGTTTTAATACTTTCGATACAGTTGTATTTGGAATATTTACGATTTTTGTTGTTGTTGTTGTTGTTACTTTTGTTACTTTTTTACCATCAGAGAATTCTTGAATTTCTGTTGTAATTAGTTCCTTATCAGCTCTAGACAATACTTGTTCGAGCTCGATGGAATCCACGCTATCTCGTCTGTGTTCAATTTGTTGCTCTAAAGAATCAACATCCGATCGTGAGGATCTGGCTGTAATATCTTTAGAAATTTCAAAAGAGTCAATGCTACTTGTCATTATATCTCCACCACTTTTATGTATTTCTAGGCTATCACTACTACCACCACCGTTTGTTGATTTTGATTTTTTCAATGCCACGACACCCATTTCGAGACTATCAGTGGAAACTTCCATTATATTTGATTGCGGCTCCTCTTCACATTCCTCTAATTTAGATTTTACTAATGCTTCAATTTCTTTATTAATAATTGCTGTAATCGGTTGTGCAGCTGATGTTGTTATCGTAGATACTGTAGTTGTAATACTAGACGTGCATTTCTCGTGACCGTTTGACGATTTATTAGATTCATCAGAACGAGATAAAAGCAAGGCGGCTTCTTCCTTTGCTTTAATTTCAATCAAATGAGCTTCTATACAAGCATTTTCTAATCCTTCAAATTCTTTCAAACTAGAGAGGGAAATATCGTCCCCTGGACCAGCGCGCATCATATATCGCCGAGTAAAGCTACCGTTACTTAAAGAATCTTGTGATCCTTGGTGTTGTTTTCTATTTTCTAAAGAAATAGCGTGTTCTAAACTTTCAAATTCTTGTAAGCTGCTCATTGATATATCATCATGTTCTTTATGAAAATATTTTCTTCCTGCTAAAACATCATAATCAGGTGTGCTCGATGAATAAGAAGAGTCTTTAAAACTACTAATCTTGCTACTTCCAACATCAAATTCAGCATCTTCTTCCTTAATGTCCTCAAGGCGTTCAGTTTCATAAGGATACCGAAGCTGATTTCCATCGGATAATTGCATCTCAACCCAGCGTTTGCTTGTGTTAGAAGGATCTGAATCTTCTGTTTCCTGTTGTTGACCCTGTGGTGGGCTTTCTTCGAATTCAAAATTTAATCCTTCGCGGTACAATGCAGAACCTTGGTTTGGATCAGCTGGAGCTGAATTTATTTGTATTAATTTTTCAACTTCAACATCATGTTTCGCCACATATTTTACATTTTTGATACTTATACTTTTACCTTCACTATCAAATTCATGGGCTTCTTTTCCAACTTCTTCGACTATAACAAATTCATCAGTTAGTTCAGGCTCTTCAAGCATTTCAAATGAATCTGGAGAATCGGCTTTCTCATTTTCGTCTCTACTAATATCAGCCAATTTTTTCTGATATTGTTTTTGAACCATTTCTTCAAATTGATCATCAGTAAGGGAAAATTCTTGTTCTTTTGCAAAATGTAATGGCACATCTGTGTCCTTGTTAAGTTCCTCTTGAGTTTGTACCTTGTATAATTTTTTATCTTCGAAGTCATCACTTTCATCATCAAAGTGTTTATTTTTGTCCTCCGTTATTGTTATGTCTGGAATGTTTGAATAATCCTGCATATTTTGTGATGGTCTCCTTTCACTTTCTTCAGCAATTCTTATCGATTCAATTTCTTCTGTAATATCCTCCACAATAACTTCGCTCACAGATTGCGATGGTGTAAAAGGTCTTTTATCTAGCTCTGGTTCTTTTTCGAAAGTTTCAATTATTTTTTTATTTTTCTTTTTTCTAGTTGTAGGTGATCTAAATGAACGTGCATATTCAGATTCATAAGGATCGGCGTCTGATTCCGATTCGCTTTCTTTTTTGCCTTCCTCATTAGTACCTGTAACTTCTTCGTTTTTTTCAAGAATTTTTCGGCTGTCTTCCTCTTTTGAATATCCCACTATCTCTTCATCATCATCCATTGATAACGATTCATCAGCTTTCGCCATATCGTTAACGAATTTTTGGTCAACAATTGTACTTTCATTCCGCTTGTGGCCTTTTCGTTTGACATCGGATTCATTCTCCAAAATAGACTCCATATCTTCTTTCTCTCCTAATACTAATTTATCGTCATCCATATTTAAAGGCGTTGACATCATTGGATCATATTTTGATTCCTCGAAAGAAGTACCTATTAAATCATCTCTAATCATAGACTCAAATCCCGCCAGGGAAGATGCTCCAAAAGAACTTGCTAAGTCATCCACATTTTCGACAACAGTCTCCACAGCAGAAGTACTTGACAAGCTCATTGAAAGTAAACTACCTTCTTCAACACTAAATTTAGCTTCTTCAAACATTAGAATTCCTCCTTCTTCAATGCTACTGCTTAATTTTTCTTCTTTTTCTTCTTTTTCCTCTTTTTCCTCTTTTTCCTCTTTTTCCGATGAGTCACTACGCTTTGTGAAAATCATTTCCTGAGATCTTTTCATTTGTGATGTTACAACTTCCATTTTTGTTTCAGAATCGTCCATTAATATAGTATCAGTTTCAAATTCTATTTCTTCTTCCTGACTATCATGATCCAACTCGCCATCGTCATGAGAGCCTATAAGAGTCTCTGTCCCTTCAGATATCTCTACACTACCCAGGATTGAGCTTTGTGAATCTAAACTTTTCATGCTTTCTTGTGAGCTTATTGTTTTGCCACTATGATCGAAGCTGCTTACTGCACTAATGTAATCAGTAGATTCAGGTCGTAAGGATGCATCTAAAGCTGTTTGATATTCGGATGAATTTCCGTACGTTAATAGATTTTCCACGTCTGATGAACAAGGTCTACTGTCAGTTTTATCGTAGCTCTTGTATTGACTTTCACTTGAACTGGACTTATCAATATCAGGAATAGACCAACGATTCAAAGGATCAACATTAGAATCTTTTTTGATTCTATGAGCTATATCTTTTCCAGAAGAATCATCTGTTGATGATAGGGACGTGTAATCGTCATTTTTAAACATATCTAGATTTGGATCTGCTTTACTCCATTCTAATTTTTCTTTTCCTGCTTCAAATGTCGAAGCACTTCCACTATCTTCTTGAAATGATTCCTGTATAGTCTCGGTTGCATATTTATGCTGAGATAAGATTTTGAATTCAAATTCTGAGGGGCTTTCTTTTATTAATTTTCCATCTTTCACCACTTCTATCAATTCTTCGTGAACCGCATCCAAAGATTCATGTACTTCATCTAAAGTTTTTTCTATCATAAATTGATTTATTTTACTGCGATCAATTTTTTTTAGTTCTTCGTGAGTTAAAACTGATTTCCCAAATTTTTCAGAGCCCTCAGTTTCACTTTTTTCTAAATTCAATTCAAGCTTATGATCAAGTTTTAATTTCGGTTCAGCTTTTTGTTCGTTCTTTTGATCTTTTTCAGGTAGAGCTGATGTTTCAAATATCTCTTCGGGTTCCATAAAAACTTTTTGAGTATTAACAATTCTAATATCCTTGTCTTCTAACATTTCTGGCTTTTCATATGTCATTTCAGAGACAGATTTATTTTGTAGAATATTGTCCTGAATAATTGCTTCGTGTAGAATAATCTTTTCTTCTACGATTTCAGCGTGTTTTATAACATTGCTAAGATTGTCGATTTCAATAGTTTTCTGTTTATCAAATAATTCATCTTCTGCTTCAGCAGAATATTTCAATATTGTTTCAGCTTCTTTAATTTCATCTAGAATATTTGAATCTGGAATTTCAATAAATTCCTTTTTTTGATAATGAATAAACTCTTCCTCAGCAATTTTTGCAGTAGGTTGTTCTTCAAAATAACAATTTTGAAACTCTGTGGTACGATTCTCTTGTGGCCCTATAGGTGAAACTTTATTTTCATCAAAAATCATTATATCTGCTTGAGAGGACAAATCTATTTCAATTTTTTTTCTTTCTCCATCCTCATAAATGTTACTTTTTTCTTTATCCTTTAGTTCGTTTTCTTCAATGAATTTGCCTTCAATTTCAAATTCTAAAATATCGTTTCTCGTCTCAGATCCTTGTCTAAAAAGTTTGGATTCGAATTGTTCTTTTTCTAATGTATTAGCTAATGCATCTTCTAAAGTTGTAATCTTTTCTTCTGTATGCACAAATTCGTTTGCATTTTTTTCGTTATCTAAAACACTTTTATCATTGTTTTTCATTGTTTGAACTTTATCAGAATCTAATTTTAATTCAATTTTGTTATTCAGTTCAAAATTAATTGGTTCAATGGGTTCGATGATCTCCATTACGTGCGCTTCCATTTCATTATCATCGCGCACTCTTTGTTCTTCGTCATTTAATGTAGTTGTATAATCGTTATTATCGAACTCTGATATTATTTCATTTGTAGTTATTATAATAACATTATCACTGGATTCCCCTATGTAGAAACTGGTTGATCCTTTTTTATCTGTATCCAATTCTAAATTGGTTTGGTTATCAATACTTTTTTCACTTAAATCGTTGTCAGAAAATTTTTCTTTAATTGGTGAATCACCAATTTCCAATATTTCATCTTTTAGATTTATTGTAACTTTTGTTAATGATTTTGTTGGCTCTTCTGTTTTTGTCAATGTTTCAGAACCTTTTGATCTCGGTTTTGGTATCGGAATTCCGGATTGTTTCTTTTGAGATTTTTTCGAATCTTGCATATCATTATTTTGTGAATCAATTGAATCCCAGAATTTTTTACTTTCTTTATAATCGACGTCTTTTGATGAATCGAGAGATGTTGCTACAGTTGCGGCAGTGGTAGTTGTATGTGTATCTATCATTGAGTCCTCAACAGTTTCGCTTAATATAATTTGTTCAATATCTTTAAAAATATCACCAGAAATTGTTTTGCTTAATCTTGGTGTAGGTTTCGGAACGTTTACATCCACATCTGCAACTATATTTCCTCCTGATTCTAGAACAGAAATTCGTGTTAAGGGAAAATTAAAACAAGTAGAATGAAATAGAGTTAAACCAAAAAAAAAAAAAGAAAAGACTCGTAAAACGTACATTATGCTATTACAAAATGAAAGACTTGGATTTTTAAATTATGTATAGAATAAAAATACATCTCATAAATAAAAAAAAAAATTACTATGTTATACATAAATGTTAATTTTAGGATATCTATATGATTTTCATTACCAGTTTTATTCAAGTTTGATTGCTGTATGTGAATAATGGCCTAAATATTTTCACAAATTTTATGAAATTTAATAAAAACAAAAAAAAATTCCTTTTACTTTGAATAACTTAAAAAAATTATGACTTTATGTTATTTTTTTTTTTAAATTTTATTTATAACAATTCTGTAAGCTTACAAATATTTGTTTTTTTTTTTTTTAAGTATTTCATATTATAAATAAATAAATAAATAACTAAAATAGAAATATTTTTAAAGTATTTTTTTATTAGAAAAGATAAAAAAAAACAATAATCTAAACCAGAAAGCAAGCAAAATAGTTCATCAATAAAATTTCCATTTGTAAAATTGAAGCATTTGAATAATTTATAGGCACCTGCATTTATAACGTTTCGAACTTTTTTTTTTCAATTCATTATTATTTCCTTTGCAAATCTTTCTAATGTAATTATTAGTATTTATTTAGTAAGATTGTTAAATACATATAACATTGAAGTAAAATTATGCTTTTGATAGCTTCAATTTACACAATCTTTAAAATTTCTGTAAACTTATTTTCGAAAATATTGTCTGATAGTAATTATCCTGATTAATGTGTAATGTCAATTATTCATATATTAATATTATTGTTATTATTTTAATAATGATTAACATTAGACAGTAGTTGTT
Source organism: Hybos culiciformis (assembly GCA_964007475.1). NCBI lineage: Eukaryota > Metazoa > Arthropoda > Insecta > Diptera > Hybotidae > Hybos > Hybos culiciformis. Next base: position 8,927,375 of record OZ023274.1, on the reverse strand, counting down.
GTGGGGTTTCAGTAAAAAAAACCTTTTTGAAAATGTAATGTGTTTTTTATTTGATGAAAGCTAATAGAGCTCAAATGTTGCTTTGTATTAATCTTAAGAAAAAAAAAAAAACTGAAAAATAATTTTTAAATTGAAGAAAATAAGTATAGAAAACCATTTATTGCGACGAAAACAAAAATTTTGCCACTTTTATTTTTTTTTTTGTTATCAAATTGTTAAACAATGTAAATTTATGTTAAACATATTCAATCAATGAACAATTATTTTACTTTATAAATTTTTTTTTTTTTTTTAAAATGAAATATTATTTTTTTTTCTTCTTTCATTAAAATACTTATTTTATTATTCACCTGGCGGTAGGTCTTGCAAATCATTATCAGGTGTATTTAATTCATCTTTTTCATCTTGATTAGTTGGAGCCGTTGTTGAAAAGCTTTCATCCCAACTAATTTTCGAAAATTCACTCTGTAAATTATTGACGTCATCTTTTGAACAAATTTGATCGAACTCTTCATCAAATTTATCAACAAATTCATTTATATTATTTACTTCGGCTGAAAGATTTTGAAATTTTTTTTCTATACGTTCGAATTTTTTCTCTCGTTTGAAATAGTCATCTTTGTTTCCTAGTTCTAATAGAGTTGAAATTTCTTTTAAAGAATTTGTTGTTAATATCGGTGGTATATCTGTTATAACAGTATATGTTGTTGTGCTCGTTGAAGTGACTGCGGAATCATAACTAGGAGAAATAACACCACCGATACTTGAAGGTTCTATTTGACTGGTGGTTTCTTCAACTTTCATGTTAATATTATTTTTACTATCGGTAAAATCTTGTGGTGATACTGAAAAATCTTCTTCAGGACTTAAAACAAGTGGCGAAAACCTAGACAATCTTTTGTTTTCCGATTCATCAACTGGAAAATCATTTTGAAATCTTACAGTTGTAACTTTGGAAATTTCATTAGGAACACTTTTGACCGGATACAACGTGCTTTCGTGTGCTGCTGCATTGTTAAAATCATCTCTTATATCAAAACATACAGATCTCGCGGTGGGTGAAGTTTTATCTACAACTTTCATTTGCTTTTCTGATGTAGTTATTGCTAAATTATAATCACTATCATTCATACTCATGTTATCATCGAATGATTTGCCTGACAATGATTCAATTGTTGGGGATTTAGCAATATCAATCCCATTAACAACGTCACACGTGATGGCATAATTTTCGCTTTCGGAATTAACATCTAATTGATAACTAGATTGAGAAATTTGTTGCTGCTGATTAACTATCAAAACAGTATCATTTATAATACCATCAACTAAATTTATTGCCTCATTCCGAATATAATCGGCTATATCATTTTCATCGTGATTATTATAAAAACTTTTATCCTCTATGTTAGTATAAAAATTCAATTAATATTTCAATAATATCGTTGATTGTATAATTCATTACGTGTGTAGTTTCAAAAATAATTCATAAATAGTCGAATAATAAAAATTAATAATAATGAAAAAATAAGAAATTGAAATGAATCTTTTTTTTTTTTTAATAATAATGCTAGTATAGTTTGCAAAAAATGATACATTATGTATGTAAATGTTGTTTAGTGAATTTTTTTTTGTAGTACCTAAATCTATCTATCAAACTCAAAGTTTATACTGCTTAGTATTAAAGAATTTAATAGAATGAAAATCACGATTTGGATAAATTATTATATGTAGAACCCATACTGTTTTAGGTAAGTATAGGGTGTAAATAATATCTATGTATTCTTCGCTTTAAAAAAGAACAAAATTACACGAATACATATTTCATCTAAGGCGTCGAGTCGTCTCGACAAAAATACAAATTTGTTCAAATAACAAATAGAGGATTAAGAAAGGTAGGTGTGTAATTATTTTTTATAACTTACCTTCAACTTCCTTCTAATCATTTTGGTTTTTTATATAAATATTAATTATTTTTTTTATTATTTCTCCATTTCGCATTGAATTTAATAATAAATATTTTAATTTAAAAGAAATTCTTAGAATAATAATAGTTAATGAGTTTTGAATGTACTGTCGAAAAAAATTCAAGATCGTTGTATCGTACTAATTGACTGATAATTTTAATAATTAAATACCTACTACAGTTTGTTTCAATATTTCAATTCTAACTATGTGTATATAGTAAGTAACTAATCAAATATTTGAATTGTGCTTAATTTATTATGGTATTATGTCGGTCAGTGATCGTTAATTTTCATTAATTGAAATGAATTGTATGACTTGCTTAGTATAAATCATGATGAAATAATTTTTTTTTTTGGCACTTCTTTTTTTTTTTTGTTGTTTTTAAGTAGATTATAAAAAATTTTCAAAATAAATGAGAGATAATTTTAAAAATACAAATAAAATCATATTCTAATGTTTTAGTTTAGTTAGAGTACTGATTTACCTCTTTTTTTCTTTCATTTTTCATCATTATTCACACACAGCATAAATGATCCAAAATTATTTAAATATATGACTTATATGAGATAAAAATGATTGAAAATATTACAAAATAATAAAAATGATTTAAAATAATAAAAACTAATAAAGTCTGAATGATAAAATGCAATATATAGGTATATACTTTAATTAATGATTATTTTGGATTAGGTTGTTAGTATGTAAGAACCTAAAATAAAACAAAACTAAATTAGATTGATTTAAAAGGCAATTGTTTTTTTTTTTATTTTCTACATTTTTTTCTGTTTCAATTAAAAATTAATTTAAAAAGAATAATTTCCGGTCATCACTTATTTTGATATAATTTATTTTTGTACTAAAATGAATTTTTGATCATATCGGCATTACATTTGATTTATATATAAAAACTTCATTTATAAAAATTCAATGTTTTCTAAGCTTCTTAGTTTTGTTTTATTTATTAATGTATTCAAAATTAAAATATTCTAAAAGCATGTCAAAATAATTGGAAGCCTTAAAAATTCAAGAAAAAAAACCAAAAAAATAAAAAATACATAAATATAATTGAAAATTATGTTTTCTTACCTTCACCTCTTTCATAAGTTGTTATAAAATTTTCAGCTTCATATATTTCATTTTTCGTTTTGCCATTGTCTGGAATATTATTATAGGTATTTTATATAAATTTACTTGTATAAGTATACATATCACGAACATATTTTTTTTTATCGTATATTATATATAATTCAACAACTCATAATAACTTCTGTACGATTAAATAATTAGAAATGACTTGTAATTTTCTTTGATAGATAACTATTAAATTCATTTTTTTGCACATACATACATATGAAGCATATGTATAAATATACAAATATTTTGTTCACACACAAAAAAACTTATGTAGACTAAGATTTCTTTACGTTCTTATTTTCTACTGTTTGTTTATATTTCAAATTTTAACAGAATATATTTATTTTGGATCTACCTAATATTTACTAATCCTCAAGTTCAATAGAGTTTCATTATTATTTCCCTATAATAATAATTAAATTAAATTTAACAAATTATTTAATTAATACTATAAAATTGTTTAAATAAAACATTATGTTGTGCCTGCATACCTAAAATTCAAATGAGGAGAAAAAACATTATGCATTACGTACTTGCGTTGTACGAAATATTGATTTCATGTGTATATATTATATTATATAATATTGCCATGAATTAAATAGCCCAAGTTTCCTCAATTTGAAAGAATAACTAATTAGTGAAATTATTATTGTCCTTCTTGTATGTACAAGTTATTTTTGACACACAAAATTCGATTAATACTTTTGATAATTTTTAATTCTAAAATATTAGAAATGTAAAAAATAAAAAAATAAATAAAGTAATCAATAATAATAATTATTAACAAATGCATCTTGTATAATTTGGTTAATTTATAACCCAGCTTATAGTGATTGGTTGATTCCTTCAATCTACGTTTAATATAAATACTAGCAGTATTCTTGTTTTAATATCCATATTTTTACTATCAACAAACTAAAGAAAAGCTTTCGAAAGCTGGGGAAAACTCTAATTGATCTAATTTTCATATTTTAAGTAATACTAGCAAATGAAAATACAAGCAACCATTTGCGTAAATATAAAGTTACAGATAAATACCATAACACTTTTCTAGCTTTAATATAATATGGGAATAATTAAACTAAGTAACATACATCACAACATCTGAATCTGAATAAATTTATTTAATTTTGTTCATCTTCTTTAGCTTCTTTTCCTAATTCTTCATCAAAGTATTCAACATCAGTATAAATTTCAGTCATATCTTTCATACCTTTGATATGCATTTTTTCGTTATCAATATTAAAGGACTTTTTTGATTTATCATAAACGTGTGAGATACTGCATTCATTAAAAACTTTTTGAAGTTCTGTTGGGGAAACAGTATCTATTCGTGGATATGACTTCAGGGGGTTTTCTTCGACGTCTGATTGTAATTGGATTTCTTCTATATCAGTGATATTAAGTGAACTATTTGTTGGTGAAATTTGCTGTTGAGGCAAATATAAATTTTGTTTCTTCAAATCTTTCAAATCTTCGGGGGACATTGCATCTACAGACAATACCATTGAACAATAACATTCTGATCCTTCAATTTTACTAATAGATATTGGCTCAGCTTCCGATGCAGAAGAGCCATCATCGTCAGCAGTTATGTATTCAATATCAGTTTTATTATCAGGAGCTCTATCACATATTTCAAGTGTCATAGACAGTTTTGAATTTTCTTTGGGAGTGTTGAATGATTGTATTTTACTTTCAATCTCAAAGTCACTAATATCTAATTCTTCGATGTCTGTTGCACCACTAGTATCTAACGGCTTTCTAGATTTACATTCAGAAACTTTCAATTCGTTAACCCGAGATTTAGGTTTGTTTTGAGATTGTTTAGCTTTTGTTTTTTTATAACGTTTAACTGTTCCGGCCATAAACAGTTCTTCGGTGTCTGTAATTGGTTCATTATCATCTCCACGCTTAATTGTTATATTTTTCATTGTTTCAGAATTGGAGAAAATTTCATTATCAATTTCGATTATTGGAATTTCTATTTTTTTTGACAGTTGGAGTAATTCTTCTTGAACATTTGAAATATCTTCACTATCAGTTTCTTCTTTAGTTTCGTATGAATCTAGACCAAGTAAAATTTCGTGGGTTAGAGGCATCACAGTTGTCATTGGGTCACCGTTTTGATTTTCATGTACCATAATTATTTCCCTAGCTGTAGGTGGCAGTAAATCAACAGGAACCTCTTTCACAACTCTCACCAAGAACTTTTCGTCCAAATCAAGAGCGAAATCTTCAGCATCTGTTGCGTAATCTCCATTATTTAGTAAACAAACTTTCGCTACCGGAATAACATTTTCATTTCCACTTGAACTTTCTTCTCCTTGAGAATCATCAAACTTTTCAATGTCGGTTAGCTGCTCCTCATTTTTTGTTAACACTTCCAAATTTTGTGTATAGTTTTTTGCATTTTTTTCTTTTCTTTTTTGTTTTTTACACACTTGTCCCAATGGTAAAAATTCAACATCAAATCGAGGAGGATCAGTAGTACTAATTGCGCTTACACTGCTCACACCACTTGCACATTCATCATCATCATCCGTATCATTTTCGTACACTTCTCCTTCAGACAAATCTAATTTTGAAAAATGCGAAATCCCGCTAACCCTGTCCATACATTCGCTCAGGTCACAATCGCTCAAGTCAGAGTTACTTATACATCCACTTGTATCATCATCACTGTCACTTAACGAGTCATCAGTGTCATGATGGGGCGTTTTGGTTTGTTCTTCAGTTTTTTTTTTAGATTTTTTTTCTGTATTTTTGTCAGCAATATCAAGATGACTACCATCTGGTAAAAAAATTAAGTCATTATTTGGTAAACAAAGTGGAGCTTCAGAAGCTTCATCATCAGATGCAAAACAATCTTCGCAATCAGTTACTCCATCTCCATAAGTGTCCAAACCAACTTCAAATTTACCATTTGTTTTCGTTTTTGCTCCAAATCTACTTGTCATTCCTTCGGCATTGTGATGTTCCTCTTCTAAATTACCTTGATCCAAGAACTCGGCCAATGACAATCTTGCTACTTGAATATCTTCCTCATCACTGACATCAGCGTTTGAATCATTAAAATCTTCAATATCGGTTAAAAATTCTGATCGAGAAGATTTTCTAGGAAATTGATTTAATAAAATATTTTTATCACATTCATCTCCACTCAAGAAATCTTCAACATCTGTAAGATGGCCTTTCATATTATATTCAATTTCTTCATCGCTCTCGTCTGATAAATCTTTATTATGTTTTATAATCTCGATTTTGGGTATTTCAGTGGACATTTTGTAATAGAATCTGGTGCAGATTTATATTTAAGTTCTTAAACTAAATAAAAAAACACAAGAAATAAAAAAAGTACATTGTACATTTAATGTTAATTTCCAGCAGGTGAGGACAAATTCTATAACTTTAAGATTTGGTAAAAATTTCTCCTAAACATTATAAAGTTTCACCCCAGAATAATAAATATTTTTGCTATCTTCTAGATTTTAGAGGAATTGATTTCATTAATTTTTTTCACAAATTTTTGAAGGTTTATAGGAATGAAACTCGCTATGGCACGTTGATTTATTTTTTTTAAAGGATCTTTGCAGTGAAAAATCAAATGACAACAGTTATCCTATTGAAATATTTGCGTGTGATTTTACGTTCAGTTTAGAATATTAAATTTTAAAGTTTGTCCAAATTTTTAGTTGCCTCTTCCGCTCGATTAAGGAGTCCTAAAAATTTTATTAACATTTTCAACTAAAATTTTACCAAGAAATTCAACTTTTTTATATTGTTATAATTATATTTTTACATTGTATATTTAGTGTCTTGTAAAAAAAGTCTTAAGTTCTTAAGAAGTAGATCTCAAGAAACCTTGTATAAGTATTGTTATTAAATTTTTTGTTCTAAGTAAATTTGTTTTCAAACTTATAGTTAATGCACTTTTTGGTACCTGCACTGTGCATATCATAATAAGATCTCTTCTTTTATTCCAATAATAATTTAACGAGATCGTAAATATAAATATTTACTTAATTAAAAATCGATTTATTTATATAATACGAGTATGTAATTCGAAAACGTCTAGGATTAGAGATATACTCAGTGATTTTCATTTAATTTTACCATCAAGCAGAAAATTCTCAAAAGAATTATATCCAAATTCAAGTTTGATATGATTGCACTTTTGTTTTCTCACTCGATATGTTTTCAGGATATTTGTTAGAATTCTAGAATCGATATTTTTCTTCCACTTGGAAAGAAATATAACAATGTGGTTTTGTAGACTTCTCGAGTCTTCGATAAAAAAAAAACAACAACTTAATTACTACCATTTAATTAAGAATATTTATGGACTATCATATTAGTTATTATCAATGTAAGTATGTAGCTTACTCTATTGTACATATTTTTAACGATACAAAATATAAGTATCAACTTCAAATCAAATCAACCAAAATTTGTTAATAGTTAGCAGAGGCCCAAAATATTTAGAGTAATTTTTTTTTTTTTCATAATATTTTTGATATTATGAAAACAATTTTTTATCAATCAATTTGAATACACACTTTGAAAATATTTTAAATAGCAAAAAATAAAATAAATAAAAAATTTAATTAAGCTGTTTTGTAGAATTTTAAAATTGAAGTGCTAAATAAACTAATGAACACTAATAAAATTTAGCATTAATTATTAAAATAAGAAATTAAAATTTTTTTTAACAAATTCTTCTCAAACATTCAGAGTGTGTTCTTAAACTAGTTTTGTAGAATTTTATAATTTGATGAACTTTATGTTATATAATATATAAATAGAATAATATAAATTGTAAATAAACAAAAATTATTTAGTCTATCGGAGAAAAATTATATTGTAGCTTCTGTTGTAGAATTATAAAACCCAAAAAAATGCACTAAATTAAGTAAGTAATATTTTATTTTTTAGGAAATTTTTATTTTTAAAACAAAATTTTGGCAGTTAGGCTCCCATACATTATGAACTTTTCATTATTTTCAATTTCAAAATAAAAATAATTTTACTAAAAACTTATAAAGTTTCTTAACCAAGTGCAAATACAGATTTTAAAAATATTCAGGAATGTCTGATCAAAATGTAAAATAAAAATGATTTTGTTAAAGTTTAAACAAAAAGGAAAAATAATTTTGAGAATTTCAATCTTAAAGTACAATACTTTTGCTTTTTCCTAACGCTGAATTTCAAACAGATGCTATAGGAAATACTTTCAGTTCAAGTTCAGCGTTTTGAAAATAACAAAAATTGACAAATTGATAAAAATTGTATTATTCCCTTTTGATCAGATACTCGTCAATTAATTTGACAAGAATTTGTATTTTTATATTTTTTAGGATAAAAAGCAAAAAAAAAAAAAATAAAATTGCACATTACAAAAAGAAGAATTAGGTAGACAGTACCTTTAAAAGAAATTAATAAATTTATACATTTTATTATGTATAAATCATTCGTAAATTTTTTTTTTTTAATATTTTGTAACCAATTTTTTTTGTTAAAATGTTAAAATTAAATTCAATGATTTTTTTGTACATAAAATTGTTTATATATAATAATGTGCAGAAAATATTTAGTAATTACCTTTAGAGCTTTGACTTGGTTGTGTATTACTTATCGCTGATGTTATTGATAAGTGAGAAACATCTGCGACATTCGAAATTGTAGTTGTTCTTTGAATTATTTGAGTAGATTCTTTACTTGCTTGTTGTTTTGATGACTTGATTTTCTTATCAACTACTTCTTCTGTTCCACTTTTTGTAGATGATTCCTCAATTAGTTTCAAAGGTCTTTTAGTGGGTTTGGGTGATATTGGACTTACTAAGGGCTTACGTTCACCTTCCATTGAAGCATATGATGGTAAAGCTATAGAATCAGATAAACTGGAATCAGTTGTATCAACGAAACTCACATCAAATTCAGTTGTCGGATGACTTTTAAATTCATCAGATCTTTTAACTAAATCATTTTCTAATGGATACTTAAATATGACTTCAGTAGATTTTGGGGAATCTATTGTTCTAATGAAAACTTCACTGGTAAAAACTTTTGTGCCGTTCGATATGTATTTAGATTTTTTTAAAAATCTTGATGGGCTGGACGGAAGCGATGATGGTCCTTTGGTTAATCTTTGATCGGGAGATGTTGTTTTATCTTTATAGGAATATTGTAAGGCTGATTGGCATCTTTTTTCCGAATCAATGTCATTAATATTTTGTCCGTCAAATGTGGACATGGTATTTTTTAAAATTTTCTGATCTCTAATTTCTGATAATGTTCTTTTTGTAGGTGTTTTATCATGTTGAAGCTTAGAATTAATAGCTTCCTTATATTTTTTTGTTGTGGTAGAGCTTACATTTAACACTTTTTTGGGTGCAATTAAGGTTTTTTTCTCTCGATTATCTTTATGTAATTCAGTTTCAGATTTTTTGTACAGATTCTTAAGAATTTTTTCCTTTTTTGATAGGTTATTTTTTTCAGAAGTTATTTCTTGACTTACGTTCATAGACACGGAATTTTTTTTAGTAATTTGGGTTGAAATTTTTACTTCAGATTTAGTTGTTGATTCAGAAGTTTTTCGAATTCTGGAAGTGTTGCTTGAAGATATATTTTGTCTTACAGTTGAAATTTTAGATTTTGGTAACATAGAACTTTTCTTTGAAGAAAATTTATCGACCATTGTTGTTTTTTTCTCCTGCACTGATATCTTGTTTAGCTTTTGTTCTAACATTGAACTCACGTTTCGATCCATTACTGATGGTGGTCTAGGTGAAAGTGATCTTGATAATTGACTTGCTTCGGTTTGGTTTCCAACTTTCAACTCTCTGGACAATGTAGATTGCATATAACCCAATTTTCGTGAATTTATTGATTTTAAATTGACAACAGGTTTTTCTTTAGGAAGATTGGCTTCAGCTAAGGTTAGCTTTTTGGTTTTTTGGTAGGGTTTTATGTTAGATTTAATTATCATATTATTATCTTTTTTTTCAATTTTTAGAGATTTTTTCTCGATTTTTATTTGACGCTCAAAAGACAAATTAAATGCTTGAACCTTTGTTGTTTTATTTGGTTTGATTGGTGTTAAAGATGCAACTTTATTTTTTTTTTCAATTGCATCTTTTCTCGTAGAAATATTTGTTACCATTTCTTTTTTATCAGTTTGCTTAGATTTAACAGTTGAAGATTTTGATTGATCACTTGATATAATTCGCTTTTCTTTTAATGGTGGTTTAGATTTAGAAGAAACTTGGGTTTTTTCTATAACAGATTTAGTATTTCCCAAGTCTACAAAATAACTAATGGCAGAACTTTTCTTCTCCTTATTTTCTCTAAATTTTACTTGCTTTTCATAATCTTCTTGAGCAAAAGATTGACATTTTGCTGGAAGATCATCCAAACTGTCAATGCTGCAGAGACTAGAACTACTGTCATTAGACGAAATAATAGTTTTTGTTTCACCTTTATTAGTTCGTGCAGTTTGCGTCTCATTTTTCGAACCGTCATAATTTAGAAATTGTTCACCAAGTAACTTTGGACTCTGGGGTTCTTTTTTAAATTCTTCTTTAATTTCATTCAATTTTTTAATATTTTTAGGGTCAGTTTTTTTTATTACTTTTTTTTCCTGGAAATTTTTTGACTTTTGGGTGTTATCTAGTTTAACTAAACTTTCTTGAATATTTGTATGATTGAGAGCAAATGTACGCGATATTTTCGATTCGTTCTTTGAAACGATCCTAGAGATAGATTCTTTGCTTTTATCAAGACTTTTATTAATCTGTACTGAACCTTTTTCAGGTTTAATGAATGCTTTAGCGTTCGTTGTATCACTGCTATAATTTTTTTTTGATATGGAAATAGGTGTAACTTTTTCAACACCAATTTTTGGAAGTTGTTGGCGTTTGTTCTGTGTCATTTTAATATTTTGCTGAGATTGCTTAGTTTGCTCTTTTGTTTCTAAATGCATTTTTTTATTTAATTTTGTAGTTGTTAAAGTTAGTTCGACCGCTTTTGGGGTTCCGCCACCTAAAGTTGAATCAGTCGGTTTTTGAGATACTAAATCAAAAGGTTTAGATAGTTTGTTAGCATCGTTTATTCTAGGGAAGTCAACCTCAGTTTGTGTTGTAGATTGGACTTCGGCTTTTGAAAGTGTCGACTCTGCTAAGATCGTCACTACTTTTTTGTTAGTCAATTTAATGTCACTTGGGGTTGGATCAATAGGTTTTTTAGATACTAAATCAAATAATTTAGATAGTTCATCTCCGTCTTTTAATGTACAGAAATCAACTCCAGTTTTTGTTGTAGTTTGGACATCGTTTTTGTCAAGTTTGGAGTCTGCTTTTATCGTCTTTACTTCTTTATCAGTAATTTTTATGTCAGTCGAACTTGGAATTTTTTGTACTAAATCAAGCGGTTTACATAGTTCATCTTCTTGTTTTACTGTAGGAAGTTCAATTTCAGTTTTAGTTGTCGTTTGTAGTTCAGTTTTCGAAAGTTTATAGTCTGCTTTAAACGTTTCTACTTTTTTATCAGTCACTTGAATGTCACTTGAAGTTAGATCGATCGGTTTTTGAGATAGTAAATCGTCGACGGCTTTTACTAAAGTGAATTCAACCTCAGTTTTTTTTGTAGTTTGAAATTCGCGTTTCGAAAGTTTAGAGTCTGCTGCGAAAGTTTCTAATTTTTCATCAGTTATTTTGATGTGACTTGAGGTTAGATCAATTGGTTTTTTGGGAAATAAATCAGAGTTAGGTAGTTCGTGTCCGTCTTTAATTGTAGTTAATTCAACCTCAGTTTTTGTTGTAGTTTGAACATCGTTGTTAGAAACCTTAGAGTCTGCTTTGATAGTTTCAACTCTTTCATCACTCAATTTTAGATCAGTTGGGGCTGGATCAATTCGTTTTTTAGGAACTAAATCAAAAGGTTTTGGTAGTTCGAGTACGTCGTTGATTGTAGTTAGGTCAACGTCATTTTTTGTTGTACTTTGAACATCGCTTTGGGTAAGTTTAGAGTTTGCTTTGATCGTTTCTACTTTAACATCAGTCACTTTAATGTCACTTGAAGCTGGATCAATTAGTTTTTTGGGTTCCAAATCAAAGGGTTTAAATAGTTCATCTTCAAGGAATACAACGTCTGTTTTTGTTTTAGTTTGGACGTCGCTTTTCAAAAGTTTAGAGTCTTCTTTGATTGCTTCTATTTTTTCAACAGTCACTTTAATGTCACTAGAAGCTGGATCAATTGGTTTTTTGGGAACTAAAACAAAGGGTTTATATAGTTCATCTTCAGGGAATACGTCTGTTTTCGCTTTAGTTTGAATGTCGCTTTTCGAAAGTTTGAAGTCTTCTTTGATCGTTTCTGCTTTTTCATCTACTATATCAAAAGGTTTTGATATTTCGTCCCCGTCTTTTATTGTTGTGAATTCAACTTCAGATTTTGTTGTAGTTTGAATATCGCTTTTTGAAATTTTAAAGTCTGTTTTGATCGTTTCTACTTTTTCATCAGTCACTTTTATGTCACTTAAAGGTGGATCAATGGGTTTTTTGGGTACTGAATCAAAGGGTTTAAGTAGTTCATCTTTAGGGAATACAATGTCTGTTTTTGTTTTTGTTTGAACGTCGCTCTTCGAAAGTTTAGAGTCTTCTATAATCGTTTCTATTTTCTCATCAGTCACTTTTTTGTTACTTGAAGGTGGATCAATTGGTTTTTTGGGTACTAAATTAAAAGGTTTTGATATTTCGTCTTCGTCTTTTAATGTAGTGAATTCAACCTCAGTTTTTGTTGTGGTTTGAATAACGCTTTTTGAAATTTTGAAGTCTGTTTTGATCGTTTCTACTTTGTCATCAGTCACTTTAATGTCACTTGGAGCTAAATCAATTTGATTTTTGGGTACTAAATCAAAAGGTTTAAATAGTTCATCTTCAGGGAACACAACGTCTGTTTTCTTTTTAGTTTGAACGTCGCTTTTCGAAAGTTTAGAGTCTTCTTTGATCGTTTCTATTTTGTCATCAGTCACTTTTTTGTCACTTGAATCTGGATCAATTGGTTTTTTGGGTACTAAATCAAAGGGTTTTGACATTTCGTCTCCGTCTTTTATTGTAGTAAACTCAACCTCAGTTTTTGTTGTAGTTTGAATATCGCTTTTTGAAATTTTGGAGTCTATTTTGATGGTGTCTACTTTTACATCCGTCACTTTAATGTCACTTGAAGATGGATCAATTGGTTTTTTGGGTACTAAATCAAAAGGTTTAAATAGTTCATCTTCAGGGAACACAACGTCTGTTTTCTTTTTAGTTTCAACGTCGCTTTTCGAAAGTTTAGAGTCTTCTTTGATCGTTTCTATTTTGTCATCAGTCACTTTTTTGTCTTCGTCTTCGTCTTTTAATATTGTGAATTCAACCTCAGTTTTTGTTGTAGTTTGAATATCGCTTTTTGAAATTTTGAAGTCTGTTTTGATCGTTTCTATTTTGTCATCAGTCACTTTAATGTCGTTTGAAGCTGGATCAATTGGTTTTTTTGGTACTAAATCAAAGGGTTCAAATAGTTCATCTTCAGGGAATACAACCTCTGTTTTTGTTTTAGTTTGAACGTCGCTCTTCGAAAGTTTAGAGTCTTCTTTGATCGTTTCTATTTTGTCATCAGCCACTTTTTTGTCACTTGTAGCTGGATTAATTGGTTTTTTGGGTACTAAATCAAAAGGTTTTGATATTTCGTCTTCGTCTTTTAATGTAGTGAATTCAACCTCAGTTTTTGTTGTACTTTGAATATCGCTTTTTGAAATTTTGAAGTCTGTTTTGATCGTTTCTATTTTGTCATCAATTACATTTTTGTCACTTGAAGATGGATCAATTGGTATTTTGGGTACTAAATCAAAGGGTTTAAATATTTCGTCTTCAGGGAATACAACGTCTGTTTTGGTTTTAGTTTGAATGTCGCTCTTCGAAAGTTTAGAGTCTTCTTTGATCGTTTCTATTTTGTCATCAGTTACTTTAATGTCACTGGAAGCTGGATCAATTGGTTTTTTGGGTACTAAATCAAAGGGTTTAAGTTCATCTTCAGGGAATACAACGTCTGTTTTTGTTTTAGTTTGAACGTCGCTCTTCGAAAACTTAGAGTCTTCTTTGATCGTTTCTATTTTGTCAGCAGTCACTTTTTTGTCACTTGAAGCTGGATCAAATGGTTTTTTGGGTACTAAATCAAAAGGTTTTGATATTTCGTCTTCGTCTTTTAATGTAGTGAATTCAACCTCAGTTTTTGTTGTAGTTTGAATATCGCTTTTTGAAATTTTGAAGTCTGTTTTGATCGTTTCTATTTTGTCATCAGTCACTTTAATGTCAATTGAAGCTGGATCAATTGGTTTTTTGGGTACTAAATCAAAGGGTTTAAATAGTTCATCTTCAGGGAATACAACGTCTATTTTTGTTTTAGTTTGAACGTCGCTCTTCGAAAGTTTAGAGTCTTCTTTGATCGTTTCTATTTTGTCAGCAGTCACTTTAATGTCACTTGAAGCTGGATCAATTGGTTTTTTGGGTACTAAATAAAAGGGTTTAAATATTTCGTCTTCGTCTTTTAATGTAGTAAATTCAACCTCAGTTTTTGTTGTAGTTTGAATATCGCTTTTTGAAATTTTGAAGTCTTCTTTGATCGTTTCTATTTTGTCATCAGTTACTTTTTTGTCACTTGAAGCTAGATCAATTGGTTTTTTGGGTACTAAATCAAAGGGTTTAAATAGTTCATCTTCAGGGAATGTTTTTGTTTTAGTTTGAACGTCGTTCTTCGAAAGTTTAGAGTCTTCTTTGATCGTTTTAATTTTGTCATCAGTTACTTTAATGTCACTTGAAGCTGGATCAATTGGTTTTTTCGGTACTAACTCAAAGGGTTTAAATAGTTCATCTGCAGGGAATACAACGTCTGTTTTTGTTTTAGTTTGAACGTCGCTCTTCGAAAGTTTAGAGTCTTCTTCGATCGTTTCTATTTTGTCAGCAGTTACTTTAATGTCACTTGAAGCTGGATCAATTGGTTTTTTGGGTACTAAATCAAAGGGTTTAAATATTTCGTCTTCGTTTTTTAATGTTGTGAATTCAACCTCAGTTTTTGTTGTAGTGTGAATATCGCTTTTTGAAATTTTGAAGTCTGTTTTGATCGTTTCTATTTTGTCATCAGTCACTTTAATGTCACTTGAAGCTGGGCCAATTTGTTTTTTGGGTACTAAATCAAAGGGTTTAAATAGTTCAACTTCAGGGAATACAACGTCTATTTTTGTTTTAGTTTGAACGTCGTTCTTCGAAAGTTTAGAGTCTTCTTTGATCGTTTCTATTTTGTCATCAGTTACTTTAATGTCACTTGAAGCTAGATCAATTGGTTTTTTGGGTAATAAATCAAAGGGTTTAAATAGTTCATCTTCAGGGAATACAACGTGTGTTTTTGGTGTAGTTTGAACGTCGCTTTTCGAAAGTTGAGAGTCTTTTTTGATCATTTCTATTTTGTCATCAATTACTTTTTTGTCACTTGAAGCTGGATTAATTGGTTTTTTGGGTACTAAATAAAAAAGTTTTGATATTTCGTCTTCGTCTTTTAATGTAGTAAATTCAACCTCAGTTTTTGTTGTAGTTTGAATATCGCTTTTTGAAATTTTGAAGTCTGTTTTGATCGTTTCTATTTTGTCATCAGTTACTTTAATGTCACTTGAAGCTGGATCAATTGGTTTTTTGGGTACTAAATCAAAGGGTTTAAATAGTTCATCTTCAGGGAATACAACGTCTGTTTTGGTTTTAGTTTGAACGTCGCTCTTCGAAAGTTTAGAGTCTTCTTTCACCGTTTCTATTTTGTCATCAGTTACTTTAATGTCACTTGAAGCTGGATCAATTGGTTTTTTGGGTACTAAATCAAAGGGTTTAAATATTTCATCTTCGTTTTTTAATGTTGTGAATTCAACCTCAGTTTTTGTTGTAGTTTGAACATCGCTTTTTGAAATTTTGAAGTCTGTTTTGATCGTTTCTATTTTGTCATCAGTCACTTTAATGTGACTTGAAGCTGGGTCAATTTGCTTTTTGGGTACTAAATCAAAGGGTTTAAATAGTTCAACTTCAGGGAATACAACGTCTATTTTTGTTTTAGTTTGAACGTCGCTCTTCGAAAGTTTAGAGTCTTCTTTGATCGTTTCTATTTTGTCATCAGTTACTTTAATTTCACTTGAAGCTGGATCAATTGGTTTTTTGGGTACTAAATCAAAGGGTTTAAATAGTTCATCTTCAGGGAATACAACGTCTGTTTTTGGTGTAGTTTGAACGTCGCTATTCGAAAGTTGAGAGTCTTTTTTGATCGTTTCTATTTTGTCATCAGTTACTTTTTTGTCACTTGAAGCTGGATTAATTGGTTTTTTGGGTACTACATCAAAAAGTTTTGATATTTCGTCTTCGTCTTTTAATGTAGTAAATTCAACCTCAGTTTTTGTTGTAGTTTGAATATCGCTTTTTGAAATTTTGAAGTCTGTTTTGATCGTTTCTATTTTGTCATCAGTCACTTTAATGTCACTTGATGCTGAATCAATGGGTTTTTTGGGTACTGAATCAAAGGGTTTAAGTAGTTCATCTTCAAGGAATACAACGTCTGTTTTTGTTTTAGTTTGAACGTCGCTCTTCGAAAGTTTAGAGTCTTCTTTGATCGTTTCTATTTTGTTATCAGTCACTTTTTTGTCACTTGAAGCTGGATCAATGGGTTTTTTGGGTACTAAATCAAATGGTTTAAATAGTTCATCTTTAGTGGATACAACGTCTGTTTTTGTTTTAGTTTGAACGTCGCTCTTCGAAAGTTTAGAGTCTTCTTGGATCGTTTCTATTTTGTCATCAGTTACTTTAATGTCACTTGAAGCTGGATCAATTGGTTTTTTGGGTACTAAATCAAAGGATTTAAATAGTTCATCTTCAGGGAATACAACGTCTGTTTTTGGTGTAGTTTGAACGTCGCTATTCGAAAGTTGAGAGTCTTTTTTGATCGTTTCTATTTTGTCATCAGTTACTTTTTTGTCACTTGAAGCTGGATTAATTGGTTTTTTGGGTACTAAATCAAAAAGTTTTGATATTTCGTCTTCGTCTTTTAATGTAGTAAATTCAACCTCAGTTTTTGTTGTAGTTTGAATATCGCTTTTTGAAATTTTGAAGTCTGTTTTGATCGTTTCTATTTTGTCATCAGTCACTTTAATGTCACTTGATGCTGAATCAATGGGTTTTTTGGGTACTGAATCAAAGGGTTTAAGTAGTTCATCTTCAAGGAATACAACGTCTGTTTTTGTTTTAGTTTGAACGTCCCTCTTCGAAAGTTTAGAGTCTTCTTTGATCGTTTCTATTTTGTCATCAGTAACATTTTTGTCACTTGAAGCTGGATCTATTGGTTTTTTGGGTACTGAATCAAAGGGTTTAAGTAGTTCATCTTCAGGGAATACAACGTCTGTTTTTGTTTTAGTTCGAACGTCGCTCTTCGAAATTTTAGAGTCTTCTTGGATAGTTTCTATTTTGTCATCAGTTACTTTAATGTCACTTGAAACTGGATCAATTGGTTTTTTGGGTACTAAATCAAAGGGTTTAAATAGTTCAGGGGCTACAACGTCTGTTTTTGTTGTAGTTCGAACGTCGCTCTTCGAAAGTTTAGAGTCTTCTTTGATCGTTTCTATTTTGTCATCAATCACTTTTTTGTCACTTGAAGCTGGATCAATGGGTTTTTTGGGTACTGAATCAAAGGGTTTAAGTAGTTCATCTTCAAGGAATACAACGTCTGTTTTTGTTTTAGTTTGAACGTCGCTCTTCGAAAGTTTAGAGTCTTCTTTGATCGTTTCTATTTTGTCATCAGTCACTTTTTTGTCACTTGAAGCTGGATCAATTGGTTTTTTGGGTACTAAATCAAAGGGTTTAAATAGTTCATCTTTAGTGGATACAACGTCTGTTTTTGTTTTAGTTTGAACGTCGCTCTTCGAAAGTTTAGAGTCTTCTTTGATCGTTTCTATTTTGTCATCAGTTATTTTATTGTCACTTGAAGCTGGATCAATTGGTTTTTTGGGTACTAAATCAAAGGGTTTAAATAGTTCATCTTCAGGGGATACAACGTCTGTTTTTGTTGTAGTTTGAACGTCGCTCTTGGAAAGTTTAGAGTCTTCTTTGATCGTTTCTCTTTTGTCATCAGTTACTTTAATGTCACTTGAAGCTGGACCAATTGGTTTTTTGGGTACTAAATCAAAGGGTTTAAATAGTTCAGGAGATACAACGTCTGTTTTTGTTTTAGTTTGAACGTCGTTCTTCGAAAGTTTAGTGTCTTCTTTGATCGTTTCTATTTTGTCATCAATCACTTTTTTGTCACTTGAAGCTGGATCAATGGGTTTTTTGGGCACTGAATCAAAGGGTTTAAGTAGTTCATCTTCAAGGAATACAACGTCTGTTTTTGTTTTAGTTTGAACGTCGCTATTCGAAAGTTTAGAGTCTTCTTTGATCGTTTCTATTTTGTCATCAGTCACATTTTTGTCACTTGAAGCTGGATCAATTGGTTTTTTGAGTACTAAATCAAAAGGTTTAAAGAGTTCATCTTCAGGGAATACAACGTCTGTTTTTCTTTTAGTTTGAACGTCGCTCTTTGAAAGTTTAGGGTCTTCTTTGATCGTTTCTATTTTGTCATCAGTTATTTTATTGTCACTTGAAGCTGGATCAATTGGTTTTTTGGGTACTAAATCAAAGGGTTTAAATAGTTCATCTTCAGGGGATACAACGTCTGTTTTTGTTTTAGTTTGAACGTCGCTCTTTGAAAGTTTAGAGTCTTCTTTGATCGTTTCTCTTTTGTCATCAGTTACTTTAATGTCACTTGAAGCTGGATCAATTGGTTTTTTGGGTACTAAATCAAAGGGTTTAAATAGTTCAGGGGATACAACGTCTGTTTTTGTTTTAGTTTGAACGTCGCTCTTCGAAAGTTTAGAGTCTTCTTTGATCGTTTCTATTTTGTCATCAGTCACATTTTTGTCACTTGAAGCTGGATCAATTATTTTTTTGGGTACTGAATCAAAGGGTTTAAGTAGTTCATCTTCAGGGAATACAACGTCTGTTTTTGTGGTAGTTTGAACGTCGCCTTTCGAAAGTTGACAGTCTTTTTTGATCGTTTCTATTTTCTCATCAGTTACTTTTTTGTCACTTGAAGCTGGATTAATTGGTTTTTTGGGTACTAAATCAAAAAGTTTTGATATTTCGTCTTCGTCTTTTAATGTAATGAATTCAACCTCAGTTTTTGTTGTAGTTTGAATATCGCTTTTGGAAATTTTGAAGTCTGTTTTGATCGTTTCTATTTTGTCATCAGTCACTTTAATGTCACTTGAAGCTGGATGAATGGGTTTTTTGGGTACTGAATCAAAGGGTTTAAGTAGTTCATCTTCAGGGAATACAACGTCTGTTGTTGTTTTAGTTTGAACATCGCTCTTCGAAAGTTTAGAGTCTTCTTTGATCGTTTCTATTTTGTCATCAGTCACTTTTTTGTCACTTGAAGCTGGATCAATTTGTTTTTGGGGTAATAAATCAAAAGGTTTTGATATTTCGTCTTCGTCTTTTAATGTAGTGAATTCAACCTCAGTTTTTGTTGTAGTTTGAATACCGCTTTTTGAAATTTTGGAGTCTGTTTTGATTGTTTCTACTTTTACATCCATCACTTTAATGTCACTTGAAGCTGGATAAATTGGTTTTCTGGGTACTAAATCAAAAGGTTTAAATAGTTCATCTTCAGGAAATACAACGTCTGTTTTTGTTTTAGTTTGAACGTCGCTTTTCGAAAGTTTAGAGTCTTCTTTGATCGTTTCTATTTTGTCATCAGTCACTTTTTTGTCACTTGAAGCTGGATCAATTGGTTCTTTGGGTACTAAATCAAAGGGTTTAAAGAGTTCATCTTCAGGGAATACAACGTCTGTTTTTGTTTTAGTTTGAACGTCGCTCTTTGAAAGTTTAGAGTCTTCTTTGATCGTTTCTATTTTGTCATCAGTTACTTTAATGTCACTTGAAGCTGGATCAATTGGTTTTTTCGGTACTAAATCAAAAGGTTTAAAGAGTTCATCTTCAGGGAATACAACGTCTGTTTTTGTTTTAGTTTGAACGTCGCTCTTTGAAAGTTTAGAGCCTTCTTTGATCGTTTCTATTTTGTCATCAGTTACTTTAATGTTACTTGCAGCTGGATCAATTGGTTTTTTGGGTACTAAATCAAAGGGTTTAAATAGTTCATCTTCAGGGAATACAACGTCTTTTGTTGTTTTAGTTTGAACGTCGCTCTTCGAAAGTTTAGAGTCTTCTTTGATCGTTTCTATTTTGTCATCAGTCACTTTTTTGTCACTTGAAGCTGGATCAATTTGTTTTTGGGGTAATAAATCAAAAGGTTTTGATATTTCGTCTTCGTCTTTTAATGTAGTGAATTCAACCTCAGTTTTTGTTGTAGTTTGAATATCGCTTTTTGAAATTTTGAAGTCTGTTTTGATTGTTTCTACTTTTACATCCATCACTTTAATGTCACTTGAAGCTGGATAAATTGGTTTTCTGGGTACTAAATCAAAAGGTTTAAATAGTTCATCTTCAGGAAATACAACGTCTGTTTTTGTTTTGGTTTGAACGTCGCTTTTCGAAAGTTTAGAGTCTTCTTTGATCGTTTCTATTTTGTCATCAGTCACTTTTTTGTCACTTGAAGCTGAATCAATTGGTTTTTTGGGTACTAAATCAAAGGGTTTAAATAGTTCATCATCAGGGAATACAAAGTCTGTTTTTGTTTTAGTTTGTACGTCGCTCTTCGAAAGTTTAGAGTCTTCTTTGATCGTTTCTATTTTGTCATCAGTCACTTTTTTGTCACTTGAAGCTGGATCAATTGGTTCTTTGGGTACTGAATCAAAGGGTTTAAATAGTTCATCTTCAGGGAATACAACGTCTGTTTTTGTTTTAGTTTGAACGTCGCTCTTCGAAAGTTTAGAGTCTTCTTTGATCGTTTCTATTTTGTCATCAGTCACTTTTTTGTCACTTGAAGCTGGATCAATTGGTTTTTTGGGTACTGAATCAAAGGGTTTAAATAGTTCATCTTCAGGGAATACAACGTCTGTTTTTGTTTTAGTTTGAACGTCGCTCTTCGAAAGTTTAGAGTCTTCTTTGATCGTTTCTATTTTGTCATCAGTCACTTTTTTGTCATTTGAAGCTGGATCAATTGGTTCTTTGGGTACTGAATCAAAGGGTTTAAATAGTTCATGTTCAGGGAAAACAACGTCTGTTTTTGTTTTAGTTTGAACATCGCTCTTCGAAAGTTTAGAGTCTTCTTTGACCGTTTCTATTTTGTCATCAGTCACTTTTTTGTCACTTGAAGCTGGATCAATTGGTTTTTTGGGTAGTAAATCAAAAGGTTTTGATATTTCGTCTTCGTCTTTTAATGTAGTGAATTCAACCTCAGTTTTTGTTGTAGTTTGAATATCGCTTTTTGAAATTTTGAAGTCAGTTTTGATCGTTTCTTTTTTGTCATCAGTCATTTTAATGTCACTTGAAGCTGGATCAATTGGTTTTTTCGGTACTAAATCAAAGGGTTTAAAGAGTTCATCTTCAGGGAATACAACGTCTGTTTTTGTTTTAGTTTGAACGTCGCTCTTTGAAAGTTTAGAGACTTCTTTGATCGTTTCTATTTTGTCATCAGTTACTTTAATGTCACTTGAAGCTGGATCAATTGGTTTTTTGGGTACTAAATCAAAGGGTTTAAATAGTTCATCTTCAGGGAATACAACGTCTGTTGTTGTTTTAGTTTGAACGTCGCTCTTCGAAAGTTTAGAGTCTTCTTTGATCGTTTCTATTTTGTCATCAGTAACTTTTTTGTCACTTGAAGCTGGATCAATTTGTTTTTTGGGTAATAAATCAAAAGGTTTTGATATTTCGTCTTCGTCTTTTAATGTAGTGAATTCAACCTCAGTTTTTGTTGTAGTTTGAATATCGCTTTTTGAAATTTTGGAGTCTGTTTTGATTGTTTCTACTTTTACATCCATCACTTTAATGTCACTTGAAGCTGGATAAATTGGTTTTCTGGGTACTAAATCAAAGGGTTTAAATAGTTCATCTTCAGGAAATACAACGTCTGTTTTTGTTTTAGTTTGAACGTCGCTTTTCGAAAGTTTAGAGTCTTCTTTGATCGTTTCTATTTTGTCATCAGTTACTTTTTTGTCACTTGAAGCTGGATCAATTGGTTTTTTGTGTACTACATCAAAAAGTTTTGATATTTCGTCTTCGTGTTTTAATGTAGTGAATTCAACCTCAGTTTTTGTTGTAGTTTGAATATCGCTTTTTGAAATTTTGAAGTCAGTTTTGATCGTTTCTTTTTTGTCATCAGTCATTTTAATGTCACTTGAAGCTGGATCAATTGGTTTTTTCGGTACTAAATCAAAGGGTTTAAATAGTTCATCTTTAGTGGATACAACGTCTGTTTTTGTTTTAGTTTGAACGTCGCTCTTTGAAAGTTTAGAGTCTTCTTTGATCGTTTCTATTTTGTCATCAGTTACTTTAATATCACTTGAAGCTGGATCAATTGGTTTTTTGGGTACTAAATCAAAGGGTTTAAATAGTTCATCTTCAGGGAATACAACGTCTGTTGTTGTTTTAGTTTGAACGTCGCTCTTCGAAAGTTTAGAGTCTTCTTTGATCGTTTCTATTTTGTCATCAGTCACTTTTTTGTCACTTGAAGCTGGATCAATTCGTTTTTTGGGTACTAAATCAAAAGGTTTTGATATTTCGTCTTCGTCTTTTAATGTACTGAATACAACCTCAGTTTTTGTTGTAGTTTGAATATCGCTTTTTGAAATTTTGGAGTCTGTTTTGATTGTTTCTACTTTTACATCCGTCACTTTATTGTCACTTGAAGCTGGATCAATTGGTTTTTTGGGTACTAAATCAAAGGGTTTAAATAGTTCATCTTCAGGAAATACAACGTCTGTTTTTGTTTTAGTTTGAACGTCGTTCTTCGAAAGTTGAGAGTCTTCTTTGATCGTTTCTATTTTGTCATCAGTTACTTTAATGTCACTTAAAGCTGGATCAATTGTTTTTTTGGGTACTAAATCAAAGGGTTTAAATAGTTCATCTTCAGGGAATACAAAGTCTGTTTTTGTTTTAGTTTGAACGTCATTCTTCGAAAGTTTAGAGTCTTCTTTGATCGTTTCTATTTTGTCATCAGTTACTTTAATGTCACTTGAAGCTGGATCAATTAGTTTTTTGGGTACTAAATCAAAAAGTTTTGATATTTCGTCTTCGTCTTTTAATGTAGTGAATTCAACCTCAGTTTTTGTTGTAGTTTGAATATCGCTTTTTGAAATTTTGAAGTCAGTTTTGATCGTTTCTTTTTTGTGATCAGTCATTTTAATGTCACTTGAAGCTGGATCAATTGGTTTTTTCGGTACTAAATCAAAGGGTTTAAAGAGTTCATCTTCAGGGAATACAACGTCTGTTTTTGTTTTAGTTTGAACGTCGCTCTTTGAAAGTTTAGAGTCTTCTTTGATCGTTTCTATTTTGTCATCAGTTACTTTAATGTCACTTGAAGCTGGATCAATTGGTTTTTTGGGTACTAAATCAAAGGGTTTAAATAGTTCATCTTCAGGGAATACAACGTCTGTTGTTGTTTTAGTTTGAACGTCGCACTTCGAAAGATTAGAGTCTTCTTTGATCGTTTCTATTTTGTCATCAGTCACTTTTTTGTCACTTGAAGCTGGATCGATTTGTTTTTTGGGTACTAAATCAAAAGGTTTTGATATTTCGTCTTCGTCTTTTAATGTACTGAATTCAACCTCAGTTTTTGTTGTAGTTTGAATATCGCTTTTTGAAATTTTGGAGTCTGTTTTTATTGTTTCTACTTTTACATCAGTCACTTTATTGTCACTTGAATCTGTATCAATTGGTTTTTTGGGTACTAAGTCAAAGGGTTTAAATAGTTCATCTTCAGGAAATACAACGTCTGTTTTTGTTTTAGTTTGAACGTCGCTCTTCGAAAGTTGAGAATCTTCTTTGATCGTTTCTATTTTGTCATCAGTTACTTTAATGTCACTTGAAGCTGGATCAATTGTTTTTTTGGGTACTAAATCAAAGGGTTTAAATAGTTCATCTTCAGGGAATACAAAGTCTGTTTTTGTTTTAGTTTGAACGTCATTCTTCGAAAGTTTAGAGTCTTCTTTGATCGTTTCTATTTTGTCATCAGTTACTTTACTGTCACTTGAAGCTGGATCAATTAGTTTTTTGGGTACTACATCAAAAAGTTTTGATATTTCGTCTTCGTCTTTTAATGTAGTGAATTCAACCTCAGTTTTTGTTGTAGTTTGAATATCGCTTTTTGAAATTTTGAAGTCAGTTTTGATCGTTTCTTTTTTGTCATCAGCCATTTTAATGTCACTTGAAGCTGGATCAATTGGTTTTTTCGGTACTAAATCAAAGGGTTTAAATAGTTCATCTTCAGGAAATACAACGTCTGTTTTTGTTTTAGTATGAACGTCATTCTTCGAAAGTTTAGAGTCTTCTGTGATCGTTTCTATTTTGTCATCAGTTACTTTAATGTCACTTGATTCTGGATCAATTAGTTTTTTGGGTACTAAATCAAAGGGTTTAAATAGTTTATCTTCAGGGAATACAACGTCTGTTTTTGTTTTAGTTTGAACGTCGCTCTTCGAAAGTTTAGAGTCTTCTTTGATCGTTCCTATTTTATCATCAGTCACTTTTTTGTCACTTGAAGCTGGATCAATTTGTTTTTTGGGTACTAAATCAAAAGGTTTTGATATTTCGTCTTCGTTTTTTAATGTAGTGAACTCAACCTCAGTTTTTGTTGTAGTTTGAATATCACTTTTTGAAATTTTGGTGTCTGTTTTGATTGTTTCTACTTTTACATCCGTCACTTTAATGTCACTTGAAGCTGGATCAATTGGTGTTTTGGGTACTAAATCAAAGGGTTTGAATAGTTCATCTTCAGGGAACACAACGTCTGTTTTTGTTTTAGTTTGAACGTCGCTTTTCGAAAGTTTAGGGTCTTCTTTGATTGTTTCTATTTTGTCATCAGTCACTTTTTTGTCACTTGAAGCTGGTTCAATTGGTTTTTTGGGTACTAAATCAAAGGGTTTAAATAGTTCATCTTCAGGGAATACAACGTCTGTTTTTGTTTTAGTTTGAACGTCGCTTTTCGAAAGTTTAGGGTCTTCTTTGATCGTTTCTATTTTGTCATCAGTCACTTTTTTGTCACTTGAAGCTGGATCAATTGGTTTTTTGTGTACTAAATCAAAAGGTTTTGATATTTCGTCTTCGTCTTTTAATGTAATGAACTCAACCTCAGTTTTTGTTGTAGTTTGAATATCACTTTTTGAAATTTTGGTGTCTGTTTTGACTGTTTCTACTTTTAGATCCGTCACTTTAATGTCACTTGAAGCTGGATAAATTGGTTTTTTGGGTACTAAATCAAAGGGTTTGAATAGTTCATCTTCAGGGAATGCAACGTCTGTTTTTGTTTTAGTTTGAACGTCGCTTTTCGAAAGTTTATAGTCTTCTTTGATCGTTTCTATTTTGTCATCAGTCACTTTTTTGTCAGTTGAAGCTAGATCAATTGGTTTTTTGGGTACTAAATCAAAAGGTTTTGATATTTCGTCTTCGTCTTTTAATGTACTGAACTCAACCTCAGTTTTTGTTGTAGTTTGAATATCGCTTTTTGAAATTTTGGAGTCTGTTTTGATTGTTTCTACTTTTACATCCGTCACTTTAATGTCACTTGAAGCTGGATAAATTGGTTTTTTGGGTACTAAATCAAAGGGTTTAAATAGTTCATCTTCAGGAAATACATGGTCTGTTTTTGTTTTAGTTTGAACGTCGCTTTTCAAAAGTTTAGAGTCTTCTTTGATTGTTTCTATTTTGTCATCAGTCACTTTAATGTCACTTGAAGCTGGATTAATTGGTTTATTGGGTACTAAATCAAAGGGTTTAAATAGTTCATCTTCAGGGAATACAACGTGTGTTTTTGTTTTAGTTTGAACGTCATTCTTCGAAAGTTTAGAGTCTTCTTTGATCGTTTCTATTTTGTCTTCAGTTACTTTAAAGTCACTTGAAGCTGGATCAATTGGTTTTTTGGGTACTAAATCAAAGGGTTTAAATAGTTCATCTTCAGGGAATACAACGTCTGTTTTTGTTTTAGTTTGAACGTCGCTCTTCGAAAGTTTAGAGTCTTCTTTGATCGTTTCTATCTTGTCATCAGTCACTTTTTTGTCACTTGAAGCTGGATCAATTGGTTTTTTGGGTACTAAATCAAAGGGTTTAAATAGTTTATCTTCAGGGAATACAACGTCTGTTTTTGTTTTAGTTTGAACGTCGCTCTTCGAAAGTTTAGAGTCTTCTTTGATCGTTTCTATTTTGTCATCAGTTACTTTAATGTCACTTGAAGCTGGATCAATTGGTTTTTTGGGTACTAAATCAAAGGGTTTAAATAGTTCATCTTCAGGGAATACAATGTCTGTTTTTGTTTTAGTTTGAACGTCAATCTTCGAAAGTTTAGAGTCTTCTTTGATCGTTTCTATTTTGTCTTCAGTTACTTTAATGTCACTTGAAGCTGGATCAATTGGTTTTTTGGGTACTAAATCAAAGGGTTTAAATAGTTCATCTTCAGGGAATACAACGTCTGTTTTTGTTTTAGTTTGAACGTCGCTCTTCGAAAGTTTACAGTCTTCTTTGATCGTTTCTATTTTGTCATCAGTCACTTTTTTGTCACTTGAAGCTGGATCAATTGGTTTTTTGGGTACTAAATCAAAGGGTTTAAATAGTTTATCTTCAGGGAATACAACGTCTGTTTTTGTTTTAGTTTGAACGTCGCTCTTCGAAAGTTTAGAGTCTTCTTTGATCGTTTCTATTTTGTCATCAGTTACTTTAATGTCACTTGAAGCTGGATCAATTGGTTTTTTGGGTACTAAATCAAAGGGTTTAAATAGTTCATCTTCAGGGAATACAACGTCTGTTTTTGTTTTAGTTTGAACGTCATTCTTCGAAAGTTTAGAGTCTTCTTTGATCGTTTCTATTTTGTCTTCAGTTACTTTAAAGTCACTTGAAGCTGGGTCAATTGGTTTTTTGGGTACTAAATCAAAGGGTTTAAATAGTTCATCTTCAGGGAATACAACGTCTGTTTTTGTTTTAGTTTGAACGTCGCTCTTCGAAAGTTTAGAGTCTTCTTTGATCGTTTCTATTTTGTCATCAGTCACTTTTTTGTCACTTGAATCTGGATCAATTGGTTTTTTGGGTACTAAATCAAAGGGTTTAAATAGTTTATCTTCAGGGAATACAACGTCTGTTTTTGTTTTAGTTTTAACGTCGCTATTCGAAAATTTATAGTCTTCTTTGAACGTTTCTATTTTGTCATCACTCACTTTTTTGTGACTTGAAGCTGGTTCAATTGGTTTTATGGGTACTAAATCAAAGGGTTTAAATAGTTCATCTTCAGGGAATACAACGTCTGTTTTTGTTTTAGTTTCAACATCGCTTTTCGAAAGTTTAGAGTCTTCTTTGATCGTTTCTATTTTGTCTTCAGTCACTTTTTTGTCACTTGAAGCTGGTTCAATTGGTTTTTTGTGTACTAAATCAAAGGGTTTAAATAGTTCATCTTCAGGGAATACAACGTCTGTTTTTGTTTTAGTTTGAACGTCGCTTTTCGAAAGTTTAGGGTCTTCTTTGATCTTTTCTATTTTGTCATCAGTCACTTTTTTGTCACTTGAAGCTGGATCAATTGGTTTTTTGAGTACTAAATCAAAAGGTTTTGATATTTCGTCTTCGTCTTTTAATGTAGTGAACTCAACCTCAGTTTTTGTTGTAGTTTGAATATCACTTTTTGAAATTTTGGTGTCTGTTTTGATTGTTTCTACTTTTACATCCGTCACTTTAATGTCACTTGAAGCTGGTTCAATTGGTTTTTTGGGTACTAAATCAAAGGGTTTAAATAGTTCATCTTCAGGGAATACAACGTCTGTTTTTGTTTTAGTTTGAACGTCGCTCTTCGAAAGTTTAGAGTCTTCTTTGATCGTTTCTATTTTGTCTTCAGTTACTTTAATGTCACTTGAAGCTGGATCAATTGGTTTTTTGGGTACTAAATCAAAGGGTTTAAATAGTTCATCTTCAGGGAATACAACGTCTGTTTTTGTTTTAGTTTGAACGTCATTCTTCGAAAGTTTAGAGTCTTCTTTGATCGTTTCTATTTTGTCTTCAGTTGCTTTAATGTCACTTGAAGCTGGATCAATTGGTTTTTTGGGTACTAAATCAAAGGGTTTAAATAGTTCATCTTCAGGGAATACAACGTCTGTTTTTGTTTTAGTTTGAACGTCGCTCTTCGAAAGTTTAGAGTCTTCTTTGATCGTTTCTATTTTGTCATCAGTCACTTTTTTGTCACTTGAAGCTGGATCAATTGGTTTTTTGGGTACTAAATCAAAGGGTTTAAATAGTTCATCTTCAGGGAATACAACGTCTGTTTTTGTTTTAGTTTGAACGTCATTCTTCGAAAGTTTAGAGTCTTCTTTGATCGTTTCTATTTTGTCTTCAGTTACTTTAATGTCACTTGAAGCTGGATCAATTGGTTTTTCGGGTACTAAATCAAAGGGTTTAAATAGTTCATCTTCAGGGAATACAACGTCTGTTTTTGTTTTAGTTTGAACGTCGCTCTTCGAAAGTTTAGAGTCTTCTTTGATCGTTTCTATTTTGTCATCAGTCACTTTTTTGTCACTTGAAGCTGGATCAATTGGTTTTTTGGGTACTAAATCAAAAGGTTTTGATATTTCGTCTTCGTTTTTTAATGTAGTGAACTCAACCTCAGTTTTTGTTGTAGTTTGAATATCACTTTTTGAAATTTTGGTGTCTGTTTTGATTGTTTCTACTTTTACATCCGTCACTTTAATGTCACTTGAAGCTGGATCAATTGGTGTTTTGGGTACTAAATCAAAGGGTTTGAATAGTTCATCTTCAGGGAACACAACGTCTGTTTTTGTTTTAGTTTGAACGTCGCTTTTCGAAAGTTTAGGGTCTTCTTTGATCGTTTCTATTTTGTCATCAGTCACTTTTTTGTCACTTGAAGCTGGTTCAATTGGTTTTTTGGGTACTAAATCAAAGGGTTTAAATAGTTCATCTTCAGGGAATACAACGTCTGTTTTTGTTTTAGTTTGAACGTCGCTTTTCGAAAGTTTAGGGTCTTCTTTGATCGTTTCTATTTTGTCATCAGTCACTTTTTTGTCACTTGAAGCTGGATCAATTGGTTTTTTGTGTACTAAATCAAAAGGTTTTGATATTTCGTCTTCGTCTTTTAATGTAATGAACTCAACCTCAGTTTTTGTTGTAGTTTGAATATCACTTTTTGAAATTTTGGTGTCTGTTTTGACTGTTTCTACTTTTAGATCCGTCACTTTAATGTCACTTGAAGCTGGATAAATTGGTTTTTTGGGTACTAAATCAAAGGGTTTGAATAGTTCATCTTCAGGGAATGCAACGTCTGTTTTTGTTTTAGTTTGAACGTCGCTTTTCGAAAGTTTATAGTCTTCTTTGATCGTTTCTATTTTGTCATCAGTCACTTTTTTGTCAGTTGAAGCTAGATCAATTGGTTTTTTGGGTACTAAATCAAAAGGTTTTGATATTTCGTCTTCGTCTTTTAATGTACTGAACTCAACCTCAGTTTTTGTTGTAGTTTGAATATCGCTTTTTGAAATTTTGGAGTCTGTTTTGATTGTTTCTACTTTTAAATCCGTCACTTTAATGTCACTTGAAGCTGGATAAATTGGTTTTTTGGGTACTAAATCAAAGGGTTTAAATAGTTCATCTTCAGGAAATACATCGTCTGTTTTTGTTTTAGTTTCAACGTCGCTTTTTGAAAGTTTAGGGTCTTCTTTGAACGTTTCTGATTTTTCATTAGTCACTTTAATGTCACTTGAAGTTAGATCA
Organism: Hybos culiciformis; assembly: GCA_964007475.1. Classification (NCBI taxonomy): domain Eukaryota; kingdom Metazoa; phylum Arthropoda; class Insecta; order Diptera; family Hybotidae; genus Hybos; species Hybos culiciformis. The sequence goes on along the minus strand of OZ023274.1, from coordinate 8,897,319 downwards.
ATTGGTTTTTTGGGTACTAAATCAAAACGTTTTGAAATTTCGTCTCCGTTTTTTATTGTAATGAATTCAACCTCAGTAGTTTGCATATCGCTTTCTGAAAGTTTGGAGTCTGTTCTGATCGTTTCTAAATTTTCATCAGTTACTTTAATGTCACGTAAAAATTGATCAATGGGTTTTTTGGGTACTAAATCAAAAGGTTTAAATATTTCATCTTTAGGAAATACTACGTCTGTTTTTATTTTAGTTTGGATATCACTCTTTGAAAGTTCAGAGTTTGCTTTGATCGTTTGTACTTTTTCATCCACTTTATTGTCACTTGAAGCTGGATCAATTAGTTTTTTGTGTTTTGATATTTCGTCTCCGTCTTTTATTTTAATAAATTCAACGTTTTGTTTTGTTATAGTTTCTGAAAGTTTGGAGTCTGTTCTGATCGTTTCTACTTTTTCATCAGTAACTTTAATGTCACTTGAGGCTGGATCAATTGCTTTTTTGGGTAATAAATCAAAGGACTTAAATAGTTCACCTTTGGGGATTTCAACGTCTGTATTTGTTGTAGTTTGCAAGTCGCTTTTAGTAAGATTAGAGTCGGCTTTGATTGTTTCTAATTTTTCATTAGTCACTTTTAGGTCATTTAAAGCTGGAGTGATTGGCTTTTTGGGTATTAAATCAAAGGGTTTTGATATTTCGTCTCCTTCTTGTATTGTAATAAATTCTACCTCAGTTTTTTTTGTAGTTTGAATATCCCTTTTTGAGAATTTATGGTCTGTTTTGATCGTTTCTACTTTATTATCATTAACTTTAATGTCACTTAAAGTTTGATCTATGGGTTTTTTGGGAACTAAACTAAAGCTCTTAAATAGTTCATTTTCAGGGAATTCAACATCAGTTTTTGTTGTAGTTTGAATTTCCATTTTCGAAAGTTTCGAGTCTGCTTTGATTGTTTCTACTTTTTCATCTGTGACTTTTAGGTCACTTGAGGCTGGATCAATTGGCTTTTTGGTTACAAAATCGAAGATTTTTGTAATTTCGTCTGCGGCTTTTATTGTAGTGAATTCTACTTCAGTATTTGTTGTGGTTTGAACTTCGCTTTTCGGAAGTTTAGAGTCTGCTTTGGTCGTTTCTGGTTTTTCATACATCACTTTAATGTCACTTGAAGCTAGATCAATTGCTTTTTTAGAAACAAAATCAAAGGGTTTAAGTATTTCATTTTCAGGAAATGCAGCCTCAGTTTTTGTTGCAGTTTGACTGTCGCTTTTTGAAAGTTTAGAGTCGTCTTTGATCGTTTCCCCTTTTACATCAGTCACTTTAATGTCTTTTGAAGCTATATAAATTGCTTTTTTAGACACTAAAGCAAAGGGTTTAAATATTTCATTTTCAGGTAAAGCAGCCTCAGTTTTTTTTGTAGTTTTAACGTCGCTTTTCGAAAGTTTGTAGTCTTTTTTAATTGTTCCCACTTGCACATCAGTATCTTTAATATCATTTGAAGCTTGATCAATTGGTTTTTTAGATACTACATCAAAGGATTCAAATAGTTCATTTTTATTGAATTCAACATCAGTTTTTGTTGTAGTTTGAACTTCCATTTTCGAAAATTTCAAGTCTGCTTTGATTGTTTCTACTTTTTCTTCAGTGACTTTTAGGTCACTTGAGGCTGGATCAATTGGCTTTTTGGTTACAAAATCAAAGGGTTTTGATATTTCGTCTCCGCCCTTTATTGCAGTGAATTCAACCTCAGTTTTTGTTGTAGTGTGAACTTCGCTTTTCGGAAGTTTAGAGTCTGCTTTGACCGTTTCTTCTTTTTCATCAGTCACTTTTATGGCACTTGGGGTTGCATCAATCGTTTTTCTAGGTTCTAAATCATAAGATTTAGATAACTCATATAGGTCATTTGGCTTTCTAGTTTCCGATTTAAAACTTATAGGAATCTTATCTCCTTTTTTTATTTCAGGGCATTCAGACTTATTGTGCTCTGTATTTGGGGATGATTTATCAATAGAGAATAAGTTTGCAGTTCTTTCTTGAAGTACGTTAGAAGTATCAGAACTAACCTTTTCTTTTTCATTTGTCGAGAGCTCGTAGTTTTGAGAAGACCAAAATCTTTGTTCGTTTAAAAGAAAATTTGAAGTGTAATCAATACAATGTAATTTTGATTCAAATTTGTTAGAATTAGTCAACACTGCTTCTTGTGTTTCATTTTTTGTTTCTAATTCTTTATTAGTGAATGGCACAGGCTCTAAAACTACTTGAGTCTGTTCTTCTTGGGATTGTGTTCCTGTTTCGTTTTCTAATGTATCAACTAGAATTTGAAAGGTAGTTTGTGATGGTTCTATTATATTATTTTGTACCTGTTCATAAGCAGACAAGGTTTTATTAGATATTTGCAAATCTGACTTAGGAATCTCTGTTTCTTGTGAAGACCAATAATTTTGTTCATTATGGAGAAAAGTAAAAGTAGTTGGAATAATACTTTCAAATAGATTTTTTGCATGTGTTTGAATGTTATCCGAAATTTTAGAATCGGTTACGTTCGCAAATAATTGACCGGATTCTATTGGCTTTTGTAACGTAGATCTCAAATCAACTAGTCCACTTGCCGATTTGGCTTCGACATCAGCCAGTTCACCGGAAATTATGTTACCTGGAAGTTTAGATACTAAATCAAGAGGTTTGCCATTTCCTATTGTTTCATTGGATTTTGTTCCAATGTAGGATACTTTTTCTGGTGATAATTTTACCGAATGGTGCTTTGTTGGAATAATTTTTTCATGTTTTTCATCGAATTGTTCTTTTGTTTGTTCTTGTGCCACTTTCTCCAAAAGTTTAGAATTTTCAATATTTGTAATTATCTTCATCTGTGCGAGTTTTTCTTTGTCATTTGGTCTTTCAAACACAAATTCAGTATCTTTAGAACATTCCGATTGAGTACTTGGTTCTATGTCAGAAGAACATTTTTCCGAAGTATTCATTATTCCAACATTTCTGTCATCCAATTCGTTTTTGAAAATGTTGGTTTCTCTTAAGTTCGTAACTAATTTTTCATGCATACCTTGATTTTTTACATGACTTGAGTCCGTTTTTTCGATAATTTGTTTAAGATCAAAATTTCCCACAGGTTCATAATTTGATTGCAACGTTCGTTTAGTGGTATCTAAAGTAATATGATCTGAACTTGGTTTAATATTGGATTCAAAAAACTCAGATTTTTTTTTTTTGATATTTTCCACACTTTGTGATACATTAGGGTGACACTCTCTGTCTTTTGCTTCTTTTAATAAATTTAAAGCTGAAAGTTCTAAAATATCGACTGTTTTATGCATTTTCGTCTTTTCAATTGGATCCTCGTAATTTATTTTATTAGAGCCTACCCCGGCGTGGGATAATATCGTCACGGATGGTTGCTTAATTTGTTCAAGCTCGGTACTAGATTTAGGCAAACTTCTCAATTCTTTTTCCACAGAAATAGTTTCGTAGGGAAAATTTTTTGAAGGGATATGGAATTCAAGGTCTGATTCCTTTTGAAGAGATTTTGTTACATGTTCGGGTATTTTTTCTATATCAACGTTTTCTGAGGCCAGGTCCATTTTGTTTTCTGATTCTATCGGAACTATTCCTACTACAGATAATGGGATTCTTGTTATTGAATCTAATGTTTTTTCCGTAATTGGGAAATTTTCCAACCTAGAAACATCATTATATTTTTCTTGAGTTTGTTTGATAACGACTTTTTCGCTTTCGACTAGTACTTCCTTTGATTCTTTTTCATTGTCCAGTTTGTTGAATTTCATGTCTCCTGATTGCAGACACTTTTCTGATGCTTTTAATGTTTTATCTATACCTATTTTACTTACGTCTTCTTGTGTGGATTGCAGTTCGTTTTGCATTATAGCGGTTGGTTTCTTATTTTGTGTTATCTCACATTTTTTATCTGACGACAACTGTTCTGTTATTTTATAGTTTTGAGAAGACCAAAATTTTTGTTCATTTAAAAGAAAAGTTGAAGTGTTATCAATAGAATGTAAATTTAGTTCTGATTTGTTTGAATTCGGAAGTACTGCTTCTTTTGTATTATTCTTTTCATCTCTCAATTCCAAATTTGTAGTAAAATCTTTATCAGGAAATGGTGCAGGCTTCGCAGCTTCTAGAGTTTGTTGTTCTGTTGTGTCCGCTAGACTTTGTAAGGTAGTTTGTGTTGGAGCTGTTATTTTATTTGGTAACTGTTCATAAACTGACGAAATTTTAGTAGATTTTTGTAAATTTGACTTCGGAATTTCTGTTTCCCGTAAAGAGCAATAATTTTGTTCATTTTGGAGAAAATTAAGAGTAGTAGGAATCATATTAGCATCTTGTTTCTGTAATTTTGATTCGGGTAATGAATCTTCAATTATGGTAACAGATTTTTTTCTACAAGTTACTTCGCTTAGTTCTTCATCAATATCTCCAATATTTTCAGATAATTCTTTCGATATTTTAATGTGACCTAAAGAGCTTGCAATAGATAAAATTCCTTCAGTTTGTTGCTCCAATGGTTCCACTTTCTTTTTAATTATTAGATTGTCTATTGAATTTATCTTTTCATGTTCACTTGGTTCCCTTGGTTCGCTTGAATGAAATGAAAATTTATTAGAAGTCTCCGTTTTGCTTATAACATCATGCAAAGGCAGAATAGGATCTAAAATAATTGTTTCCTCTTTGGGAATAATATTATCTTTTTCCCCTAGTGTTTTTTTTGTAATATTAACTAAATCTTCTGAAGTTGTCGTCATCAACTTTAAAGGTTCTTCTATTAAACTACCTTGTTTTTGTAATTTCAAATCAGGTAATGAATCTTTAATCATGGAAACAGATTTTTTTCTACAAATTACTTCACAAACTTCTTCACCAATGTCTTCCATACTTTCACAGCAATCGTTTGACTTTTCAATGTGACCTATCGAGGTTGCAAGAGAAAGCATTGCGTCGGCTGGTTGTTGCAATGGCACTTCTTTCTTATCAATTATTAACTTCTCAATTGAATCTAAATTCTCTAGGTGTTCTGTTGGTTCTCTTGTTTTTGTTTTAAAAGGAATTGCATTTAATGAGGAATTGTAAGGGATCTTTTCCTCAATTTCGGTAATAATATGTTGTTGAATAGGTGAAATAGGCTCTATAATAATTTTTTCTTCTTTGCGATTAATATTATCTATATTTGGTAATGTGTGTTTAGTAAGATTGACTGCCTCTTTCAACATTGCCATGGTGTTTAGAGGCTGTATCACATTATCTTGTTTTTCTAATTTTAAATGGGACAAAAGATCTTTTGGTTCAGTTTCTAATGAGTGTTTAATGTCAGCCGCATTTTTCTCACTCTCAGACATTTTTATATCGTTATTTGTTTCTTCAAAATTTTTATTAATTGTTTGAGTTTTTGGATTTTTTTGCAAACCTGAAAACATTTGTTCATTTTGAAGAAAATACAAAGTACTTTCTAGGACGGAGGTGCTTAAGATCTCTTCCTGTTTTTCGCAGACCCGTGAAGGAACTATTTTATCTAATTGATTATTGGAAACAGTAGAAGAGCTCTTGGATTCTGACATTGGTTCGTTTATAGTTTTTTTGCTTTCTTCTGTCTGAATTTCAAAATTTTTAGGACTGGGTCTGTGTAGGATAGGCTCTGTAAGTTCCAGAATACGAGATTTAGATAAAAGATTTTTTTCTATTACAATATCGAATTTTTCTCCGAATTCTTTCTCCATAGCAGTTTCGTTAGAGATAGGTGATTTAGTTAATGTTTTCGAAATTATTCCAGCTTTCTCGCTTTCATCTGAAAGAATTGGTTTAGATTGTGACACAGTCAAATTAGTAGGTATGCGTTCAGATTTTTCGTCACTTGATTTATGTTCAGTTTGAGTTTTATAAAGTTTTAAAAGTTCGTCTCGGTTTGGGAAGTCTTTTTCTACAATAGTGGTCGTTTTCGTTATATTGAAAATCTCATCAGGCGGTCTTAAGGGCTTTGTTTCTGGAATAGGACTAATGTCAATTGGTTTAACATTAGATTTCCAAAGTGTTTCTTTTTCGTTGGTGACATCAACCTGCACTCTTACCCTATGAAATTCGGTTTCAGTACTTGATACTAAAGTAACTATTTTGTCTTCAAATGGAAGTTTTTCTGGTTCGAAAATTGAGGGTTTTTTTATAACAGCATTGACATTTGAATTTGGTTCTAATTTAGCAGTATAAGATAAATTCATATTCTTTATATTGTCTTCTGTTGCAAAAGATTTGTCTTTTGCAGGAAGATCTTGCTTAATTATTGATTTTGATTCTGCCATTAGTTTATCATCTTTTGTAGAAACTTCTCGTTTATTATAATCGAGAAGTGTAATTCGTAATTCGTCATCATTCTCCGGAAGCAAATCCTCTTCAGAAGTTGCTAAAAGTGAAATTTTTCTTTTTGTGCATACTTCCTCGCACGTTTCTGAAGAATTCTCTTCTTCTTGTTCTAAAAATCTCAATCTCTGCAATTTACTTTTATAATCTACATCTTCACATGATGTAGAATTTTCATCAAATAAATCTTTAATCATGGAAACAGATTTTTTTCTACAAATTACTTCGCAAACTTCTTCACCAATATCTTCCATATTTTCAGAGAATTCTTTTGACTTTTCAATGTGTCCTATCGAGCTAGCGAGAGATAACATCACTTCCGCTTGTTGTTGCAATGACTCGACATTATTCTTATCAATGATAAACCTCTCTATTGAATCTAAATTCACTTCGTGGTCAGTTGGATCTCTTGGTTTCGTTTTAAAAGGAATTGCATGTAATGGAGAATTATTCGAGATCTTTTCTTCCATCTTGCTAATTACATCTTGAATAGGTGGAATGGGTTCTAAAATAATTCTTTCTTCTTTAAGATTAATGTCATCTTTTTTTTGTAATGTTTTTTTAGTAAGATTGACTGAATGTTTTGAAATTGTCGTCGTCTTTAGCGGCTCTATTACATTATCTTTGGTTCTTTTAGAGTTTTCTTCAAAAGATTTAATAATTTTCTTAACATCACTTGTACGTATATCTTTTATTTTGTTCACGTCTAATGGACTTAATGACACATCCTTAAGAACAACTTTATCAGTTAAGGTAGCCGCTTCGGAAGTATCCAGGTCTAACGGGCTTGTACCTTGATTTGAAAAACTTTTATCTTCATCTTGAAATGTGGACACATTACTATAATCGATATCATCTTGTTGTATAGGACTAAGTCCAGCATCGGTCATTTCCATTTCTTCGACCTCTATCTCTAATCCGGTATCGTAACCCACAAATTGAAATTTATTATCACTAATAATAACGTCAGATAAACTTTGGAGACCAGGGCTGGTTCCAGTTTCAGTAGTAAAACCTCTCGTCATTGAGATACCGGTGTCAGTTATATTATGATGGGAAGAACTTCTATCTGGAGATTCAAGAGATTCACTGATAGAATCATAACTTTCATAAACTCGAATTGTTTTCTTTTTGGAAAACGTTAGTTCTTCTTTTCGTTTATTATCTTTTATTTGTTCTTTATCATTGTCCAAAACATTGATATTCTTTTTCAACATTTCATTTTCTAATTCAATCTTTTTTGATTCTTGAGTATGTTTAAATGATTTTGGTTTCGAATTGTTAGTAGTTAAAGAAATAGTTGCTTCTGAAGTGATTTTGATTTCAACATCCTTGTGGCCGTACAGTGTTAAAAGATTCTCAGTTACAGCTGACGCATCTTTAGTTTTCAATTCTTTACGACCAATAACTAATTTAATCGATGGGATGCTATCATCTTGCTGCTTATCTAATGGTGAAGTTCCAAAATTTCTTGTATTTTCTTCTGTTAAATCAAGTTTTAAATTTTTCTTTTTGTCTAATTTATCTGAACCCATAAAATTATCATCTGTTTCGAAGTCTTCAAATGATGCAAGGCACATTTGTTTCGATCCATAGTTGTTAACGATTTCAAAATCTTCAAAGATTGTATTTTCCACAACTGTGTTTTCATTTTGTGCTGAATCCTCTATTTTGTTTTTTATTTATAATTTTTTTTTGTTTAGAAATTTAGTTTTTTTTTTTATTTGATGCAGCATGAAAACAATATTATAAAAAATTTATAGGAATTTTCAAAAATAATAAATTAATTATTTTTAATTTCGTCGTGCCAAAAAAAAAAAAAAAATATTGTGTATAATATTAGCTCTTTTCACCAAATCAATATTATGTTTTCAAAGACTTGATTTGGAAAAGTCTCCATTTATATTTTATAATATTTTTAAATCTGTGTAATATATGATGTCGTGGACAGCGTTTGATTTATTTTCTTACTAATGTTTTTTTTTTTAATTTAAACGATTAAGCAATTACGATAAGCAGTTACGATGAACTTTTATAATCGTATGTAAAGAAAGTTTCGTAGTACAAGAGTGACTCTGTTTCATAGTATGTACAAGAGAAAATATAATCCATATTCAACTATTGTAATTTTTGTTGAATGTACTTTCACATTTATTTCACATTTATTTGAAATAAGATTGTTATTCAAAATGTTAAAATTGGGTAACAAAAACTTAATCACTTAATAGGCAGTGCTTTCTGTTAAACTAAATTTACATAGTATCGTAAAAATTAGTTCTGTCGTTAACTTAAAATAAATTATTAAAATTTTTTTATGTTACAAAAAAAAATTCAAGAAAATATTTTTCAGTGATCTTTTATAAACCAGATTTTTCATAAGATGTTCATTGTTAATAAAACATAATATTCAATTCATTAAAAATGTCAAAAAAAATTAAAAATAAATTGAATTATGTCACAAAAAAGGTCAATAGAATATCGTGCATTTCAGATTTTACAATGATCTTACCTCATACTTTAATTTTATTAATTTTTTCGAAATTTATTTACTTATTTTACAAATTTTTTTTCACAATGATAATTGAAAACAAAATTTTATTGTTACGATACTTATTTTCCGACATACACCGACCGAAATTTGATTGAAGGCCTCATATTTTTAATCTGAAAGTTTTCTTCTGTTTTATATTTTTGTCATTTAGAAGGAATCTTTTATACAATTTTCTAAATTAGAGTTCGAGAAAAAAAATAATTTCTAAAAATATTTAAAAATACCTTCAAAATTAATTTCCAGAAAAACATTACATGAAAAAAAAAAAATTCAATATTCAAAGAAAAATTAAATGTTAAATAGGAATAGTACAATTTTAGAAATTTAATGTTAGTAATATCAATATATAGAAACATTTAGAAAATAATGTTTCTATTTTATAGTACTATTCGATCCCGGCATTTTTACAAATTTAGCATAAAAAATGTTTAAAAATGGTGCCAAAAACTACAAAAAGTACCAACTAAATATCATGAAAAACAGTCTAAAACCATATCTACGACAAATAATCCAATGGCACTGGTTCAGAAGTTTTTAAGTTATATATATAAATAGATTATATTACGGTATTTAATACAATTATCAAATAACCAATTTTGAAAGTAATTTACATGATTTGCAAAGAATATTCATCGATAGATCTATTCTGTGAATTATTTTTCCGGAAATTATCCTTTTAGAAAATTTTTTGGAATTTCTGTCCGGATACCCCCGAATTTTGACGCTAAAAAGATAAAAATTTTGCCATTATAAAAAGATAAAAATACCTAGTCTTTTGGAATATAATTTATTTCTCGAATTTTATTTAAAAAATATATATTTTTAGATACCCAAATAATTTATTAAAACTCTTCTGAATGTGAAAAATATTAAACAGCAAAAAAATATGATGCCTCCAACTCTGAATTTCGATATAAAATATATACTTATTTCATTTTCTTTCTTGTATAAAACTTACAATATGAAATTAAAGAATAATTAAAAATTCAAAAAAGTAAAGAATTTCTAACATAATATGAAAATCAAATTTCAACAATATTTTTATACAATTTTAATTTTGAATTGTCCAAACAAAAACATAAGTATAATTTTCCACGTAAATGGGTTAAATTTGTAAACAAAGTTTATAGTTTATATATTAAAAAAAAAAAAGAAGTTATTTGAGTGTACATCATACTTAAAAAAATTCTGGTTTAAAATAGATAAAGAATTTTCTTCATATATAAACGAAAACAAAACAACCAAATAAACCCACGACTTCATATATTAAATTTTTGTGAAAAAAAATTTCTTCACATGATTTTTTCTAAGCCACAAACATTTTCAAAATTGAACATAAATATATAAAACATATAGGTACTATAAAATAATATTAATAATTTATTAAATGTTAATAAATAATTTATAACACTAATTTATTGTTTTACATTTTGTGATTAAAAATGATATCGAATTTATAACGAAAATATTATGCTAAAAAATTATACCAATTTGTAATTATCAAAACCTTTTTTTTTTTTGTAATAATAATCTTGCTTTTTTTTTATTGTTTTTTTTTTGTAATAATAATGCACGAATTTTGAAATAAAATATCATTAATGATGCAATGCAAATAAGAGAAGCAATAATAATAGTCTTCTGAAATTTGTGAAAAAGATGGCAAAAATAATTTTGGTTTTTATTTTTTTACACAAGGACATAAGCTGAAAATTAAAAGTAAAAATTAAATTGTATAGGACATTTTTGTTAACTAATTCTGCCAAAATGAAAATAATGTTCTCTTAAATATTTTAAATCCTAGTACGAATTTCGGCTTACGAAATTTTATTCGTTATGAATTTAATTTAAGTGCGTTAACTGGCTTAAAACAATAACTAAGTGAAACTGAGAAGAGAGTGCCGAACATAGAATATAGATAGATATTCTAAAATAAAAAAGTTTGTGTTTTTTTTTTGTTTGATTTTCTTTCAGTTTTACTTAATTATTGTAAGTCAGTTCGTGAAACTTGTTATTAACTATCATAATGCCAAAAATAATTATATGAAGGTGTGTACTAGGTTTAAAAACTAAAAAAAAAAAAAATTAAAATCAATGCAAAAAATTAAATAATTTTTCAATTTTGTTTGATTTTATTTTTTTTATTTAAGAATTAGGTAATTCATTTTAATTTAATATATAGATTAAATTAATATAAACATAGGAAAGAAATAATGTAATTTTTTGTGATACATATGAGATGATGAAAAAAATTAAATAAAATATTATATAGAGAGAATGATAATTGAGTTCATCATATTAAAAAAAAACTCGAAGATCTTTAGAACAAAATTCATTTCATGATTTAAATCTTTGTAAAATTATATCTTTATTCTAACATTCGATGTACGTATATGTACAAAATTGAATTCGCAAAAATATTCATATGTCAGTTTATTTGATATGATGAACTAGAATTCTTCTGTAGTATGTTCAAAATTAAAAAAAAAAATATCTATAGAGTTTTTTAGTTTTAACAATTTACAAAATATTTTTTCTAATATGTCTCTTTGATGTTATTAATTTTTTAAATAGACTAAGAAGGATTGAATCTTATTTTACAACCCAAATTATTCACGATAACTATAGAAAATTTTCCACTTTTGGTAAAAATTAGGATAATAAATGTGATATTTTACCTACATGTTTTAATATTACAACAATTTTTTGAAAACCGCATCAATTCCAATTATTTTTTTTAAAATATATAAAATTTGAGAACCGTTTCAAAAACGACTCGACTTACATTTTTTTTTAATTTTTAAATTGGTAGTTTTCTTAAAAATACTATCGACTTTAATTATTTTTATTTATTAAAAACTAACTCATTAAAATTGAAATTAGTGCTAAATATTAATTATATTTACATTTGTGTTAAGTATGTTGAGCTTTGGCTTAATTAAATCACTCTTTTCCCGTTAATAAAAATATAATAAATATTATAACTTTATTAAAATTACTAAAAACAATTTATTTTTTTTCTGTACACTCAAATATTTTTTCTTTACTTTTATGAATATTTAGAAAATAAATAGATTAATTATTAAAGTTAATTATAAAACTAAAGTTTACTTTGCTTACTAAAATAACTATATTATTATAATTTATAATAAAATTTATTATTACTAAAGCAGTGATGCCTTATAACTTTATAGCAATCATAAGTGATTGAATACAAGCCAATCATCGTTTTAAATAAAATAATTTTAAAAATTTTTCGAATAATTTGTAAAAATTTAAAAATATAAAATAGGTACCTATAAAATTTTTTTAAAATTAAAATTTTCTTAAAATCAACGAATGAAAAAGTGAATGTATTAATTAAGAATTTTTTGTTCATAAAAAGAAAATTATTATTATTGAAAACGCATGGGAATGTTTTTTAAAATCACTCTAAAAACTTTCAAAAACTTATTCCTGTTCCTGCTTCCAACTTGATTTTTTTTTTCATTTGCTATCTTTGTAAGTATAGTCAATAAATCTGATATAATCAGTTTGTACAATATTTTGTAATAATCAGTATATTGTGTGTATAAAATGTAACTGCAATTTTATTATTTAATTTAATCCAATTTACGTGTGTTGTGTACCGACTTATAGACACCATAAAAATATAAAATAAAAGCTGAATTTCTTGTTTGAGAAAAAAAAAAAATTAGATGATTTTGTGACTTACCACAATATAGAAAAATCTTCTTATTCTGTTAAATTATGTTGTTTTTATTCTGATTATTATATAAAATGTGAAATTTAGATATTTATTGTAAAATTATAAATTTATATTATGTATGGAACTTTCTTAATAAACAGTTATATAACCCTTTATATTATATAATTATAAATTATGTCAAATATAGTCCTTGACCAAGTCATTTAATTCAGTGAGTTTAAGGATAAATCAAAAGCTAATAAATTTTTTTCCGATATTATGTCATTTCACTACCGCACATCCAGAAAGAATTATTTAAATTTTTAAATTTTCAGTTTATTAAACTGTGAAACTATTTATGATTTGCTTATCTTCTTTATATTGATTCCTAATTAATTGAGATTTGATTTTTTAAATTAATTTATTCAAACATCACCAAACAAAATTACTTGATCAAGCATTAAAGAAGGCTAGAAAACTTTTATATTTTGATCTTTTTACCTCCTTAAGAAACTATATATATTTTATTTAAATATTATTTGTTTATAGTTTGAAATTTCGTATGAAACTAAAATTATTAAAGCTGAATATAATTTACGCTTAAGACAATTGCAAAAAAAAACCGCTGTAAAAATTATTTTCTATTCCTAAATCACAAAAAATAAAATTAATAATTGGATTAGAAGAAAATGAAGAACTCAAATAACGTAATTTTATATAGTTTTCTTGACTACAATCATATAATATTAAACTACTAAATTTAAATTCATTTTTCTTTTAACTTTAAATTTTCTCAAATATCGCAACTACAATTTTGAATCGAATGCCTGGAATAAGTTTTAATAAATAAGTTTTAATAAATAATAATATTATATTTTATTATAATTTGATATTCAGTAGTTTAAAATGTTTAAAAAAAACAACTATAGATAAAAAACAGAATAGTCTAATCAAGAGCTACATACAACTTTATGAAAAATATGAAATTACCAAAACTTTATTGAAAAATATATATATATATATATATATATTTTGGTATAATAAATTAAACTATTGAATAAAACGTAGGTAGATGTGGAACTTAGATGACAATGCAAAATACAAAATAAAAAATCCTTGAATATAAAATATACGTGTAGTAAGTATATTATTAAAATAAAAGTTTTACTTTCAACGAAATCAATAAAAATAATCCATGACTTTGGAAGGTTAATTTAAATTTTTTTTATTTATTTATATTAGTAACAAAAATTTTTCCTTATTAGTAGGTTAAAAGTTTGAAAAACTTAAAAAAATGTAAGTCATTGCTATTAGCTTAAATTTATTGAAATTTAAAAATATTTACAAAAGACAACCTTCCCAAATAATTCCCAAATGTTCCCAGAAAATATTTTCGAATGAACCCTGTGGGGATACTTTTTTAACGCTCACGATTTTTTTTGACGGGTTTCGACTATTTACTAGAAAATTTCGAGTACGTAATATTTCTAGTATTGTTATAATCAAAAAGGAAGCCATAACTCATTATAAAAAATATATATTTCTGTTATACATAGGAAATATGCGTAATTCATAATTTTTATTAATAAATTATTGATAATTTTAATTAATTTTTCTGTAATAGTTAGTTAGGTCGAATAACTATGCTGGAACTTCTAAATCCTATTAAATCTGAACGTAATTGGACAATGATACATTCGCTAAATTTCCGAATAATAAACCCAATCTTAAATAGTCAGTATGATAGTTAAAATTGATGGCTAATAATAAAAATCAACAATTTAAGATATAATATGTACCTTTTTCTTTTTTATTTTTAGAAGCCGAACTCATAATTTAAAACCTTTTCAAGGACAATATTTTTCACATTTGTCCACTTCATACCCAATTAAATAATTCTTGTATATAATTTAAAAAATTATTAAGGAAGGAACACTGTTTCACTATTAAATTATTTTAATTTTTATGAGAAAACATAATTTAAAACAAAACAATGATAATAAATTGAACTAAAAATTATTATTGTATAGAAATCCCGAATGTTTAAAATCAAATGGTATTAATGACGTTAATGAATTTGTTTTTTTTTTTTTCTAACTATTAAAAAGAAATTTTTAATTAATTTAAAAACTACAGGTAAATAAAATAAAAACAATAGTATGTATTTTATTAATCCAATTTATTTTTTTTTTAATTATGACAAGCGTGAATCAATGTTTTTACAATCATTGAACTCAGATATCCGTGCTAAATTATCTCTTATTAAAGGCATCAATAATTAAATTTATTATTAAAATTAGCTCAGAATTTATGCTAACAAATTTTTTTTTCTATTAATATCTCAATGATAGTTTGTTTAATTATTACCGTAAAAAGTGGTAAGGGTCAATTCTTGATCTTTCTAAATCTTTATATTTTATTTGTATTTAATATTTTATTAAGAATTTTAAGCTTAATAGTTCTTAAAACTTAAGATCGAGAAATCCCTAAATAAATTTTCTCATAATTTTTATACAATTTCATTTTTCGAATAGACAATGGCTCCATAGTATAGTTTTTTTTAATTTGGTTTAAAAGTTAAAATAGCACAAAACACTGAGTCCGTAGTCTACTTTTTTTTTTTGTTGTCAAAAAGCAATATTATCTTCTTTTTGGCAGAACTCGTATCGAATTATCAGTTCTGACTCTTTTCCGAATTAAAAATAATTCTGATAATTTGAATTTATATTAACGTTTAAATTTTATTATAATATTAATTTTCATAACTTTTTTTGTTTGATAATTACTATATATAATAATAATATAGAAAAAATGTCTTTTCTACTATTTTGTTGATTTAATTCAAAAATATTGAATTTGTAGATATACATATATGTATTTTATATTTTTGCATTTCAAAGAAAATTACATTAAGCCATTGTATAATATTTAAAAGCAGAAACATATGAAAATTATAATTTATAGAAATAATTTATATTTTACTTACCGGGTACTGACTCAGAACTTCCAGATTTCTCACTTTCTTCTTTTTGTACCAAAACATCACTTGGAGTTGGTGGTGGAGTTTGTGAATCGGGAATATCTTTTGTAGCTGAATTTAAAAAAAAAATTATCAAATTTACACAAAAAGGAATATAGATTAATTTTGAAAAATTTAGGTATCTTTTATTGTTCATAAAAATTACAAGTCATAGATTTACTTCTTTTAACTTCTTGAATTATAATTTTCGATTTTCGATTATACCAAATATATTTTTGTTCAACAAATTGTAAAAAAAGAGGTATATTTTTGAATTAAAGAATATTAAAATTTAAATGATATCAAAAAGAAGGAAACTTTTACTAAATATTTTGAAACAAAACTTTCAGCCCGTTTGATATATATATGAAAAATAAAAGTCAAAGGCAAGTTTATAGACAATTATTATATTTCAAGTTCACCCCTAATATTATTTTTCTAACTTACTAGGTTGCAATATTTCGTCGCTGATTTGAATTAAACCCTCACTCATTTTTTTTGTTATTGTTGCTTCGATAGATTTATAAAATTCTTCTTCAGTCAATGATTCTCGTGGTTTTGAATCATAAGATTTAGGTATTAATTGTTCAATTATTTGATCTTCTTGTGTTATTTGTATTGTATTATTATCAAATGTATCTGTTGTTGATTTGATGATACCTTCCATTTGTTTAGTAGGAACATTTTTTTCAATTGTTTTCTCAGATATTTTTGTGGTGGTTGTTTTTATTGTTGTTATTTCATTTATATCTTTTTCAGATTGTTCAATTTTTTCTTTCTGTTTAATAAGTCTTTGTTCTAAATCTGGGTCTTCAACATCGATAACTAAAACTTTCGACTGTCTTTTTGATTCGGTTGATTCTAATAATTCTTCCGCAGTTTTTGGCAGCAATTCTTCTATTTCTGCTTTTTTGTTTTTCAATTTTATTTCGTCATCTTTGGTTGTCTCAAATATTTTAGTTTCTGATTTTAAAGCTTTTTCTGTCACCTTACTGTCGTATTGACTTTTAGATATTTCTTCAGTTTTAACTGTTTGTGTAATTATTTCATTATTTTCATCTTTGAGTTTAACAGTTCGTTTGAACTTATCTTGTAACTCCTTATCAAAATCAGTCTTATTAACTTCATGCGTTTCAACTTTATTTGTTTTTAGTTTTATCACTTGATCTGGTACTACAGATGATTTAATTATATTATCAATTGGCATTTGAAGCATTATCTCATCTTCGTGTATTGCCTTTTTTTCTTCAATTAGACTTTTTCTTTTAATTTCTGTAATTTCTTGAACAATTTCTTTCTTTTGTGAAGAGGCCGGAATTTGTCTCTCTATTGATAGTCGTTTTTCGATTTTTTGCCTTCTCTCGGCAACGCTGCGATTAGGAATATGTTCTTCGTCAGATTCAGATTCTTCAATTTCTTTCTCCTCTCCTGAATATTTGAATTCTTCGTGCTCCCGCATTTGTCGAAGTCGATTGTCTAAAATTAAATTTCAATATCATGAGTTTAATAAAATATTTATGTAAGTTTTATTTATTTTTATTTACCTTCTAATTTAGCTAAATCTTCATATGAGTCTGAATCTTTAATCATATCGCTTTCAGTATAACTAATCCTTTTTGTACCAATATTTTTACATTTTGTAATAATATCATCTCTTCCCACACTCCGCAGTGCGTTTTCGAAAACAATTCGCTCATTTGGTGCTAATTTATTTGATTTAAATAGACGAATCATTGATTGTGCTTGTTGAGCTGTGCTTTTTTGATTTTGTGCTTCAATTTCTTTAATTTCATTTTGACTAATACCGAGCTCTTGTGCCAGGGGTACCCAATCTTCACCTAGTAAATTAGATACATCAACTATTCTCATATCACCTAAATAATTTTGATCATCTTGCGATGAATAACGATTGTAAATATTAGAAAACTCTATGCGCGTTATGTGCGTATCGAGATTTGTTATTTGTTCTGGTATTATATTTTCAGGTAAAACAATGTTCAATATACATATTGGCTGCTGAGGTGGTTCACCTTTTGCAACTTTTGGTTCTCTCATAAACAATGTTCTGCCGACAGTATCAGCATGTTGATCCTTTATTCTTACACTAAAAGGTAAGCGATTTTCACGGAATGCCTTAAATGTTAATTGTAATTGGTCACCAGATTTTGTGACCGGCACTAAATTTCCTGCCATTTCGATATACTGTGGTTTTCCTTCCAAAACCTCTACATCTCTACTTTTAGCTACTTCTGCGAAACTTTCCTGGTGCTCCAAAGTTTTGTCTTCATTGTCATCAGTCATACAGAATACTCGAAGACGTGATTCACTTGGTTCCACCCGTTTAGCAAAAACGACAAATTTTGCCATGAATGGCACATGAATTGCTTCCCTAAAAACAATAGAGCAAATTTATTTCCAATTAGAATCTCAATTTTTTTTTTAATTTTAAAAATTTCAATAAATTATATTTATACCTATATAGATCTGTAGCCATTTTAGTTGCTTCAGATATATTTCGACAATCCATGAGCCAAAATCGAGCAGATACTGTTGTTGTGAACGAAACGCAATCATTTACAAATGTCAGTGGTGTTGAGCCTGTTACATCTTCCCATTGTGCTCGGGACGGACCACCTAATCAGAAAGGAAATTTATGTATTTCAATTTTTGTGTTTGTAATAAATTTGGTATTTTAAAATTATTAATTTAAACATTTTTTACTAACAAGTGTTAGGTATTTATGAATAAAAATAATTAAAAAAAAAAAAAAAATTAGAAATAAATCAATTAAAAAGCAAAAAATGCGAAAATATGATGGAAATATCAAAGCCATATACAATAAAAATATTCAACTTTTGAAAATAAACAAAAATCACAGGTAATAAAGTATGAAATGTCGCATTGCATACTAAAATTGGTATAAAAAAATGGACAAACTGACAGATCAACCTTCTTTTTGAATATATCAATAACACAATGAATTATTGAAACCAGAAAAAAGCACTCGACAACACATTTGGCACGTTGACGACTGATGTATAAGTAGGTTCATAGCAATTAAGTACCCAATGCGATTTCATTCTGTATTATTCCTGATGTTATAGGTATTATAAAATAATAAATATCTTTCTTATACAATATATATAAATTTCAATATCTTCAATAATTTCTTTTTTATTTTTTGCTCTAATTTAAAATATAATATGTATAAATATGTATATATTTAATATTAACAATAATATGTATATTATATATGTAATAGATTATTTGAAACCATTACTATTTTATTTACCGTATATAACTATTATAACTAATGTTTAAATAATTTATTTATTTTTAAATCATTCCATAAGCACTGAATACGTATAATATAAATTTATATATATTCATAAGTAAATTTTAACGATAAATAATTTTGTCTATGTAGTAGAGTGTGTAGTAATAAAATTATGCAAAATAATATAATATATAAGTAAAGTAGTATTCGAAATTAGTGTAAAAACAAACTTTTTTTATATTTTTTTGTTCAACGTTTTTACATTTTTCTTAATAACTTATTTCCATTAGTGGAATATCTGTGGGATATTCAGTTTTCCGGAATATTTCAGGTAAATTCTCATATAAAAATAAATTCCGGTATTTCTATATCCCTTTTTCATATTCCACTTAAGTTAGGGTTCGGATTCCAAATTTATCAAAAAAAAATTCATAATTATCAAAAAAAGGACATTTTTAGGTGCTTTTTTAAATTATTTTTTGGTTGGTCAGAAATTTTTTTGTCAAAGTGACAAAAAAAATAATAAAATAAACTTCAAAAACGTAAATAAATTTTTTTTTTATATAAAAAATAATAAAAAAAAAAAATTCAGTTTATTTATTTTTTAAATGTCAACATATTCCACTTCGTATTCCACTTAATGTAATGGAAACGGCTAGTGAAATATCGGAATTTATGTGGGATATATAAGGTGAATGTAAATAGCTTATAAGTTTTATATTATGCTATGTATATTATTGTAATTTCAAAGCAATTCTATTTGCTTTCCTTTTTACTTACTACAAAATTCAAAATAGTAAAATTAACTGCAATCAATTGTCGTTAAACCTGCCAACAAAAAATTCCGGCTGATAACTTAAAAAAAACCTATTCATATTTAAATTTCGATTACCATACGAAAGAAAAAATAAAACTTAGGTATTATGGTTTATTTACAAATTTATTTTATGAATAAGTAACTATTATGGCACATTTTACAAACTTCTTAATATAAACTGTAGTAATTATTCATGGTGGACCATATTTTATGCCTCGTCTTTAGTTTGTATTTATCCTCTTTTACCAGTGATCTAATTTCAAAAAATGAAATATCCAAATTCATAGTATTTTTAGATCGATCGCAATAACTAGTTCTATAAACAATAAATAGAGTTTTGTTGGATCCACATCAATATTTTGCTTTTTGGGTCATTTAATTTCTATTACAGTTCTCAGAATAGAACGAAATGTTAGAAAACAAGAATATATATTGTAAAAATTGTGCCGCACCATATTATCGTAATTAAATTTTTGTATAAAGAAAAAAAAAATAGGGCTAGATAAAATTATAAAATAAAAATTAAAAAACCACAGCAAAACATTGAAACACTTACATTATTTTTAAAATTAATTTTTTTGGAAAAAATTATAATTATATTATAAAATCTAAAGACTATTAGATACTTAATTAAAATTTTTAATAAAATGTTATAAAAATCTTGAAGACCATAGAAACTAATATATTATAATGTATATATTAATAAATGTTTTGTCTTAAATTATATATACATAGAAAATAAATTATATTAAAATTAGAGCTATGTAAATTTTCAAAAAGCGGTTTTTATAGCAACGGTTTCAGAAAAGTTCCCTTAAGGGCAACTAACTTTATAACTATAATTTTGAGTTTTTTTTTAATTTCCAATACATTTTTTTTTTCTAACCGATTCAAAAATATCGAAGAAATTGAGTTTATAAATTAAGTTCTGATAAAAATAGAAATAAAAAATTTTAATAAATATTTATATTTTATTTTTAAAATATTGTACTCGTTTAAAAAAAAAAAAAAACTTATAAAGTGTTATAAAGTTCGATTTATTTATCTTGGTTGTATATTTAAGATTAATTTGGTAAAAAAAATAAATTTATTTATTGAAGTTTGTTTCACTAATACATAATAGTCTTTTAATTGTTGTTTAACACCCGCTTTAAATTGGATAACATGTTGACGAATCAGTACAAAATAATTGATAATATCAATTAATGTTAACAAAATATACTCTTTCTTAGTTAACTAAGCGTTTTAATTTTCTTTTTCAATATTTGTGGCACTGAAATTTCATTAATATTAAATTTTATTTTGTACATGGTAAAATCATATATCAACAGTTTTACACAGACTTGTTTTTTAGTATACAGTTGACTATTGATTGACTATTAATTAATTAAGATCTTATTTCGGTTATCGAACTATACAACTAACTATACAAAGTTTTTAATGTAATTGAGAAAAGGAAAAATTAATTCCAAACTCTTTTAAATTCTTATTCATTCTAATTTCGAAAAAAAAAACATCAATAAAATCTGATTAGTTTAGAATTATTTATATAATATAGTACACTATTGAGCACAATTTTTATCTTAAAAATAAAATATTTGTGATAAAATTCAAAAATGAATAACTATTTGAAAAAAAAAATTAATTAATTAAGGAAAAATCAATTGGGTTAAAATTTAAAAACTCTATTATTATTCGTGAATAAAAACTTTATGAAAAAAAAAGCTTGTATAAATAATGTGTATAATTAACAAAATAAAAATGTGAAAAAGGGAGATTATTAATTGATTTTGTTAAATAAATTTTTTTTTTTAATAAATATTAAATTTTAATTTCTCTATTTATTTCAAGATTTGAACTACAAAATTTTAAAATGAATATTTAAATAAATTCATTAATCATTTTTTATATGCGGTAAATTAAAAACAATAATTAACAAACTTTTTTCATAGGCGTTTGTTTAAAAAAAAATTCTCGTTCATCTGCTTTTGACAAAACTGACAACAATATTCCAATATACAAACAAATATATATAGTACATGATTGCGCTCTGTGATGTTAATGTTTTGAAACTATTATGTTAAAGAGTTATATATACCATCAACATCAGCCCGTGCCTAGAATATTTGTTATTTATTGTTGCTTTTACTTGAATTTATAATTTTGAGTAATTATATATTCACATTATTTATTTATATATGCGGTATTAAAGAAGAATAAATCAATTTAGATATTCAAATTAATATGTGAAAATAAACTGCTTAAAATTATTTCAAATTAACTTTTATAACAATATATTGAAGGATATAATTTATGAATGCAAAACAATTTCATTATGGGAAGATATGGATTTGAAAAAAAAAAAAGAAGAAAAAAAAAAATTAAAAGAAACCTAAAAATTTTATTCAAAGTAAAAAAATATGCTCAAAGCTTTGACTAAAATTTTTAAAATAGTAATTATAAAATTATTAATGTTTTAAAAATAAAAATTAGTTTTTTTTTTTTTTTTTTTTTTTTAATTTAAACTTATGCTGTGATATCAATAAAAATTAAATTAAAATTGTACATAGCGTCAGTGTAATTTATACGTAATTTTTGGTCTGGTAATATTATTTTCAAACTTTAATAATTTTAGAAATAAAATTGAAGTCAGTGAGTATTTGCTTATGGCATTTTTAGAACTTCTACATATGGAGAATCGAGGAATACTGAAAAATTCTTTTGTGCTGCTCTCTTCTTTTTTAATATAGAGCCGCACATGACGACGTGTTGAGTAAGTTTGCCTCACACCTGCGTCTATCGCTGAAATAAAATTATTCTAATAATAAAAATCTTCTAATTTTTAAACATTAAATGCAAATAATTTTAACTCAATACTTTGACATATATAGCGACACCGCAAATGAATGGTATGTTGGAAACGAAATTAATCAAATTATTTACAAGACTTTTGTGTATAATTTAAGAATTGTTACCACCAATTTTAGGCTTTTTTTTAAACTTTTTCCGCCTATTTTTATATCATATGGACATAATTAAATGCACTATGATGAATAAAGTCAATATGTTAATAATAGTAGAAATTAATCGCACTATTTAAAAAAAAAAATAATAAATTATACCGAAAATTTAAAATAAAATATTAAAAATATTTCAATTCAATCAACCAAACCAAAAACTTTATAGCACTGCGCTTATGAATTAAGAAATTTAACTCAAAAAAAAAAAATATATTTTTTATGTATGTTTTATTTGTTTATTTATTCATTAATTATTTTATTATTTTTTTTTAATTTATTATTATTTTTTTTTTATTCGTTTCATTTGAATTACTATTGTTAGTTACCTTTTAGAGATCTTTTCCGAAACACACCTTCATAAGAAATGGAATGCGTGCACATTAGGCATCAACGCATTAGTATGAGGGTTTATACAAAATTTAACTTTTAATTTTATTTAAAATACAATATTATGTATATATATATATAAATGTTTTAAATTTCAAATATACAATAAAAAATACAGAGTATTATATTATTATAAAATAAATATATTAATCAAATAAATATGTAAATTTCTTAATTTTATTTATAAAATTTTTTAAAAATGAAAATTTTTTTTTTTTTATTTAAAGATCTCTCCAAGGTATATATATAAAAAAAAAATTTTTTTCTTATTCAAAACAAAATCAGATTTTTTTTTTTTTTTCATAAATAATAGTACATATAAAAAATTGATAATGTTAAATAAATTCTAATTTTATGAAATTTACATATTTATTTTTAAATGAAATGTAAAAAAAAAAAAAAAATAAAATAATAGAAAAGAAAACAGAAACTAAGTATAAACTAGTTAAAAAAAATCAGTAATGAGTTTAATGTGATTAATCTTTTGCTACCTATAAAGATATATTATATATAATAATTTTTAATATTATTATTATATGAAAATTATTTTTTTCATTTAACAAAAAAAAAAAAAAAAAATATTAAGATATTATAGGGGACAAATACTAATTATTCATGTCATCATTTTCAAAAATTCCATATGAAACCATTTTTTACTTATATATATGTATAAGAGTTTCAGCTTCTAATAATTTAAATATAAGTATATTATCAGATAAATTAAAATATAAATACATATTTTAATTGAATCTTTTCTGTTCTATCTGAAAGCCAAAAAGCATACAGGTATCTGAATAAAATTAATTTTATTTACTTTATGGTTTACTTTATGGCCGACTTTATGGCCGATTCGATCAAAATATACCGCGATAAAACATTTTATTTTCTATGGTATTATTCTAAAATTAATATCAAATAATTTTTAAATTTTTATATGAAACTAATCTATAAATAACAAACTAAAATTACTACGTACTAAA
Source organism: Hybos culiciformis (assembly GCA_964007475.1). Taxonomy (NCBI): domain Eukaryota; kingdom Metazoa; phylum Arthropoda; class Insecta; order Diptera; family Hybotidae; genus Hybos; species Hybos culiciformis. The sequence continues at coordinate 8,873,217 of OZ023274.1, read as the reverse complement.
TATCCTACTACCACCTAATTTAAGCTTAACTTTGTACTTAATTTATCATACGATTATACATTAGACTACAATATTAGAAAATATTTTTAAAAAGTCTTAAAATGTTAATTTTTTTTATGTAGATAAAGATTTTATGAAAAATGATGCAATGTTATATATGTAAATATGCATCATTTAAGTTTTTTTTTATGGTTAAATTAATACTTCTAGTGTCTAAAATGCTAACGTAACTTTTTTTTAAGGAAATGAATTAATTCAATTTATTTTAATGATTTGAATATACTCAAGCTTTCATATTGAATTTATTGTAAAAAAAAAGTCTATCTAAGAGATAAGAATTTTTTTTTAAATTAAAACTTCTATATAAGATTATAATATCTATTGTGTTATATCACTAATGGATTTTATTACTTGTGTAATAATATACTTTATATTTTTCATAGTTTAATATAGAAGTAATTTGTTTTGATATTGAATCAAGCAATAACCTAATCTACTCTTAAATTTTATTATAATTAATAGCCTATATATTTATTTAATAATTAATTTACTATTTATTATAATAAAGAGAATGTTGTATAAACTGCTGGATCTATATTAATATAATTTTTAACACATAATAAATAAGTATATGAAACTAAAAAAAAAACATGTATATGTAAAAAAATATGCTTTTTTAAGTAGAGAAATTAAAATTGACATACAAATACATAAAAAAAATAATTTTTATTCTTTTAGATAAAAACATATTTTTTTTTTAACACACCTGTTATTGAGCATAATAATCTAAGGGTTGGAGCATTCCCCGAATATTGATTAATCATTCCTTGGCTATGTGCTTTGGGTGCAGGCATACTTAATGTTATTGCCTTATGGAATTTTCTTCGTCTCGGTTCGACTGTTACTATTGGTGAAACTGCAACACCACGTCCAAGGAGCTTCGCTGTTAAATCTGGATCAATAGGTTGAGCCTGAGGTAATAAATTTTTGTTTTTGTTAGGTTAATTCTATATTTTATTGTGTATTTATAACTATAATATTCTTTACATTTGATGTTGCCACATAATTTACCGATTAATGCTTTAGTTTTTGAAAAATACTTCGAAAAGAAGATGCAAATCGTTGAAGCTGGCCTGTTATTCAAATTATGTATAAATTGAAAACATATTTCTGATAAAAAAAATATGTATGTAAATTCCAATTATTTATGTATCTTATCTATAATATGGAATATTTCTAAATTCAAGCAAATCTGAATTTGTAACTTTTCTCTGCGGTTTATAAACTGATTTTCCTATATCACATTTTCTTCTGATTTTTATTTGCAATAGTAAAACAATATAGTATGATATGGATAAAATTATGTACATACACGTATATGAAATGCTTTCTACAATAAGATGTATAACGTTGATATAATAGATTATATCTATGTAACCTTTAGTGTTCTTTCTTAATTTTTTTATTTTTTTTATGCGGGTGAATAAGAGAACATTATGTACAGGTTTTATAAGGCAACGCTAGTTTCCCAAATAATGAATTTTCTCTTCATTTATCACCAACTGCAATATCAATGATCAATGATATCAACATTCATTGATCATATAATATAAAACTTTTTTTTAGTCAAAATCACTTTTTCGAAAATATATATTCGACTATAGTCTTCGACTAGTCAGTTGGTTCAAATTAAAAACTAAAGCCACTAGCTTGATGTAAGAATTTCTGATCTTCCTGGTGTTTTACATTCAGATTTTTATTTGAATGGTGATATAGTTTAACGTTAATGTCAAATTCGGATTCAAAACATGTGTTACATATCTCTCTAGTTAGTTCCTGGGAGTGCAGTTGAAAAATAATTAAAAACAAATAAAGCAAGGCTCGAATATTTTATGCATTTTTTTTTTTTAAACAGTAAGTTATCAAAATTTAATTTTTTTTCTTTGAAAAAATTTTCAGAATTAACTTAATTGAAAAATTGCAAAAGCTTAATTTTTAATAACAAGAACACATTCATGAAAATGAAAGTTAATATAAATATGTGCAATTTTTTATTATTTTTTTTCAATGTATATATGAGTAGTACTAACATTAAAAATAAAATCACTACAAATTTGTGAAATAGAAATTAAAAAAAAAAAATTTATGTGTAAATGCAATGATGATTAAAATTATATATAAAAAAAAATATATTTTGTAAAATTCTGATAAAAAATTCAAATTAAATATTAAAAGTTAAAGAAAAAGCAAATGTAAAAATATAGACAATTTTTAATATGATTAAAAATAATAATTTAGAATTTGTTCAATATTATATAATAAAAAAAAATCTATTTTAATAAGTTTTTTTTATTTTTAAATAAATTAACATAAATCTAATAATGAGCGTTGTGCGCCCAATAAATTTAGTCTACAATAAATTAATTTAATTTTTTTTTTTTTATATAGATTAATTTATTTTAATTTTCTTTTTTTTTTTAATTACAAAATTATTGAACTATATTAAATGTATATTACTTAAAAATATCTCTAATATCAGCATTAGATGAAAATTCTTTAATATCGCTTAAAAATTATACGGGTTTTATTTAACCTTGGTATGGGAATTGTTGGTGAATTAAACTAAACAAAAAAATTGTGAATTTAGTGTCCTTAATACTATTTTGTGTCTGGGAAATGAACATAACATTTATAATATATCTATATTACCGAAAAAAAAAACCAAAGTCAATGGAAAATAAATTTTCTGATAAAATTAAAAAAAATTTAGCCTTATTTATTACTAGCGTTCGTTAAGTAAGTTTCTTCTATTCTTTTTTTTTTCACCAACTATGTTCACCTTAAGTCCAATTATGTTATTATGAAAACAAAAATGAAAGTATATGTTGTAACAATAATTGTGTGAAAAAATTATTAACTTATAAGAACACCACTTACTTACATGTACTTGATTTAGTTACACTAAAAAGATAATAAAAACAAAATTAAAAAATTTAAAAGAAAAATATAAAGATGTTGTTGTGTAACTTTATGAATTATTTTTAGACCTTCTCACATCCCTTGTAATATTGTATATTGTAATATTTTAATAATTTTTCTTAAATTCGCAATATAAATGTTAATATTAAAACTTCTTTGCATAATAAATGTGTACATAATAAATATAATATGTAATAAATTGTATAATTTTTAAAATTATACAATATTATCAGCGAAATGAGAACAATTTTTAAATTAACAGATTTGTTATGTAAATTTTATATTAATAGCTGCTATAATCTATAAAATGTTAGCTTTTTGATTGATGCTGATAATAATGAAAATTTATTTATTTTCTGACTACAAAATTTGGATAAAAAGATGAAAATAAATTAAATTTTTTTTTGTTTTCAAAGAATTTTCAACTAATTTAAAAAAAAAAATACGTATAAAATTTAATGTCTTCATTGTTGCCTAATTATTATTACAAAATGTATAATTAGACAATTATATAAAAATAATTTTGTTATGTTAGATAGTGTGTATTGTGGAATTATGAATAATATATTCGAACCCTGCTTTAAAATTGTTAATAATTTATTTTTTTCTAATGCATATTATATAATTTATTCCTACCTACCAATTGTTAATTGTTTTAGTACAAAAAAACCACGAAATAAAAACAATGTTTTTCTTTTTATGTTTTTTTTTTATTAATTATTATTAATTATTGTTAATTTTTATTTCAACTAAATTTATTGGGCACTCAAAAAAAAGAAAACAAAATAAATAAATAGATATATAAATAAATAAAAAAAAAATATACATGTATATATATAATATATTTTATATATATACAAATATATATTTATGTATATATACTTGTATATACATATTTTACATATATATTTAAAAGATAAATTTAAGAAAAGCTTTTACAATATTTTCATTTATTATTAATAATAAGTAATTTATTTTTGATTATTTAATTTTGTGTATAATATAATATAGATAAATTAATTATATAAATATTTTATTTTAATTTATTAATAAAATTTACTTGTAATGTTTAACGACTAAAAATATTCATGATTACTGTATGTATGTTAATAATTTATTATTAAAACATTGAATAAGAAATATCTATATAAGTAGGTATAAAATATAATTATAATAATATCGAATTTCGAATTCTATTAGAAATTATATTTGACTTTATGTAGTTTTTTAAACTCAAGCTCGTAATATTTGATTTTAGGTATTAATACATACAAAAGTTTTCTAGAATTATTATAATAAATGACGGATCAATAACCCTGTTATATAATATAAAATGTTAATATTGCATATACTTATTATAATGCATGATATTAGGTTATCTGAAGTTGTTTAGGTATAATTATATTTTTAATTTGAATATTCTGATTACATAAAATATTTTTTAATTCGATATTATTAACTCTATTAAAAATTAAATTATTTTATGTTAATACATATATTAATAATTATATTATGTAAAACTTCAAGGCTTACTACATAGTATTGCAATTATTATTATGAAGAAAAAGGTAGAAAAATTATGATTTTCTTTATTAAATAATTTCGTTTTCTATATTTGGGGTTGAATGAAAATTTGGGAAAAATATAATGGGTATAATTTAAATACCTAGTTCTACTTCACTTACAAAAAAATTTTAATTTAATATAGTAATATTGTAATATTAAATTATTATATGTGTGCATCATAATTAAGAATATTTTTTACGTGAAATTAGTATATTCACCAAATAGGTTTTAAATAATTCTTACTGTGTACTGTGTTTATATGAATATATTTGAATATATTTTTTTATAAAAATTTCGTTATTTTATATTTTAAATTTTTTGATTACCATTTTTGATTTACTTCGTAAATTTTAATTTAATAGTATATTTTTAATGAATTAATAGATCTTACATGAATTAAAAAATAATGTGTAGGTTCGTACTTGTTAAAACAAAAATAAGAAAATTAAATAATTGCTTGTTCTGTTTTCTTTAAAAATTAATTTAAATTTATTAGAACTTTCGGATGATTGCAACCTTGACTGTAGCAAGAAAATATACGAAGAAACATTTTTTTCTTAACTTTTTACCCCAATTTTTAACTTTTTGATGATACAAGGTTTATTTTAGTACAAAAACAAAATTCCCTTACCACTTCCTTTAAGGCGTCAGTTATGTTAATTAATAACCTACCACTTCCTTATTGGCGTCAGGATTTACAAATAATGTTTAATCAAATTAATGAAAATATATATAAAGTTACAATTTTTCGGGATAAATTTATATTTCTAAGAATATTCTGTAATTTAGATATAAAAATATTTTTTTCCATTAATGTGAATTGCGGTTTGCTTTTTTTAAATTGTTAAACATAAGGAACTGAAAATATTACCATTACTATAGTACAGAGTTATAGAGTACAGAATAATGTAATAACATATAAATTTTCTTACTATTGTCAGGAAGCAAATACAAAAAAAAAGAAACAAATCTGAAGGTGCTAAATTATTGTAAATAAAATATTTTTTAATATTATATGATTCCCACCTAATTTTTTTAATTTGAACACATATTAACAACACACACTCAATCTTATGAAATTTATTTTCAATGGCTCTTCTTTTTACACACAGAGCATTTTATGGTATTTAATTTAATCAAAAAAATTTTTAATTTTTCAATAACAATGTACAATTAATTTTTTTATTACATAAATTAATAAAAAATAATGTACAGGTTCCATTTATAATTTGATAAGGAAAGAGAGACAAAAATTTATTATGTATAACAATATTGTGCTATTTTTTTTTTATTATTATAATGATAAATAAAAATAATTCTGATTTTACATTTGGATACGAAAAATCAGAAATTTTTAACTATGAGTAAAAAAAATATGTTGACAAAAAAAATTAAAACTTCTTGTGAATAATTCAAGTCCACACAGAAAAGTTAAGTATAAAAACAAAAATGAAATCAGTGACAGTGATCTGTAAAAGTTTCATTACCATTAGCAAATTGACTCAATTCAAACAATAGGATGTTATCGGAATATTATAAGGAAATAAAAGATTGGAAGAATCAATAGTCAAATAGTCTGTAGCACAACAAATTGAAAAATCCATATCCCAATAATATAAGAAAAACAGTGGTATTTAAAATTATTAGTGCAGCCCTACGTCAACCAAAAGATCAAATTAAAATTTTGGCTATTCCAGGTTTTTTTTTTTGTATTTTTATAAAACTACATCTCGAATTGTTCATTAGAAGTTTTAATTATATGAAACCAATAAATAGTAAATTTCAAAGAATGGTGATTTAGTGTAGATTAATTTCATTACAAATAATTATAAAATTTATAGAAGCATTATTGCGAAATAAAGATACAGCATTTCAATATAAAAAAAAACACTAAATTAAATAATATTTATGTTTTATTTATGTATATTATTTAAAGTAATTAATTATTCCAAAGCAATAGCGGAATTAAAAACATTTAATGCATTCAATTTCATGAAATTAAGTGTTCATGTAGGTAAAAATATTATCGTTTACATGGTTGAATCAAATTCCAACTGAGGTGGGTATCGAATCCACTACCGAACACTCCGTAGGATAACGGCAATAATATTGCACCAACGTATTATTAAAATTATACTAAAATAAATTATTAAAATTGCACGAAATAAATTAAATTTAATTAAAAAATTATTTGAAAATTATGAGAACCGTATTATCTCTAACAGTTCATCTTATTTTGAAATTTAAATAAGATATTGAATTATTAAGTTTTAATTGTTCTTACGCCACTATTGCTTCTGCTTCAATTTATATTGAGATGAATAATTAATAATTATTAGTATTATAAGCAAATAAGAAAAAAAAAAAGTTAAGTTTTCTGAAAATTTTTTTAAAGTTATAATGTTTACTTAAGTTTGACAATTTTGAACACAATTAAATTTTTTATATTTATGTAAGTTTTTATATAATATTGATGTTAGATTAAAATGTCAGGATTTATAATTAATATTCTTTTTTTTTTTGGCATTTCATAGTTAGTGCCGTTAATTCGAAATGACATAAGAAACTGTTTTATATGCGGTACCTATATTTATGTACATATTTTTCATTATGTTTGCAATCAAATGTAATATTTATACGTATTTAGATTTGATAAAAAGAATGACTGAAGTATTGATTTTTAAAAATTTCTAAATCATCTTAGAAAAAATTTCATAATTAGAATTATTTTAATTAATACAAGTACAAAAAAAATTTCTCTTTGAGACTAATATTTGGCTAGATTTTAAAATTTTCTTTTTGGCTCCAATTAATATTTTATTATTAATTTTTAATTCATTGAATAATTTTGTTCTTACAAAAATTTTCTTTATTTAAAATCAGTTTCCTTATCATTTCATTTTGTATATAAGTCAAATAAATATGTTGTTAACCATATATTTGGCTACAAATATATAAATTGTTTGGCGTCATTATTTCAAAACTTATTGGTTTTTTTTTGTTTTACTTATTTTTAAAATTCCAAATATTTAAAACAAATCGGCCATTATTCACCAAATCAGTGAGAATCTTTTCTTTTTAGGTACATGATTAACACTAATTTTTCGTAATTTTTCTGGAGCGACACCTTTACGAGGCTTAAAAAGATTTACCTGTAAGCCAACTTTAATTTTTTTAGTCAATGCTCCTTGAGGAAACACAGCCTGTACTTGAGGTACAACTGTGCTTGATACCATACCACCTTCTGGACCAATAGCATGTACTTCTTGACGAATTCGTGATACTACAGCGAAATATTGTGGGAAGTCGTATGTTATGAAACGACAAATTCTACCACCATTCAGCTCATCAAGCTGATTAATTTCTTAAATAATAAAAAAAATAAAAAAGTTGTAGTTAAAAAAATCTTTTTATAGTTTAAGTATATTTGCAATTACCTTCTGGCTCAAAGCATTCGTTCAAAACATCATTGATTATTTCTTCGGAGTTTTCTACATTATGTTCTTTCCAAGTTTCACCATTATCTGAGCGAAGAATGACGATTTCACGTTCTTTTCCTCGTAAGGAAGCAAAATGTGGAACTTCCATTACTACAGGACCCAAGAATTTTGAGGAAATCGGTCCCAGCTCTAAAACGCGACTTGCGAGCGCCTCACCTTCCATAAGCTGAGGTGGATGCATTGCACGTTGAGGCTTCACATAGCGGCAAGTAACTCGGGTTGGTTGGCAGGCAGATCTAGCCGGAACTATAATTCGAACACCACTATGACGACATCCTCGCATTGCACCTCCACGTGCGTCAACCAAGAATGACACCAAAAAACTGTAAAACAAATATTGAATTTAGTAAAAGCTAATTTTATAAAATAACTTATTAATAATCACTTTGGACTTTAAGAGACTTTTACTTACTTTTTCCATTGCAATTTCCTTCTATTTTATTGAGAGCATTGTAATAAAAACGTAAATTAGAAAGGAAACATAAAACTTAGATTTTCTTAAAGCTTACCCAACATTTTGAGCGCGAATATTATCGTCAATATTCTCTGGATAAATTCCATCAGTAACTGTTTTTGCAGTCATATGAACTTGAGCTCGATGTGGACTAATAATTGCCTCAGTAACAGCGTGTCCATTTGTTTCAATACTTGGTACCATTCGGTTAGAATCAATTTTTTCGTCACGTGTCACGTCAATTGGAAGAGAATCGTCGCCTAATGATTTCATTTCATCAACTGTCAAATATCTATAAGGCTGATCGGATAGCACTGTGTCCTCTCCTACGAAGAAAAGCAAAATTAATGTTTAAAATTATAATAACTACAATTTTTGATATGCAAAAATTCTAAACTAAATAATTTACCTCCTTCTTCTTCAGAATCTGACATGAATGTTTCATGCATTGATTCTGGCGCAACGACACGATATTTTTCATCTGAATGAATTTGAGTTGGAGAAGTTGTTTCATCAGTCATAGATTTAAGTGAGTCCAGCACCGAAATATAACCCAATTTTTTTGCAATGTGTAATGGTGTTTGTCCATTTGCTGTCTGAGCATTTGCATTAGCTTTATGCTCCAACAGTAAATTTACAATATGACAGTGACCCTGCTGTGCAGCTTGGTGCAGAGGTGTATATCCAATTTGTGTACTGACATCAACGTTGCTACCATTTTGTAATAAAAATCTAACCATATTAGCTTGACCGAAGTGCGATGCAATATGTAATGGCGTGTATCCAGCTTTAGTAGTCATTTCTACGTTAGCACCATTTTTCACTAAAACTTGTGCTACATTAACTTTATCTTCTTGTGCACATAAATGCATTGGAGTTAAGCCATTTCTGGCTTGATGATCACATCCAGCTTTATGTTCCAACAATAATGTCGACATATCTACATGTCCTTCCTACAAAACCGAAAAAATTATGAATATTCAAATCTTAAAAATGAATTAATGTATGATTTACCTGAGAACTTAAATGTAACGGAGTGAAGCCAGCTTTGCTTTCAGCATCAGCCTGTGCTCCGTATTCCAATAATGTTGTTGCAATATCCATTTGATTTTTTCGTGCTGCAATGTGTAGAGGGGTGTGACCATTTTTCGCTGTTGCATGTGGACTGGCCCCTTTCTCTAGCAATAATAAAGCTACTTCCTGATGATCATAATGGCTAGCGACATGCAGTGGTGTAACACCGTTTTTACCTTGAGCATCAACAGGAGCATCTTTCTGCAGTAGCAGTTGAGCTACTTTCATGTGACCATATTTTGCAGTTAAATGCAATGGAGTAAATCCTTTTTTCGTTGTTGCATCCAATGATGCTCCATTTTCAATTAAAACAGCTGCCACCTACAAATTTTTAAGGATAAACTTAGTTTAGACTTAAGAGTGCAATAAAATTAAATCTTTTCATGTTATCTTCAAATAATTAAAAGTGCGGTTGTGTGAATATAATTGTGAATTTGTTATGTTAAGCTTTTTTTCAATATGTTATTATGCTTTATTTTATTCAACATTGATTTCCACTTTTTTTTTAACGGCGGTCGATCACTCATTTTTATACGATATTAATTCTTTTGTTTATACATGATACGATTGCATATCTAAGTCAGAGCTCATCAACCTTCGACAGTCATTTAATTATATTTTAACAATTGAAACTATCACATTTTTATCGAAAACCATAAAAAAGTATTGACAAAGGACTTATCACTAATATGTAATATCATTTTGTTACGTGTATTATTGGAATTATTTTAAAGGGAAAATACAAAAAATTATAAAAAATTAATTTAACGAAATAGGATTTGACAAAGACGCGTAAAATAATAAAAAAAATTGCATAAAATTATTTTTAAACATTTCTAAAAAAAAAAATTATATATTTGAAAACAAAATTAGTAAAATAAAAAGAACAAGATATTAATTTGCCAATTGCCCACTTTTTATCGTTGGAAAGTTATTTATAAAATTATTTTTATCAATTTTATTATATTATGAAAAATTGGAAATTATTTAATTTATCAATTACATTATGTATCTCATATAGAAATGAATGTCTTTCCTTACATTGATTATCCCTTTTACCTTTAATTAAATATCATTCTAAAATATTTGAAAATTTTGATAACATCTTTTTCAAATAAAAATAAATTAACTAAAAATAAAAATAAAATAAAATTTGTTAAATAAAAATTTATTTTTATTACAAAATAACTGATAAATTAACAAAATATAGTTCAATGTATTTAATAACAATAAACTTATAAACTGCATATCTGAAATAATTGTGTAGAGAGATTATGTAAAAAAAAACTGGGAAATTTAAGTTTTTCAAATATTCTATGTACCAACATGTTTATATATTTCTTCAAAAACTGTAATAGTAAATATCTAAAAATGTGACATTAATGTATAATGTTTATACTCCTCTACACAATAATTTCTGATCGCATAACATAAACATATAAAATTATAAACTATATAATAGGTATACATATAAAACAAATTTGTGAATCGTTTGCCTTTTCAATTAAAGTCGTTATAATTAAATTTACTAATTTCTTAATTAGATACAATTTACCAATAGTGCGATAAACAATAAGATTTCATATTTTTAATTTTATGACAAGGTGCAGTTTTAAAATTTTATATAAATCAATAGTGCTTTATTTAACAATTTGGAAAAATAAAATAAAAATTAAAAATACAAATAAAATTTAAAATAAAATTTAAATAAAATATTCTTGATGTCTTATCCAAAATAATTGCATTAAGTATACAGTATCAACGTGATCCATAATTTTTCTAGCTATTAAATTTTTTACCTCGTCTTGTCCCTCCTTAGCAGCAATATGCAATGCTGTGTACATATCTTTAGTTGTAGCATCAACTTGTGCACCATGTTGTAATAGCAGCATAACAATATCAACATTACCCAATCTAGATGCAATGTGAAGTGGAGTTTGTTGTTCTCTGGCTCGAGCATCAACTTGAGCACCATTTCTCAATAAAATACGTATGATATCGGTCTAAAAATATAGAAGTGTTTTTTTAGTTTTAATTTGCAAACTTTCAATAGAAATTTAATTTTTATTTATTTTTATAATTACCTGGTTTGCTCTGGCAGCTAAATGTAAAGGTGTTTCACCTCGAACGGTTGGAACATCTGGACTAGCATCGTGTTGCAACAAATAAATAACTATGTTCATACAACCCATGAACGATGCAACATGTAAAGGAGTTAACCCACTTTCTGTAGTTGCACTGATACTGGCACCATGTTTCAGCAATAACTCAACAACTTTGATTCGATTTTTCTTACAAGCAATATGTAATGGTGTAAAGCCATTCAATGCTCTTGCATTAGCATCTGCATTTCTGTCTAACAATAATTTTGCAACACGGACATGTCCGCAATGAGCAGCAACATGTAAAGCTGTCAAATAATCAACGGTAACTTCATCAACTGGGGCCCGGTGATAGAGTAGAATGCGTGCTGCATCCACATGTTCACCTTGAGCTGCCATATGCAATGGTGCTAAGCCATTTTTAGTTTTAGCACTTATTGGAGCTCCTCTTTCAAGTAACATATCCACTACTTGTTCATGACCAGATCTTGCTGCGCAATGTAATGGGGTTAAGCCATCTCTTGTTTTGGCTTCAATATTAGCACCTTTTTCCAGCAGTAGTGAAACCATATTAGTTTTGCCCCATTTGGCTGCGACATGTAGTGGACTGATATTGTGCTTTGCAGTATAATTCACATCAGCACCTTTTTGGATTAATAGATTCGCAATTGCTTCATTTCCATAATGAGAAGCGATATGCAATGGAGTGAATCCTGATTTAGATGTAACGTCTGGGTTGTGGTCATTCTGAAATTAAATATTTTTGAATCATTTTGTTGATATATATATCTATACATTAGTACAGAACTGTATTAAAATTTTAATCTTACCTCAAGTAAAAGAGTTGCAGCCTTTACGTCATCTTTCTTAGCTGCTATGTGTAAAGCTGGTAGTCTTACTTTACCTCGTGTATCACTTTCAAGCAAAACGGCCACTACTTTGTCATGACCTTGTTGCATAGCAACTGCTAATGGTGTAAAACCATCTTCGGTTGCTAAACTTTGATTTGCTCCATTTGATAAAAGAAGTTTAACCACTGAATCATGATTTTCTTGGGCCGCCATGTAAAGTGGTGTAAATCCATTTTGAGATTGAACGTTAACGGAAGCACTATGCTGTAACAATAATCTGACCACTTCTTCTTGCCCAGCTAAAGATGCTATATGTAAGGCTGTGTTACCTTTTTTTGTGGCGCTATCAACTGTTGCCCCTCGCTTTAGCAATTCAGATACAACATGCATGTGCCCATCTTTAGATGCTAAATGAAGCGCGTTCAATCCATTCTAAAATTAAAAAATAGTAAATTAATTTGTAAAAAGCTATTGTTTTAAAGATTTAAAATAAACTTACTGCATTACTGGTATTAATGTCAACACTATTTTTCAAATATTCTAAAACTTTATCCAAGTTTCCAGCTCTGGCTGCTCGCAAAAATGATGTGTTTCCATCACCCTAAAATAAAAGAAATTGTTTTTGTTTATAATATATAAATTAAAAAAAAAATGTATATTTAAAGATAAATTCAAGGCTTAACAAATTGATAGATATTTTTATAATTCATTTCTTAATATTTTACTCGGTTTAGTCACCTTTTTTTTTATTCTAAACTAGCCGATCCCAGCCCGAACACTGTTCGCTCCAGCCTAGTTTTATTAATAATAATAAAAAATTCAAATTTGGCATGAAAAATGTTTGAAAATGGTGATAAAAAGTGGAAAAAGTTGTCCAGTGCCGAAAGTAGTCCACCAATGTTATGAAAAAAGAGCCTAAAACCATGTGCGGAAAAAACGTTTCCTTTTTCTTCCAAATCAGTTTATTGGTACAGAAGTTTATAGGTTACACACAAATGGACTTTAATTTTTATATATATAAATAGATTGAAGATAGGTAAAAGATAGATAGCTAGATAGAAGATGATATTTGTACATGTAAAACTTTTTTTTTCAACATAGTGTTATTTATTATTATTATATATTGTACCCTAAACCTACTGTATGTATACCTATATCGTCCGTTTTTATAAAAAATTCATCATAATGAACATGGGGAGTGTCAAATTGACGTAATTTAGGTACATTATTATAATTTTTTTTTTTATAATTTCATTCTAAAAAATTTGCATGTTAATATATAATTTAACATTATTGCACTTTATGTGTCAAAGAAGTTGGAGAAATCAATACAGATATTTTAAGTTAGAGAGAAAAAAAAAAAAAAATTTTTTTTTATATCTAAAAAGTCAGTATTATAAATTTACAATAGCAATTAAAATAATTTTAATTTTGAATAATGGATGCCATTGTGAATAATAGAAAATTATACACTTATGTAAACAGGCAAATGAAGCATTTGCTTTAAAGTGAAACTAAATGCTTCGATAAGAGCTTCTATGTTTTTTTTAATTTCTAAAGTATTTTAATAATGTTTAAATAGGCTCCATAATATTAATAATAATTCATATTAAATTATTAAGTAGGTATAAAATTAAAAATTTTATATTAATCGTATTTTGTAGAAAGAATTGTTAAGTTTCATAAAATACACTTAAAATACATTTTAAATAAATAAAATACATTTAAAGATATACATTTTAAATTCTGCATTAGGGGTTATTGTGAATTTCGGTAAAAAAAAAATGCATTTTTATTATGCAATATTTTTTTATTTATTATAACTAATTTACTAAAATTATCTACAATTAATTTCTATTAATAATATCAACTTTTTAGCATGCTTCTATTTCGAGAATTTCTCATGTTGTTAACCCCAAAATTATATGAACTTCTCAAAAGTGGAATTGTACATCTTCCACAAACACTAATTGACTATTTAGATATTTTGGCAATAAACTATATTTAATAGATTATCCTTAGTCCTCTGATTAACAATAAGCCAACATAATAATGTCTTGTTATGTTACTTTTGAAATATATTTTTATATTACTATTATATATAAATAAAATTGATGAACATTACTCAAAACATGGTTTAACTAAAACAGTGTATATTTTAACTAACATCAATAAAGATATTCCATTTCTAATGAGTATAAAGTAAAAAGTTTTTGTCGCCTTTTTTATACTAAAATAAGGAACAATCCTTCAACTTAATCAAAATAAAATTTGAGATTAGAGTTTTCGAAAGATTTTAATAATCGATAACCATTGCTAATAAAACCCCGGTTGTTTCATCTTAATTTAGGTATAGTATGTAGGAACTAGGCACCTACGCAAAGGTATTTAATAATTCCTTTTAAGTTATCTTAAATTCCCAAATGCGGGTTTTTGTTTGATATTCTTTGATTTTTTATTAAATGACATCATCATTGAAAAATATATCACTTCCGTTTAAGAATTTTTTATGTACGTACATATATATGTATATATCTAAAATTGTACATAAGTAACATATAATGCAGATTCTAATAAATGTTTTCTCACACGAATTTCTTTTACGCATGCCAGGAATAATTCCTTTTTGTGTATATGTAGATGTGTTTGGGTACATTTTTTTATTTCGAAATAACAAGTTAAAAAAAAAACCATAAATTTCAGATTTTTAAGTATATGTTGGAAATATGTTAAAATTGTTATAAATGTTGTTATGTTTAAAAATACAACAATATAGGTAGGTAGTATTATTCTACAAATTTAATGTTCGAAAAATTCATATACGAAAAAGCAACAACTGATTTTGACATTTTTTAAGCACGGTTGTCGTATTTCCATTGTTTTTTTGTTATTAGTAATATATTTTTATACACAATTAACATTAAATTATATCCGAAGTTATATATATATATATATATATATTTGAGACGTCTAAAATATCCTTTTTACAAATTTTATAAAAATCTATATTAAATTATATTTTTCTTTATTTATATACATTGTACATATATTTTGATATTAAAATTAGTATATTTTAGTTATGTTGAATATTTGAAAGTATAATAATAAGTTTTTTTTTGTTAAATATAAAATAGTATGCCGGGCGGTAAAATTGTGTTAAATGCATCATGTGGTAAGCATATACAATAATGTACATAATGTATGAATGTACTATTATAGTACATACATTCTGTTTAATTTTTAGTTATTGTACAAGTCAATAAATTTATAAACTAAAATCGATTTTTCAGATAACATTTCGAGGTGATGTCATTTAATTTGAATGCAAAACTTTTATTGATTTTGTTTTTATTAAAAGATGTTTTTTTTGTTTAAAAATATAATTTAATGTATTTAGGTTATTCATGTAATGTTGTACATTACATGAACGGTACGTTTCAAAAAAAATTGTCATGTTAATAAAAATAAGGTTTTATGTAGTTTCATAGTTAAAAATAAATTGTATACTTTGATTTAAAAAGATAAACTACATGCACGTAATTAGCGTAATGGAGCTTCTTAAGAAATATATACTATTTTCAAGCACAAGAACCTATATTAAATATTAAAAAATAATTTCTGGTAGCTAATTAGATTTTATTGCTTAGAGATAGAGTTAGAGTGGAGTTTTCTGATTTGAATGATTTTTATCTTATTTCTTGGATTCTAGGCGAATGTAGATAGAGGCAAAAATAGTTTACATAATGTATATCTTTTGCAGTTCCGCACTTAACACAATTTCATTTTAAACCAACTTTAGATCAACACATCAAATGATATTTATTTTTTAAATATTTTTTATTAATATTTTTTTAAATAAGATAGTTGGTAGTATTTCTTAGAACAGAAACTTTGCCACACCCATAAAATCTCATACCTCTGACAGTATGTATAACTTAGAAAATATGAAAATGAATACAATATAAAGGAAAAATAAACACATAGGGTATATGTATATGTGTATAATATTATTTTTATGCTACACAGCAATGTATATATGCTTTTGTTTTATTTTATGATTGTATATCGTTAGTATCACGCTAAGGAAAAAGAAAAACATAATATTGATTATGAAAAAAAAAAAACAAGATAATGGAGATCCAGCCAGTCGTCTTAATGTCTGGAGTCTATATAATTTTTTCCTGTTTGCGTTTTTTAAGTTATTTTTTCTCTTAAATAACAATCCTTTTAATCCTTATTCTTCGAATATGACATTTATAGAAATTTTCATTCGCTTAAAAAAAATATATATCATTAAAATTTAGGAATTTCATGTTTAGAAAATATATTAGAATTGGTATCCCAGTTAGACGTCATCAGTTGGAATTTCATTTTGGGCTGTTATTTAAATATTTTCTTCATGCGATGTCGCATTAAAAGATAAAATAGATATATAGATATAGAACCTTTTTACAACGACCAAAACTTTTGTAGGCAAATATAAGATTGATAGTGTCATCGGCCATAAAGAACAACATATCTTTTAAAATCGTTGACAATGAGAATCTGAAAGTCTTGCAAATGATTGTATCTTTGACTTTTACTCCGCATTCTATTATAATAAGAAATTGAAATATAGAGATGAAAAAGGAAATTTATTTCTTCCGCACTGAACATAAAATTGAACCTGAATGATTAATTCCTGAAGTAGAACTTCAGATTTAAATAAAAATATTTTAATAATTCTAAAATAGACTGTGAAGTTTGAAATAAAGGTGAATCTAATAATAGAGTAGTGGAATTTTAAATATTTACCAAAAATTGTCGCCAATTTTTTTTTTTTTTTTCAAAATTATGTACTTATGTATACCTAAATGCCTAAGTCCATTCCATAAAGTTTAACTATATAATAATACAGTAATTTGTGTCTACACCAAGGTTTTTCTGCAGCATATAATATTAACATTATGTATATCTTGTATACTTGTATAAGTACACATTGGTATGTAAATGAAATATTAATAGGAATTCCTAATTCTAAATAAATTCGAGACAACTTTTTTTTTTGTATTTTTGGAATAAGGTATTTTACATTTACATATATGAACATCCCCTTGTTAGGATACCTCAACCAGCAGAGGGCCAGAGGGTACAACATTTTTTTTTTAACATTACGCATATATTTTTTAAAATGTGGGGAAAAAAATGTCTTTTCAAGGATCCTTATTTTCTTCTTTTAAAAATTATTTCAAAATCAAGACAACATTTTGTATGATACTGAAACTGAGAAGAATTTTTAAATCCAGTGTACAAAGATTACAAAAAATTTGTATTAAACTACCTACTAAAATATACTGTTTGAAAAAGAATAATATTAAACAACGTATAATTGCGAAATTTTCGTCCTAATTCCAAAAACGTATAATCTTACAAAAAAAAATAAAAATAAAAACAAATGGAGTTAAATTTTCATGGTTATTTTATTATTAAGTCATTCGAATGGAATCAAAACAAAACAGTATCCAATAAATTCAAGGTTATCCCTAGTACAAAAGAAAAACTATATTTCACGCTTTTTATTATATGGTGAAGAAAACGAAATAAAAATGTAATGACTAATTTTTGTACACTCTAAAATTGGGGTGTTCAATTTTTTTTTGTTAATTTTTTTTTCTTGAACCATTAATACGTAAAATATACAACACTAATAAACAAATCTTAATTCTACACTATCCCTGCGATAATTTTCATAGAACATTGCGATTTTTCGTCGGTTAGACGCGATCGGATGTTATTGGGTTTGAGTTTATGACCCGAAATCCACTAACTTACAAATTTTCACAATTTTTTACTCCGGTGGTTTGGGAGTCTATAAATCGAAGGCAAATGTACAAACACTTGATTTTATATACTTATGTGTACATACAAATATAAATATGAAATAATGAAATTAAAATAAAAAACTGCATAATGATATTATTTTTATTGTCCGTATTTATATTTTCGATTAAAATTATACCGATGAAGAACGAAAAACAATTTGTATTTTTTCAGGCTGCAGGAGTTTTATTGTGTTTGGTCGTATTACGTGATAATATTGATTACTGCTGGTTGGACAGTTCTGAATATTCATAATATATATATATATATACTAATTATGGCAAAGTATTAAAACAATAGCAATTTTGTTTTTAACAAAAAAATTGGGGTTTCCATATACAAATTTAGATACAATGTATGTACTTAGTAGAAGATAAATATTTTATTTTCTTAAACTTCAATGAAATTTCTTCCTTGAAATAATTAAGATTTATTTTTATAAAACTTTTAATATGAAAAAATGTATTTAAATATAATATATGGTACAAATATAAATTACATGTACGTATATTCGATAAAAATGAACGATGTTTAATATAATTAGTTTTAATGTATACATTATACCTAATTGTATTATTGTGAAAAAAAATATAATAATAATAATATTTCTTTAATTTGATGTTTTAATGTATACTAAAATAATTCATAGGGAGTATAATAGGAAATAACCTTGTATTTGTATAATTATGACTTCATATTATTTAAATTTTTATTATTTGAGGACAAACACAAATTTTCATTTATGCATAGCCCTGTGAATGTCCTGTTTTATTTTAATAATTTTCCTCACCTTTTTAACTTATAATGGTTTTTCAAATGTTTTTTTTATTATATGTTATTTATTAAATCCTCAATTTTCTTTTAAAAATTCATATAAATTTGCCTGCCATTTTGAAAATAAATTTTTCCTTCACATATAAAATAGCTAAAAGTTAATAAATTTTTTATTTCTTCTTAAAATATATGCACAAGAAAACATGAACAGAATTAAAATAAAAAAAAAAAATCAATTCTTTTTTTTTTTCAGAAAACAAAATTTTACTCTTAATAAACATATAAAAAATATTTGTTACATAATTTCTTACTCACTCTTCAAATATGAAAATTATTATGATAAAACAAAAAGGAAAAAAAAAAAAAAAAGAAGGAATTCTTTATATGACGACGGCTTGTTTATACGCCCTTAAAATCATAGTTGATATATAAGATATCTGTATACAAGTAAATGTAAGCTTAAAATTAAAAGGATATGCTGATGAAGGAATCAAAGTAGCCTTGAAATAAATTAAATAACTTTAAAATTAGTACCTACACAACATTAGAGCTTTTAAATTTTGTGAGTTATGTTAGATAAAAGTATCTTAAAATAAATTTAAATATTAATATATGTTGCAATAGATATAAGTATCTTTATCCCTTAAATTAAGTTAATACTAATATTGCAAACAATATTAACAATTGAAAATAGTTAGATGTTAAATAAAAAAAATTAATTTTTTTTTTTACAAATTTTTAAATATATAATCCGACCCCGAGTTTTTCTTTTTAATAATTTTTTTCTGTTGATTTTTCACATAAGGATGGGAAAATCAATAAAACAAAATGGTTGACCTTAACAGAATTTTTTCGATGGGAAATTTTCACTTGCTCTTGAAAAATTTTGAATATAATATTATAGAAATTTTTATATTGATTTTTTTTTTTTATGTTTAGGAAAATTGGAAAAGTCTAAGTTATCAAAAATTACCTGTGTTCCATTTTCTGTTACCATTTCAAAAGGTCTTTTTTATACTTTTACTAATTCCATAAATTTTTTTTCAATATTAAAAGTTTTATATATTTATTTTTTCTAATATTAATTTATTAAATTTAAAAGTATATTAAAAGAAAATTTAAAGTGAAAAAAAAAAAAAAAAAATTTGTAATTAAAACAGTAACAACACTAAGAAGAAATTATAATTATTAATTTTTTTTTTTAATTTTTTTGTGGTTGTTAGAAAGAGAAGCTCTTATATAATTTATTTAAAAAAAAAAAAAAATTTATATAGTTTTTTTTTTTTATTTTTTATTTTTTTAGAACCGTTGTTGGAAAATTTTTTTTCAGGCTTTTGAATGCTTTTAAAGACAACCGTAGACTGTGCCGGAAAATAAAAAATGTAATGCTTTTTGTCCTGTCTGGATTCGAAAAAATTTTCCTGTTTTCGAAATATATAAACAGCCATAATAGTTGCTATAAAAAATATCCTTACCATAAACTTCGAAAATTTTTTAAATAATCCTGTGAGTTATACGCAAGCGTATCAAAACAGGATACATGTGTTTTGTTTTGTTTTTATGATAAGAAAATAAATATTTTTTTGTTATTATTATTCTTTGCGGCTACTAAATAAATGAAAAAACATCATGATACATTTTTTTTTGATGATGATAACGCATAGTGCAAACAAAATTGTATGCGGATTAAATTAAGTTTTTTTTTTGGAAGGAAAGCATTAAAATTAATATTTTTTATACATATATTGCCAATTATTTCACATAAAATATTTTTTTTAATTTATTCAGACAGCTATTTAAAATAGGCATTAGAGATAATAAAACTAAGACTAATAAAATATATAATTCTAAAATATTAATTTTTCAATTCAAATAATAAAAAATCTGTCAAATATATACGGTTCGGAAGCACTGAATAATGATTGTAACATCTAATCAAAGACAACCAAACCAAAGAATTAAAATTAACAAAATTTTAAACGTTGCTTGTATAGTAATAAATTGAAAGACTCAAGCCAGTTTATTCTGGGTAAGACTGTCGCAAGATCTTTTTTTTGGATTCTGTTAAGAGTTTATATAATTATATGAAATTTTTATAATATATGAAAATTTGAACTAGTACAAAGTAAGTTGTTTTTGTTATTAAAGATGCATTTTTTATTTTAATAATATTTCAAACCAGACAATTTAATTAAATTAAAAAATTTAATGCGCGAAAAATTATTGGTATCATCATCAACAGTCCCGTCATGAATAAAGTAAAAACGCAATCCATAAAATTTGGAGAATATATTTTACACAAATTAAACGATTAAATTAACACTGATAATTAAAGACCCATCATCAAAACCAATTTTTTGTTTATTACAGCTTAGCTGTGTACAAATATTTCGTTTAGTTTTATATTGTAGGTTCTCTAGGCCTTTCAAAACTCATAAGTGTGAATGTATAGATAAAAGGAATCAACGGAGTAATAGACGGTATTATATAATTTTTGATGGAATTGAAAAATGAGAGCAAATATAAATATTGATTTTAAAAAAAATTTACCTAAAAATATGCAGTAAAAAATAAATTGCAAATTTATGTTATAATTAGATAGAAGACTGCTTAATTTGTATTATTTATACTTTTTATTGAAACAGATAAATTTTCCTTTTATCGCCACAATCATGTGCAAAACAATAATAGCAGGAGGTATTTTTTTGTTTTATTTTAGATAGTTTTATACATCGAGAATTATTGGGGAAAAGAGGAACGTTAACTATAAGCGATATATTTTTTATAATAATAAACAATTCTATTAATAATAAAATAAACAAGTTCTTTTTTTTCGTGAATTAAATTGTATTAGGTTTAAATCGACAAATCACCAAATTTGTTAGTATCCAGACCTATAGAACTAGATCTTATGTTCAGATATTTGAATCAAATTAATTGAATTTATAACTTTAATATATGTTTTTGGCGCCGAAAACGAAATGATCATCATTTAATTTTGTATGATTAAATTAAATCAAATAGTCAATATAAGATTATCATATCATTATTCTTAATGTACATACCTACATGTTTATGATATTTACTTAAACTGCATAAAACTGCATATTTACTTAAACTGCATATTTACTTAAACTGCATAAAATTATTACTATTAACAAAAGTTACAGAAATAAAAATATATTTAAGGAAAAGTATAATAAATATAATAAATAGAATTTAGGTTATATTTACATTGAATTATTGCAAAGCTAAAAATTCTTAAAAATAGATTGCTTCAACGCTATTTATGTACACATGGTTGGCTGTTTTTCATTACATATGTACCTACTTACTTTTACATTGTGCTTGATTTTAAATGGAATTTTTTTTTATGTTGTCCATATTAATATGTTTTATAAAAATGTACATACGAGTAGTATATAATAATAGAAACTTACACCTAAACTTTGTAATGATGGAAAACGTTTTTTCAATGACCTTAAAGATGATTCCATTTTTTACGTAAATTTTTATTTATTTATTTTTTTTTTTTCCAATTTTTTTATTACTAATTTATTATTTTGTCTGTATTTTTAGACACACATGAGACGTACAATTATTATTATTATTTTTTCTTTAATTTAATTTTTACTTCCTATATTTGTTTTATAAGACAATCGTCTACGCATAAATAAATAATTTTCTGATAAGAAATACCTAATTATTAATAATAATTTTTTTAATAAACGAAAAATTTACTTATTCAAATTTCGAAATTTAGATGCAAAATTTTGACATTTCTTTAAACTAAAAATAAATTTTAAGAAAAAGAAAAAAGAAAACAGACAAAAAAAGAAAGGAAAATCTTTTTGTCTAGATTTCTGTACGATTCGAAATAAACTAAAATTTTATAAATATATACATTTTTTTTGTTGAAGAAAATTTTTTCGATAAAAATATATTATGTAAATATACGTATATTATGTGAGGTGTTGTGCATTTATGCCCATATGTATGTCAATAAATTGAGTGAGTTGTTATTATGAATGGAAAATCAATTTTAATCGGAAGGAAAATTTGTCTTGTAATCTTTAATTTGATCAATAATTTATTATTTTTTTGTGAACAATTTGTTATTATTATTTTGTGTGTCATATTACATTTAAAGATTATTTATTCTTATATTTTAGATATAGTTGTTTATTATAATAATCCAAAGAGCGGTCATGTCATTTGGTAAGCCCTTATTACATTTTTTTATTATAAATCTTTTCATATAGAATTATAGAGTGTGATAAAATCAATGTGCCATATTCATATTAGTGCATCATTATGTTAATAATTTTCTTTTTATAATACTAATGCACATAATTATAGCCCTATTATGTCATTCACTTCAAATAATAGTATATATATAACTAAATTTTAAGATTCTTAATAAAATATACAAAAGTCGAGACATATTTACACATAAAGATAATGTCTGTTATTATTTTCTTCTTTCTCTACATATACTAAATATCTCATCAGCCTATTAAAATCACTTGAGATTCTCTAAATGCTCACATAAAATTATAATGTACATACAATGTACATCTCAATCATATGAATTAAAGGACTTAGTCTCAAATTAAGACAATAGGTTTTTTTTTTTTAATAAACAGAAAAAGAAATAAAAAAATAAAATAAAATTTTAAAAATAAAAATGTATTTTTCCAAAATTATTATTATATATATATGTACATATATACTTTATGCAGTACTCATATACGAATAATATTAATTTGCATATAAAATGAAAAATAAATGTCTATTTGAAAAATTAAAATTAAAAAAAAAATTTTTTTTTTGTTTTCCAAGCGAAAGTGTCCTTTTTCATTTTATTGTTGTATTTATCTTCTTTTTTTTTCGTTTTAAACGGAAATACAATGAACCTGCAATCTGACTAAAGCTCATTTAGAAAGCTTTTAGTGTTCGTCAACGAGAAAAACATTTTAACAATGGAAAACTGCAGACATTGGTATCTCTTGATTAAAATTTAAAATATTTAAAAGATAACCTCAATTTTTGCAGCATTAAATTTAATTTATTAGTAATTATAATTAAGTACTTAAAAGCAGGGCTGTAGAGTCGGAGTCGTGGAGTCGATAGTAATTTTTGCTTGTTAAGAGTCGGAGTCGACAAAATAAAGCCGACTCCGACAAAACTTATTAAATTAAATAACACATATTTATAATTATATTTTTATAATTAAATTTAACAAAGCAACAACCAAGTGTCTGGCACAGAAATTCAATAAAAATATATTATCACGATTTTTGGCTTACTGGGAAAATTACGGGAAATAGCCTTTTATGTTCATATTAAAATTTATGGCAATTTCGGGAAATACTATTTTTTATAATTGCTGGTGCGGGTACAGAAAGTATAGTACATTGGTATCAGACAGAGAGTCAAAGTAGTCAAAGTGGGAGTGGTAATCGCCAAAGAAAAAAATGAGGAGTCGGAGTTGAAGTCGGTAATTTTGTTGACCAACTCCACAGCCCTGCTTAAAAGAGTCCAATATTTAGTTAATATAACACTCCGACCGGCGATACTTATAATTATATTAATTTCATTAAATTCAAAACTTACCGACTTTGAACCAGCTGATTTAATAATTGTAGTTTCTTCACTCATAACGATTTTTAAATTGTCGTCTAAGTTTTTTTTTTTTTTTTCAATTATTTATTTAGGGTTAAAATAAATCACTTTAATTTATTTATTATCATTTATATATAAAGATAATAAAATCACAGAAAATAAAATATTTGATTCAATTGAAAATTGAAAAAGAATTTTTCGTCCTTAATTTATGTAAAGGTATGGAATTAGGATTCACTTATTATGGAGTATCATTTTTAAACTATATATTTTATATTTATTTTTCTTTTTGTATAAAAACTATAGGTACATATAAATTTTCATAATGCGGAAAAGCTTTTATTCTATGTATTTAACTATATGAAAAACTTGCGCTTTATCGATTTTTTTTTAAAGAAAATTTTATTTCTGGTTTTTTTTTCAATTTAGAATGTTTTTTTTTTTTAAATTAATTTTAGCTTATCTTGAATTAAAATCCAATTAATTTTTAAATAAAACTATCAATTATTTTAAATCCTACAATTTTATTCCAAAATCTAGACGGATAAACACGATTAAATAATGGTTTTATTTATTTGCAGGAACGGTTCCACCCATAACATTTCATATATAATTTATAAAATGTATAAAATTCTAACTATAATAGTTATTATTAAAATTTATTAATAAAAAAATTATTTTAATTTATTATTTTAACTAATTTTCTTTTTAAATTTAATAAATTTAAAAATTTATTTATTTTATTTCTTTTTTATTATGAAGAGCGTTTAGTGCAATGCATCCATTCCACGTTGTATATTCTCGAATACTGGTTATAATAGGTCATATTGTGTACATTGGTTTTTTTTTTTTGTTAAAGTGAGGTTTTTTTTTCTTTTCTTTTAATTTTATGTATATTAAAGAGTGAAATTGTATACATAAGTATACATTTAATGATATAATAATGCATTGAATGCAATCCTAATAGTACACACAGATATAGTGTTGAGGGAAAAAAAAAATGAGAGTAGTTATAATTTATTAAAATTTTAAGGGTGTTTTAAAAATGATAGTTAAAAGGATATAGTGATTATCTCTATTTTAAGTTTGATTAATATTTGTGAAAGAGGTTTCAGTAAGTTTAGAAAATAAATAAAAATTATTTCCAATGTGAGATCTCATATTAATTAATAATATCTCTGATACCAATACAATAATTATATGATATAATTTAGAACTCCAAAATAAGTAGCTAGTAAACAAAGAAAAATCATTCAAGGATTATTTTTAAATTATAAACATGAACTCAAACCTCCAGTTGGGGTGAATAATTTTATCAAGCCTTGGTGTGGGTATAAATATTATAAATTTTTTCATAAAACTTTGGAAATTTTAATGCTCTTTAAGATGTTAATTATACATCAATTTTGGGCTCTTTAAACATTTTATCATATCCCATTAGCATTAGAGGAAGATAAGTTCTTATATTCTGTATATAAATGAATAGTATATATATTATTTAAGTCACCCTCTTTTAATAATACATTCTACATCATGAGATATAGTGGCAGCGCAATGCTCTCATTTTATTTTAATTATTTAACTGATTTTTTTCTGTTAAATTAAATATTATACTTTTATAACTAGGTGTATTTGTTTTTTAAATCGAAAACGATATGAAGTGGAATAAAAACAAAAATAATATTAAAATTTAATTCATTTTTTTTTCTTCACAAAAAAAAAAACAATAAATTGGCGCCATAATTAACCACTTAACTTCTATTGTTACGCTTCGTAATCGCCACCGCATTATAATAATACAAAAAATTAATAATATTAGTTATATTACTATACAAAATAATACATACTATAGCATACTATAGCATTTTGAAAAATTGAACTATTTTTATTGTAGACAAATTGTCTAAAATGTAAATACGATATTTTTACAACATATAAAACGTATAAAGAGTATATAAATATATAGAAAAAAACATTATGATTTGATTACAAATAGCTACATGTTCGTATTGAATACACAAGTATGTACTTATAGATATATTTTTTATATATTATTTGTTACAGAATTATATATCAATTATGCATTTTCAATAACTTTTTTTGTTCAATAATAAAGGTTTTAGGTTGATTTTCTTTTTGTCTGACACTTGTATATTATAATTTGAAAAGTTATTGCGCATGTTATCGCAATTGTAGCATGAATTTCAAAAATTTGTTCGATTTCCTCTAAGTATTAAAATGTTTGACTTAAGATTTTTTGTAATATTTCAGAACTTGGTGGTGGGTAAAAAATATTATATATAAAATTGTAGATTTTTTTTTCCCCCATTTTAAAGTATCATTTTAGAAGATGTCGCATTAATACATAGTTTTTAAGTAGTGTATAAAATATAAATTTGAAGATATCTTTAGCATTTTAAATTGTCGTCATTTTGAAGATTTTTTGAAATATTTTGTATAATATTGAACTACTATTTGGATGGGATTTAAAAAAAACATGATAAGTTATTTTCTTGTCATCAATTTGGGGTTTTTAATTAATTCTGTCATAATTATATTTAATTAATTCATTACATTATTCAAAAAATTTAAACCTTGACATTTTCAAATAAAATACATAATTTTCTTATCGTTTGTAATATTCTAAGGAAGATGATATTAGGAAGTTCTATGTATACATTTTGCAATATGCATACACTGCTGAAAATTTTAATTAAAACAGTTTGGCGTAATTTACTTAGAATAAGCATAAAAACAAAAATGTTGGTCTTTATTTTGTATTACATAACGCATGTAATATACTAACTTTATAATACTGTATTAAATCAGATAATAAAATTAAAAAAATTTCAAGGTCTTTATCTCCCATAGAAGTAAATGTTTATTTAACACGTGATATTAAATGGTTTTTGATAGATATAAACAAAAACCGCAATATGTACTTCTATCTTCTACATATAGGTATATGAAAAATTTATCGGGCTTAGAAGTTATTGAAATAATATTATTATTTTATTTAAATAATATTTATAGAAATAACGAAACCTTGTATCGATATTATCCGTTTGAATGGATCAAAAGTTTCGAAGTTTTAATCTGGCCTACAAGTTAAAACTTATAAAAAAAATCTGGTGCCAATAAGATGTTTTCATGGTAAAATTACATGGATTTTTATTGTAAACATACGAGCCCTGCATCATAAGACCTCGTACGGGTTTTTTTTTTTGAGTTTGTTCTACTTTTTTCCAGTTTTCTCCAGTTTTGTATTTTTTTCGTTTAAACCAACCTTTTTTAGGAGTTTTTGGTCTTTATAAAAAAAAATTTTTTTTAAGTTAAATTTTGAGAAAAAAATTATTTTCCAAAAGTCTACTTTTTCAACTTTTTTTATGGGCATCGCAGAAATTTTCGAAAGATGCATTTTGAAGGGCATTTGGGAGTAGTTAATTTTAGCTTTTTGGGTTTTGTCGATAAAATAAAGGAGAGAGCCAAAAAACGCCTTTGAAATTCGAAAAAACAGGCCAAAATTGCTATTTTTCGGGTTTTTGACCTGTTTTTTGGATTTTCAAAGGCGTTTTTTTGACTCTCCCCTTTATTTTATCGACAAAACCCAAAACTAAAATTAACTACTCCCAAATGCCCTTCAAAATGCATCTTTCGAAAATTTCTGCGATGCCCATAAAAAAAGTTGAAAAAGTAGACTTTTGGAAAATAATTTTTTTCTCAAAATTTAACTTAAAAAAAATTTTTTTTTATAAAGACCAAAAACTCCTAAAAAAGGTTGGTTTAAACGAAAAAAATACAAAACTGGAGAAAACTGGAAAAAAGTAGAACAAACTCAAAAAAAAAAACTCGTACGAGGTCTTATGATGCAGGGCTCGTATATGTAACAAATAAATTGTAAATTTTTGGAAAATCATTTTATTAACAAACAAGTTAAACATACATTATAATTTATACATACAACATAGTACTTTTAATATTTGATGCCTCTATAATTTCTCATTTTCATTTATAATATAATTCAAATAATTATATAATAAAATTAAGTTATAATAATTATATTATTGGCAAACCTAGATATTATGTTATTTATTTGAATCTGATTAGATAATGCCAATTAAAAAAATATTTATTATTTGGCAACAAGAAAATTTGTTAACAGATTGTTGGACACAATAATTTAAGATAATAAAATCGACTGCATGCCTTCAAACTACAGTGAAAAATGTTAGTGAAAATTACAAGTTGTGTTCCATCCAACTACAAGATTTAATACACAGTGCACATATAATATGTGTGGAGGAATAGTATATATATAGTATTAGAAGTCCGGTCCAGGACCTTGGCGGAATTTATTTCGCAACTTTTATTCAATTAATTTTTTTTTTTTTTTAATTACCAACAAATCCCTGCCGACTTGCCTTGGAATAAAGAAGTATATTAAAATCTTATCTATTTAGTGTAGAAGACTCCAGTATAGTTTTCTAGATTTTCATGTACAGGTATAATTAAAACTATAACTACAATCTGTGACATAATCATTAATTCGATACAAAGTAAATTTTGTCAAAGATTTATTATACCGATAGAAGAAGGCAAATTAAGTTGTTAGCCAAAATCTTTGATTACCTATTTTTACCTACCTAGATATGAAATGACGTGCAAAAAAAAAAGGAAATCTTTTTATAGATCCTTTATAGAATTTTTTATTTCCCCATTTCTATTCATAAATTTTTGTATACATAACACATATTATGTGAATGCACTTATAAATAGGTATACTTTAAGTTAAACAATGTTGTTGAATAAACAATAAATTAAAATTCTAAAGTTATAAAAACTATTTTATTTATGTGTCGGTGTTGGAAAGGAAACTCACTTTTCATTTAAAGAAAAAATTAAAAAAAAAAGAAAGAACTTTAAATAAGAACAAAAAGATTATGTGAAAAACATAATGTAGGTATATATAGTACACAAAAGGAAATTTATATTCCAATATTTATTTATTATATTTTATTATTAAAAGGATTTAAGAGCACATTGTTTACATAAGTGCACAATAAACTTACAGGTATTTTAACAATAAACTGCAACTATAAATAGAAACAATTTGTAGCTTTACAATAATTTTTTCATTGAAATAAATATTATTAGCTTAAACTTTTCAATATGCATTTCTTCGTATTCTGTACACTCACAAAGAAAAAGGAACCAAAAAAGACTAAAAGCCGCAAAGACTATATAATTTTTCGTAGCTCATTTGAATTGTGCGGAAAGCTTTAAGGATGTTAATTTATATAATTCATTCTTAAGATCCGCCATATATCCGTATAATTTTTTTTTTTAAGTTATTAGATTCCTTATCAAATATAATAGGAAAGCTTAATTCAAAATTAATTTCCGATTTTTTAGAACTATATATAATATTCAGAAAATTATTTTTTAATTGATTTTATTTTACTTCCTTGGATAATTGTCTATTCTTGAATTATAAAATACTGATGATGACGACATGATGATGATGATGAAGAGAAATAATGATATCATCATTTACAATATGAATCTCGTTCACAAAGTAAATTTTAAAAACAATCATTATGCTTTACATAATACAACTCAGAATCAATTTATCATTATAATATAGATTAACGAGTGACAGCTCTATCCAGAGGCCTTATTACTTAATAATAAAAATTTGATTATATTTGATGGGAATAATCATGGGGATATCAATATCGTAGAAAAGGAAAGGGACCATAAAATATAAAAAAAAAAGGTTTAAATGATGGCCAATATGTTTATTTAATGTACTTAATGCAACAGTAGGCTTTAATTAAGCCTTAATTATGTAAAATTATGTAATAATGGAATAAAAAAAGTAGTTTCTTTAAAGTAAACTCTTAACATTAGAGTTCTAGTTAATACTAATATAAATTGAATAAATCTTACATTATATTTATTATTTCATATGCTTATTGATATTATTCAAATTTTAATACTTATTATAAAAATTAGAAAAATGTAAATACTTACAGAAGGGACTGCGTTTAAATGATAATATTGATTGCCCACATAATGCTCGTACGGATGTCGAATTTTATTAGGATCACGAATAACATGATGTTGTTCTCGTTCTCGATGATGTTGTTGCTGCTGCTGCTGCGGTTCTCTGTGATGATGATGTGTTGTGTGATGATGATGTTGTGCAATCGGTAAAGATGGCATATTATGACCCGAATGCGGTAAATGAGATGAATGCGTTATCAAATGACCATGATGATGTGGAACATGACCTTGTGAAGCTTCAATTAACGTAGGCTGAATATGAGTTACAAACTGAGCCATTTTCTATTCACTTTAAAACTTTTTCACTTTAATAAAAATATCTGTAATACTGATTTTCTTACAGCCTGAGATTCTATTAAACTTAAGTTAAAAAAAAAACTCTATAAAGTTATTTCATAAAAATAAATTACAAAAAACTCGGCCTAAGATTTGTCATTATCGAAATACTTCCATTTATATACCGATTTTTATAATAATTTAATTATAGAAATTTTTATTTATTTTTGATAATTAAAACTCGAAAAATAGTTTTGAAATATTATTTTCTGTTGTCTAGCTAGATTTCGTATAAATATAATTTATGTTTTAATTTTAATAATTTTACACACAATCATAGTCAGTTGGATTGTAATGTTAATTATATTTGGCTCAAGTTCTAGATACAACAACAAACAAAATTTTCCCTTTTTTCAACACACATCCTTGAAAGAAAGATTTTCAGGATAACACTTATATAAACATCACAAAATTCTAATTTTTTTACTCTTTTTTTTTTGCCAGTTTTTTTTTTTTATATTTTTAAAATAGTTTTTATATATATAAATTAAATTATATACTTTTTAATAATTTTGTTCAATTAAGACTGGCTTTTTTTTTTTTTACGTTTTTATCAATTAATGTATCAATGAACGCGGAATATTTTCAATTTTAAAATTAACTTTTCCTCAAAATATTTTACAAAGAAAAATTAAGAAAATATTGCAGCTGTATTTCAGCCGTTTTTCATTGTCCAGTTATCAAGAAAGAACTAATATGAAATTTAAAATTTTTTTTTTTATTTGGCAAAAGAAAATTGCTAAATACTGAAAATTTTCTCTCATTTTATTTTTCACTACTGTTTAATATTTGTTTCTTGTTTTTTTTTTCCAGATTGCAATTATTGAGATTGTTGTGTGGATGAAAATCCTCTTTTTTGGGGGAGTTTTAAAATATACATTACTCTTAAAAACTAAGGATTTATTATTTTTTGTAATATTTATCCTTTTTTAAAAGAAGAATTTTATTTTGTTTTAATGTCTTATGATCAGTTTTTGAGTAAAAAACGGAAGAAATTATTTATCAATATCAATGTGAGAGCAAATAATTGACTTCAATCTTCAATTATAGAGCAGTAACTTTCTACCAATTTTCATAGAAATCAATTTCCGGTCTTATTTCCAGTCCTTGGAAACAATTTGGCGAATCATTTTTTTTCTAGGTTCGCCTCATCATTGCCGATTTTCATCACAATCTATTAAAATTTGTTTAATATATTTTATATGAAAATAATTTCCACTCTAATGGCTGATAGAGAGCTTCTTACTCCATCAAGTACTGCAAACGTTTTGATGTTTGCAATATAGGATAACATTAACATAAACATTTTTCTACAGTGTATTACAACTATATAATGATAGAAAAAAATAATTTTATTAAAAGTTCATATAGAGGACGTTGTGATGCTATTTTGAATTCCTTCAGAGAGAGAGAAGCATCAAAAGATGATATAAACAATGGCGCCAAATGAATATTATGAAAGTTTGTTTGGTTAAGTATTCAATAAAGAAAATTTTTGATGATCTAATGATTCGCTTGCTTACGCTTTTTGTAAGAAGAAAAGTTACTGTCATTTACAGGACATCAAAATATGTACTAATACAATAGTAAAATGACAGCTCAATGTAACATAAAATTATTAGATATATACATATATTTTAATATATTATTTTTAATATAGATAAGAATGTGAAGAACTAAAGTTTATATTTCGGTTTTATTTCTGCATAGTCTTAAACCTGTTATTTAATATTATTATCTTTAATAAAATTTAATGAGACCTGAGTATGTTGCTAATCTAGTTTTGCACGAAATAAAAAAAAATCTCAAGTTACTAGCCTGTTGATAAAATATTTTTAATAAGTATGTTTCAAAAAAATTTCAATACATATAAATATACAATTATATATATGAGCTTTTGAAATGAAAATCATAAGTACATTAGATACATTTCGGTACATTACATAAAAAAAATTATTAGATTTTCTTAATTTAGAGAATGTAACCATTTAAGAGAGTGAGTTAATGGTGTGGAATAGATAAAAGGATTTAAATTTTGAAAAGAAATAGATAATGGAGTTTGAATCGGGAAGAAAAAATTATGCGCATGAATATTTTTTTTATTATTATTATTTTAATGAGAAGCTAAGAATTGCACTATATTTACACTTATAGTATTTTATACATTTAGTTTATTGTTTTGGAAACGTTTCTAGGATTTTTGGCGGTTGATAACATTTTTTTTTTAATCATATAGTTATGTTATGTTTATTATATATAACTATTATATGTGAGTTAATACCACATTTATGGTTAAAACTTTCATATGCCTATAAAATATGTAAATTTATTTTGGCAATAAAGTGAACATAATTGCATTCGATCTTCTTGCAAAATTTACTCGTAAGGGTTTTTTTAGTTCTAAAAAGGTCTAAAATTATAATGTTTTGGTGATAATTTTTTTAAAGAAATAAATGCACTTAATTATTATAATAAAAATTTACATATTTTCTATTAATTAAAATAATTAAGATTCTTTGAAATAACTACTGAATGTTTATATAACTTTGACCTTTATAAAATGCCTAGATAGATAATGCGGGATCAACTTATTTTGAAATAAAGCTCAAATACTTTCTGGTTGTGCGAACATTTCGTATTATTTATAAATTTATATGAATAATGGAATAATACATAGGTTGGTTATACATCATAAGTAAATACATACATTATAATCGTAAATCGTCGAAAGTACGTAAAAAATCAGAAATATTGGCGCCGTATTATGATTTCATCGTATTCCCTAAATAAATTATAATTTTAAAATATGCATATATAGGTACGAGTTTAATAAAAAAATTTTGTAAATTTATTTTCTCTTCAAAAATTCGAGACTTTATTCTGCTTTGCTTTGTTTTAATATTTTATAATAAATTGGATTCGTAACGATTAGAAGAAAAGGAAAAAAAAACTTATAACATTCTTATTATTTAAAGAATTAATAGATTTTCTAGTAGATTTTCTATAGTTCTAAAACATTATAATATACGACAACTTCGTATAATCCGGTATATTTATGCACTATGAACTATGTAGTTTTAATCAATGTACAATTGCCTATTTTTATCTAATTTATTTCTAATTTGTTTCCTTATCAAATCAGAATATTTTAATATATATATCCACTGATTTCTTCACTGACTTTACTCAATGAAAAACATTGTTCTTCAATAGATTTCAGTGGATAAAATTAGTATATAAATAAAAATTTGAGTTATAATATTTGAGTACTTCATACTATAGTATAGTATTGAAATTGAAAAGTTCAAGGCGTTGTGAAGATGCGTATAATTTAAAAAAAATCAAATGTTCATTGTTGTGTAAACAAACAATAAGTGTAAACAAAATGTCATCATATAAAAGATAAGATTGTACTTTGAACATATCTCTAATTATCAAAATTATTTTTGTTTTATGTTTTATTTCTTGTCGTATTTAAGATAAACTAAAGAGTACATCAATAATGTCTAAATTAATTAGAAATTTTAAATTTGCCTTAATTCAGCTAAAAGGTACAACAGATAAAATAAAAAATGTTGAGAATGCTGTAGAGAAAATTAGGAGTGCAGTTGAAAATCATAAGGCTGATGTTATTGCACTACCCGAATGTTTTAATAGCCCATATGGAACCCAATATTTTAAGGATTATTCAGAAACAATTCCTAATGGTTATACAAGTGAAATTCTGGCCAAAACAGCAAAAGAATTAAAAATTTATTTGATTGGTGGTACAATTCCGGAAACTGACGGACCAAAACTATATAATACTTGCACCGTCTGGGATCCGAATGGTGATTTGATTGCGAAACATAGGAAAATACATTTATTTGATATTGATGTTAAGGGTGGTATTCGTTTTAAAGAATCTGAAACTTTATCGGCAGGAAATGATTTCACAATTGTTGAGATATTTGGTCATAAAATTGGAATCGGCATATGCTATGATATTCGTTTTGAAGAAATGGCGCGAATTTATCGCAACGAAGGTTGTGAAATGCTTATTTATCCTGCTGCTTTTAATATGACCACGGGTCCAATGCATTGGGAATTATTGGCTCGTGGACGTGCTAATGATAATCAATGTTATGTCTCACTTATATCTCCAGCACGTGATATTAATTCAAATTATGTTGCTTTTGGACATTCGATGATTATTGATCCGTGGGCAAAAATAGTTGTGAGTGCAAAAGAGGAGGAAGACATATTAGTGTCTGAAATCGAATTTGAAAAAGTTAAACAAGTTCGAGAACAAATACCAATTTTCTCACAGAGACGAATTGATTTATATGAAACATCGAAGCAAATATCCGACAATGTGAATATTGCTACGAAATAAAAATGTTCTTTTAATGTATACCGTATTAATAATTATTGTTAAAGATTCAGAGTTTCTGTTATTTCGATTAGAATTTACTGTGAAAGAAATAAAAAAACTGATTTCTTACATTGAGTTTTCTAATTTATTTTTATTCAAACAAAATTTACAATGTAATAAATAATTAATTAATAATTATGAAGCTATTGGTTAGTATTATTATTATTAAAATTCTTATTTTATTATTAAATTTTGACATCTTATGTGTGATACATTTTGACTAAACAAATTGATATCACTTGCATATATCGATCCCACAAACATCGAGTTTCTTGATCCCTGAAAATATTATGAAAACTAAAATTATTAAATATATCTATATGCAGCCAATGGAAATAATAAAAGATATTTCTTAGTTTTAATATGGTAAACTTTGATCACCTTGAAATTTCCAAATCAAGAACACTTTGTGTAACTGCAGGTAGAAATTGCTTAACTTGCTCCACATTCCAGTTATTTTGACGCCAAGGTTCAATTAGTTTTTCAGTTAATTCGTTAAATAAGCAGCGTAGCTCGCGGGTTCTGTGTAAATTACAAGCAATTGTTATCAATGAGCGCCAATATAATCTACAAACATTAAAAACAAATAATAATTTTGTAAATTTATAAAATATTCAAGTTTTTTACCTAAAATTAGAATCCAATTCATGATAAGATCTTTCCAACAAGACTGGCTTCAATCGAAGACATACTAAACTGCAAGGGAAATAAAGCGTAATTAAAGTGCTTTTTTAGTATACTAAATTTGATCTTTTCACTTACTGCTTAATTTCCTTTTCTTTATCGAGCAAACAACGTAACTCTCGTAAATCAAGAAGAAACTCTTTATCCATTTCAGTGTCATAATACTCTGGGCCTGAATGCTGGTACGTATATGTCCAAAACGTCATTATTGCTTGAGAACATTCGAAGAAATCTGTAAAATTCATATATAACAATTTTCTTTTGGATGTTTCGAATCTTAGACATGCCAGAAATACCATTGTTGCATATTTCCTACAAACAAAATTCCTTGCGTATTAATTTCTATTATTACCCGGAGAAATAAAATTACTTACTTCGCCAACTCATCTGACAAAAGAAATAATTGTTTTATGTTATTTGTGATATTTCCAGGTTTTTCTTCAACATCTTTAAAAACTCTTTTGACATTGTCAAATTGACGACGACAGCTCTTTAATCTTACTCCAGTTTTTTCAGCGACTTCATCGAGATCTTTTCGATATCGTGATGAAAGTTTTTTTCCTAAAATTTCTCTTGCGACACTATCGTCTAATGAGTAATACCTAAAAAAAAATTCACATACTGCAAGTCCAAAAAGAGCAATTTAAAAAAAAAAATAAATAAATAGGTACTTTTCAATTAACAAAGCCTTGGTTTGTGGTTCTAATTGAAACGATGGTTGCTCTGATAATTTAGTTGGTTGATATAAAAAACGCTCTATCAGTGAATACGTTCGATAATGGTCCAATACGTCAGATGCTTAAATCAATAAAAAAAATTATATGCCCCATGTCATATCTAAAATTTTTCTTCTATTTTGCTATACACGACTTACCAATAAGTTCTATTGTCGCACCTCCAAATTGAACAAATCCCTTTTTCTTTAAAAATGCTACAGATTCACTGGCTGAAAAAGTTTAGTAATATATTAAAATTGTTTTCTTTTTTTTTTGCCATAAAATACTAATTTCCTTACAAGAATACCCTTCAATCCAAAGCTGATAAATGTCAGGATCAACTAATGTATAATTACATATAAAAACATCAACATCGGCATACATTTCGTTACGATTTGTTCATAATTCTTACATTGATTGTAATTATAAATATTTTTTTTTAAATATTTAATCACTTTTAATTCATTCAAATTGTTTATTGACATTAAGTAAAAAATATTTCATATAGAGATAATAATATAACTGTCACAATTCATATCACAGTATTAAAAATACAGAGAAAAATAAGTTATAACATAAAATTTATAATTTAATTAATTTATTTATTGCCCAATATTATAAATAAATTTTTAGAATTTATTTCAATATTGAGATTTGAAAAATTTAATGTATTTAGTAAAATACTAATATCTAATATCTAATATCTGTGCTAAAGTTTTTTGTTATTATTATTATTGATACTTGATAGAGAAGTGAGATTAATTATTTATAGTAAGTATTAATTATACAATTTATGAAACAAACAAGTTAGTTTTGACAGTTGTATAAATATAACATTTAAAAAAATATATTATATAATGTTTTCATTCTATATACAATATTACAATTGAAGTGGACTTATTATTTTCTTTTCAAACAATTTGATAGAAAAAATTCGATACAAAGACGTCTTTTTACTTTTATCAGTAAAATTCAATAAATAAATTCTTTATTTACGTATAAATAAATAAATTAAGAATTTAACAAAAGCAAAAAAAACAAAGAGATCAAAAAATATTAAATAAGTAAAATTAAATTACAAATAAATTATAAATAAAAGATAATTATGTCAAAAGGAAACAAAATATAGAATATGAAAATCTTTTGACAGAAAAATGATTAGATTCATATTGGCAGTCATAAGTGTTACCATTTTTTTTCTCTAAACTTCTATTACATTTTTTCAATGAAATATTATATTTTTGTGAATGGTTTTTTTTTTTTGTGGTAGATGTCGTAAAAGCGCGAATCAGTTAGATATATTATTTAAATTTGTATAGTTCATGTACAAAAAAAGATACATTTTTGAGGAAAAGTATCTACAAAAAATATAGAAGTCTTATTATTAATATAAATTTGTTTATATTTAGATTTTAGATGGTAGTTTTTATTTTCTAAAAACAGTACTGAGAATAATCCAAAAAAATCTTAAGAAAGCGGAAACAATTTCTTTTATGACTTCTTCGTTTCAATCTCAAGAAATGTCGTAGAAAAAGATAAAAAATATAATATGTGAATGCATTACGTAAAAAAAACTAACTTTATTTTTAAGGGACAATCACAAATTTAAATAAAAAAGAGCGATGCTTTAACAGTAGATAAACCTGGCAGACAACGAACTTAAATTCTGCCCAAGTCAAGATACTTTTATATAAAAGAAATGAAATAAATTATCAAACTTAGAAATATTACTTTCATATGATTATTAAATTTTTCTACCGATTCTCAAATATGAGATCCTCAACTGATTTGATTTTTGAATTAAATTCCTAACTAAATATTCTTCAACTGGACAAAATAGTAACATTAAAATATTTTCTAGGTCTAATTATCCAATGCTGTTTACACATAAAGTTAGATAAAATAAACAAGAAAACGAAGAAAAAGAAAATGATTTTAAAAGAAAGCTTAATACTCTTTTAAATTAATAATTTAAAATTTTTTTTGTTTCATATCATAATTTAGGTATAATTTAGAAATTAACTTCTCTAATGTGTCTAATTAACCTTATCCCGAAATTTAAAATAAATTGTAAAATAATTACCTTAACCCAAATCAATAACTTTTTTTTTTGCTTTGTTTCAAAAAGTTTCATATATGTGTAACAAAGCGAGAAAGACTTTGCTTATAGATATGTGCAAAAAAAAAAAAAAAACATTATACCAATTTAATATTAACAGAATTTAAAATACTTTCATTTTGACGGGAAATGAACTTATGTTTTTAAAGATTTGAGTTTTTTTTTTCTCTATAAAAAATATTAAACCAAACAAAAAGTATATATGTAGTACTAAGAAATAAAACTTAATGAACCTTACACAGTCGAAAAATAAAAAAAATAAATTGTTTTCTTTGAATATTATATAAAAAAAATTTCACAAAACATTTTAATTCCAATAAAATTTTGCATTTAATTTTTTTTTTGCTCTAATTACTCATACATAAATTTGAATTTTTTATAATATTTTTTTTGGTTTTAATATCTACATAATATATAATATGTTACCTATATGTATTTTTCAAGCATATTGCATTCTAAAAAAAAAAAACTAAAAAATAAAATGCAAATTTAAATTTTTTTTTTGGTAAATGTAATTCAAATAAATTTGAAAATAAGCATCATCATGGTCTTCTATATATATTTTTATAATAAAGTTCTAAAAAATAAAATTTTCTTCCTTTGCATATTATAGATTTTTTTTTTTTTTAATTTTTCAACTATGCAGCTTTAAATTCTTGGAACTATAAATATAATGCAGCATCAAGTACATTTATTGCAACACTCGTAATATCGAAATTTAATTGAAAACTCTTTTTTTGATTTAATTATGATCTTGATGAACCATAATATTTGATATTGTGAGCAAACGCAAACGCAGGTTTAAAACTCCATGAAAAAATGGAGCAAATAAAATTTACATATATGTACCTTGTTTTAAAAACTAATTATGAAAAATCTCTTAAAAATACATAAATACTACATACATACTACATATCATATAAGAAAAAAATATTTCGCAGAGGAAATGAGCTAATTACGATTTCAAACATTATAATTTAATTTTATGTAATAATTTTGATATAAAATTATGCAAATAAAAAGATTAAATATGAAATTTTCTTTTGCTCAATCTAAACATTTCATAACATTTCCTGAATTGTACCAACACTATAGTTTGCTGATATAATTAATTAATGGTTACAAATCTATCGTAGGTATATTTTTTTTAGTTAAAAAATTCGTAAAGATCAGAATTCGTTCTACCTATAATAATTAAAAA
Organism: Hybos culiciformis; assembly: GCA_964007475.1. Classification (NCBI taxonomy): domain Eukaryota; kingdom Metazoa; phylum Arthropoda; class Insecta; order Diptera; family Hybotidae; genus Hybos; species Hybos culiciformis. Next base: position 8,832,897 of record OZ023274.1, on the reverse strand, counting down.
AGGAACAAAAATTTATAATTTACAAAAAATTATAAGGTCTTTGATTCGGATTAAATATTAAGATGAATATTAATAAAATATCTTATAGATATATATATTTATACTATATTAATATGCATTGAAGAAAGGTAACGAGTAAAATGCGTTTTCACAAATGAGAAGTTTTAATTTACTTAAAAATAAAAGATAAATATATGTACATTATATGCTTTTTTATATATATATTTATCTTAAAAAAGAAATTATTTGAAATGAATATTAAAAAAAGAAAAATTATAAAAAAAATAATAATAAAAACGGAATTGTATTATGAATTTATTTTAATTTTGTTTTTTTTTTTTTAAACCAAAAAGGTTATTAACTTTCTTGGATTTTTTTTTTTTTAATAAAACTATAGACATGTATACATATATATGTAAATATGTAGAATACATACAATTTTTTTTAACATTTTCTTTCATTTACAATAATAATACTTTTTGTTATGGTTTATGATTTTATTAAACTCACCAACCATGTACCACATTATATGTATGTATATAATATTTGTAGATATATGTATTCTTGTTGAATAAATAAAATAAAAAAAAAAAATTGGCAGGTGATTTATATTTTCTTCATACTTCTTACTTTTCTGAAATTTCTTGATATCCACTGCATAAAAATAGAAAATAAAAAAAATGTTTTAATGTTGTTATTATTATATATTATTAGTGTAACTTACCAACTATGAAATTTACATTATAACAATTTGCGCAATTGAAAGAATTTCAATGGATTTTTTTTTTATTCAAACTCATTTTTAAAAAAAATTTTGAAAAAGAAAATAAATTTACTATTTTTCTGATACGAAAAATTCTTTTAATTAATTTTTTTTTAGTTCAGTGAATTGATATTAATTAAAAATGCAAAGCAGCAATTGAATTTAACTTAAGCTTTTGGTCAAGTGATTGGCTAAAATGCTTTTGCAAACAACAATGTTTAAATACAATTTTTAACGAATTAAAAATTATTTTTTTATTTAATTTTTTTAATGCTTTCAAATAAGATTATTGTTCACAGAGTATAGAAATTTAAATAATCACGAAATTATATTTTTTCAATAAAAATATACATAACTAAGTAGAATTATATAGTTGGAAAATGCATTTCCTATACACAAATTCATTTTTAAAATAATAATTATATATAATATTGATTTTAATGAGAAATATGATATACTACTATACTCTACTCAATGAAAATACAAAATTAATTTATTTTATTATATTGAAATAATATGTAAATTTCGCTTGAATTCGAAACTTTATCAAATAATGTTTTCGTTTAATATTGGTAAAATTGAATTTTTTTTTATAATATTGTTTACACAATAAGTATATTTATAATATAAAGAATATTAAAAAATTTTCTATTTAAAAAAAAAAAATAAAAACTTATATATTATTTTAACTTTTTTAAAAAAAAACATTGAATTCGTCTTCGCTAAGAGTTATTACTTCATAGCTCGTATTTTTTTGTTCAAAATTTGTTTCTTATGTTTTATATTTATCTCATTTAAGAGAGGGACCCTAAGTACAACTTTCAGGACATTTATATAAAAAAAATTTTAATATTTGAAAATCATTTATTTTCCAAAAGTATATTTTCAGTTTTTTGACAACGCATCGCAAAAAAAAAAATTACCAGTAATGAAATAATGTAGACAATTTTAACATTTTCAATTTTGTCGCTGCGATGATGTATGATGTGTCTTCATTGAAAGAGGGCAAAAATGAAAAAAAAATCAGCCCAAAAAAATATTGTATTTCACAGGACAGTAAAATGATTATGAGTCTCACAGGAATATATAGAGAGAATGTAAAATGTAATGGAAAAAAATTATAGATTTTGCGATGTATCTTTTTCTGTTTAATTTTACCAAAAAATAATCAATTGAAATCAAAAATTTCAACCATGAAATAATACTCCAAAAAACGTTAATAATAATATATATTTTAAATATAATTCCTATAAATGTTTTTCATTTATCAATATCGTATAACTATTAAATTAATTTAATACCCAATTTGTAAGAACATAATATTCACAATGTTAATCTAATTGAAAACAAATTAAAAAACTAATTTACAAATGCTGTATTTACAAGTTATAGAACATTATTACTAAGGAGAGGCCAGACAAGATCCTTAATTACATTACATAGAATATAATAAGAAAACACCTGTTCCTATATACACAAATCAAATAAAATGTTTTATATCGATTTTCAATTAGTGAAGAAGTTATATTTATATATAAATGCTTAGCTTAATTTTATTTTCTAAATATTACTATATATAAATGTATGTATACTGTCTTAATGGTTAAATTTTGTAAAATTGGTAACTATATTTAAATTACAAAATTATTAGAAACTTTCTATGCTTAAATTATTATACTTTTTAAAAGCACATTTATTTTAAAAAGAACTAATTTATTATATTAAATCTTATAATCCAAAACTCTTTAAAAATATCTTATAAATTCTTTCTAATATATCACAAAATACTATGTTCTGTATACTAATTTATAATTGGTAAAGAAACAAATTACTATTATATATAAGACTAACTCCTACATCATTAAAATAATAAAATATAATAAAATAAAAAAACACCTGCTTTTTCAAAAAATTCCTGAATGAAAGTTAAGTTAATTCTAAAATAATAAAAACAAAAAAAAAACCTATAGTGACCAATATAGGCTTTTTCAGTATTAGGTATAAACAAAAAACAAGAAGTGTTAAAATTATATAGTAGTATACATAATATGTACATAATAAATGTATGTACTGTTACATTATTCAATGTATAGAAATTATGTTATTTCATCGAATATTTTTGGGTGTTATTATAGTTTTACAACTATTTTATAAATTTTATTTATGAGAGTTATTTCCATTTTCAAAAATAAAATAAATATAAAAAAACTATTTTAATGGATCATTAAAATTTGGAAAAATTGTTTATAATTTTATGGTTTGAATACATATTTAAAAAGTATGTACTATTATATCCAATTCATATTATGTAAGCATAAAATTATTGTATTAAAAAAAATTGTTAAGTTTGTTCCGTTTTTTTTTTTTTGTGGGAATAGTTTTGTTACAAATTTATTTAATAAATAAATTAATATATTTACATTTATTTACATTTTTATGTTAATCAAATATAAGTTTATAAATAGTTAATATTTTTGTTCTTGTGCAAAAACAAAATATCAAGAACTTCAACAATGCAACAATGCTAGACGTGAATGCAGAAATATTTGCTGAATTATACGCAAAATGTAACCCAATAGTTTTAACTTCCTCCATTATATTTATTAAACTACACAATATTAGTGTGTCAAATTGAAAACTATTAACAATTAAATTGAATTTTACTGTGTTTATCCTTGAATTCATAATACAGTTTTATTTAATTATAAAAGCGTCCAATTCCAACATAGTAACAAAACACAATAAAAGTATATATTGCTATCTTTGGAACTATGTCTTGTTTTCTGGTAAATTTTATTTGAGCGGATAAATCACGTTTTGGAAACGGACGTCTCATGAATATATGTACATTTTATATGTATGTCGAATCTATATATATAATGTATTATATAAATGTATAAATAATTAAATAGAAACCACATTTCAACATTAAAATTGGTTTTTAATATTAATTTTTTTTTTTTTTTTTTTTATAAATTTTTATGTAAATAATCCAAAAAAGAAATATATATATTTGAATAACATTGGCCTTTACTTATTATTACCATTAGTTCATATATAATTTGAGAAAATATAGAAAATGATGTTTTCTTTGTGCGGTTTCTATAAAAATATTTTTTGAATGCCATTTCAATGAAAGCTCTTTTCGAAGTAAAAGAACAAAAATTTTGGAAAACATATATATAAAGAAAGAGAAATAAATTATGTTTTTATGTAATATTAATATAATGTATAGGTATGTACAGTTTTTAAATGAATTACGAGTTATTTTTGTAACTTTGGTTGTTTACTTGTACATATTTGTTGTAGGTACCATATGTATATATTATTTATTTTAAATGTAGTATGAATATAGGCAAATAATAAGTATACGCATTCATTAATTTGTCAGACTTTTTGGTTTGTTAACAAACACAATTCAATAAAGTTGAAAAAATAAAAAATAAATAAAAATAAAATAAAATAAAATTGACACAAAACCTGCAATTCTTGTCTTTTGATTCTTTTCGCTTGCTTTAATTTTTCATGGTACTATTAGTTTCAATGATGTTAAGTACACCATTCAATTGATGGAATTTAAATGTTTCTGTATGCTGTACATACATATATGATGTATATACATATTTATATATAATTTAATGTTGGAGTACCAATGAAATAAAAAATAAAAAATTACAGTGACTCATTTATTTTTTTTTATTTTGTTGGCGTAAAAATGCTACTTTACACACCTTTTATTTTTATAAATAAATACATATAAGTATATATATATATATTTTTTTTTTAACTTTTTGAAGGAAATTATAACATTAGAGGTAACATCATCAACACAATCTTTGCTTTTTTAATTTATAATGCTAAAAGTATAAGTCTATCTTAAGCATAGCATTATTAAGATATTAACATAAGAAGAAAAACTTAAACTCCACATTATAATGTGTTCTGTACTTTACATACTACATCAAAATTTAAAAAAAAATTGTTATTTCAATTGCCATCAGTGAAGAGATGAATGCCCAGGAGAGGTGGTTTTAAAGACAACTAGTTAAATTTGTTTCATTTCAATTTAAATCTGTGATAATATAGTTGTTGTTTAAAAGATAAATGAATTTGCAGCGATATAGTATTGATATATTGATTTTTTATACATTGTTTGTTGAATTTTTTAACACCTTTAAATAATTCTCAACTAGAATTTCTTACATTCTGCAAATTCACATATTAGAATGTACTTTCCCCTTTCAAATAGTTAATGACACAAAAGAACTTATTTATTTATTTATTTATTTATTGAATAACTATCAATTAAATTTTAATACATTTTTAATACAGTTTGCATTTTAGTCTTTACTTACACTATACTACAAAAATCACTAATTTAAGTTCAAATTGTAATAGCTGTTCACAGTCTTTGTACTCTGTAACTTGTGCCGTATTTTCCAATATTACAATGATAAACGCCTCATGGTGCAGTATAAAATGTTAACTCATATATTCGGAGGAATAATTATTTCTGTTGTCTTAAAAACTAAATTTGCAAGAAAATGGAAACGAAGTTGGTACTTTCCTGGATTAATCTAACTATATCATATTGCTAAATAAAGAATTATCAAGAAATATAAAATACTGGGTATTGTATTAATTATACTTGTGTAACAAATTCCGAATGAAAAAGAAATTAAAAAATAAGAAAAAATTTTTTTTTATTTATTTAATTGTATATAGATACGTATACTGAACATACATATATTACGTATATATGTAATATCTTTTTTTTTTGTTTTCACAAATAACTTACTAAATATTCAGCTGGTTCACCTGATTCAAAGTTATTTTAAATTAAAATTTTAATTTCGATAATTTTCTTTCATTTAATAATTTTTTTTCTGTTGTTTTCATGAATTCGGCAATCGAGTAAAAATTAAAATTAAGATAATTATTATTAAATAAAAGTAAGGTCGTATAACAATATTAATTCATTTATTAACTTGTTTTAATTACAAATATGAGTGCCTAAAAAAAAAAAACAGAAACAAAAAGGAAAAATTTAATTATAATGGTATAATATAATATCGTTGGTGTTATGCCACTATAATATGAAACTGTTTTTTTTTTTTTTTGGGAATTTGAAATGATATTTTGGAATATATGTACTAAAAGTTAAACCGTCCATCTGTCTGTCGCATACTTAAATATTTGTAACTATTAAACTACTTGGTCCATTTCAATTGTTTATATACCAAAACATACACAATCTCGCTCACTTTCAGAGAAGCCAAAGTAGGACACATTCTCTGAGTCCGAACAACGGAGTTATATGGTCTGAACCGGGGAAATGTGAAATTATTTTCATATAAAACTTATATTATTATAATTTTTTTTTTAAGTTTTGAATGGATTTTCATATAAATTAGTATATGAGAAGATGGATGTCTATAAAAGGGAATTAATAAAATATAAAGACCCCGATTTAGTCCCAGGGGGCTGATTATTGGTTTATTAGTTTTATATGTAGATTGAAGGAACTTAAAAAAACATTCAGCCGCCGATTGTGCCCAAGGAAGCGAAAGGGTTGTAGAAATATTTTAAAAAAATCATGAACTAATGCATAATCAATGCTGAAATTCTCAAATTCGTTTATAAAAAAAATTTAACAATTTTGTAATTTTTTGACACTGGCATAACAGCCACGATATTATTATTAATATTAAAATTTTTTTATTTAGCCGAGTTTAAATTCAATCGATTTGTATTTAATGTATCAAACAATCTTTTGAGAGGCAAAAAAAAATCAATACAATTTTTATTGCACAATTATAGTTTACCGTAAAGACCAAAAGAAGAATTTTAATTTTATTTTTAAGTTTAATTAATACTCTAATTTTATGTACTTAAATAAAAGGTATTCTTATTTTAACATTAAACTTTAGCTATAATTTTTTTTATTATTATATTTATAATAATGATTATTTAAATTATCAAGAAGTGAGAACATAAAATTTTCCATAAGCCAATTTTATTATTATTATTATTAGAGATCAAAGAACTATAATGAAAAAAGTAATAAAATCAAACAAAAATGATAGTTGTTGATCTTAGATGGTAGACTATAGTATTATGGTAGAGGGTATATTTAAGCATAGGATATTCAGTATGTAAGTTCTAGATTTTCGATTATCTGCATGTTTTCTTTTATATAATTACTAATTTGAGTAAATTCAGTTGAAAAATAAAAATTATTGTTTTTTTTTATTTCTGTTCAATTCACTATATTTTTCTCGTAGTTTACAGAAATTTTTATATATATTAACTATTATGTTTTCTAAAACCTTTTCCACGTTTATTTTGTTATTTATATTTTATTTTGTTATTTATATTTTATATAGTTGTATATTATTCATTTAAAGTGAATTCACAAATACAAGTTTATATTGTGTAAAAATTTTTATTAATAATAATTTGATCGTGAGCTATAAGGTTATTCACACACATAAATTTATGTACCTAATGTATTAAGAGAAAATATAAAAGATACTCTATATAGTAAATTTGTTATTATAATATGCTACGGTATTGTTAAAAAAAAAAAAAATGTTTTTTTCTTAAAAAAAAAAAAATACGAGAAAAAAAATAATTTAACTACCTTTTAGTTTCCCTTGGTCCCATTCAAGTCAAGTAGTTTTTTTAACAATATCAGAATTAGGTATTTTTTTAACGATTTATCTGCAAATTGAAATTTTTGTGAATATTTTTGTCTGCAAATTTTTAAAATTCAATTTTATTTAATATCCTAGGTTCATACCTAATTCAACAATTTTTAAAATAAAATATTTTATTAGTTTTTGTCGAATAGTTTTAAAATTAATATTTTTTTTTTTAATTTCCGAAATCCCTCCAAAATTTTTAGAATTTGTTATCAATATTATACACATGTAGCTACGTTATGTACACATCAAATCAATAAAGTTTAATTTTTCTCAGAAACTCAATAATGGACCCTTTTTTAACCATATATTTTGAATCGCTCAGATATTATACATATATATATATATATATTTTTTTACAAATTTTTTTTTTTTTGAAGTAAATATACCCCATAGTATATTTTAATTTCTCATTAATATGTCTGCAAAGGTATGATCAAAAAATTAAAATAATTCCAACTGTCAGTTAAATTTTGGTCTTGGCGGAGTACGCATTGTTCTTACTATATAAATGTTCGAAGAAAAAATATAAAATAAAATATAACGCAAACGTAATTATAATCACCTGTTCTGAATTTTAATTTTTTTTTTCCGCCAATTGGTTGAACATTAGATATTTTTTTTTTTTTGTAACGATCGTGGTTTTTTTTTTTTTTTTTTTCATATATATATGTTTTGTTAATATGTAACATAAGATAAATAATTGCGCTCAAATTATTTTGAGAATAAAAGAAAAAAAAAAAGTTGAAATTTTTTACTTTAATTCATTATAACTTGGAAATTAAAGAAAAAAAAAAAAACAATTTTTCAATAAAAAAATTATTTGAAATTATTAATAAAATAAAAAAAATTATTTTGTTAAAAATAATTTGTAAAATACAAAAAATTTCTAACTTGTAGAGCCTTATTTTTTTTTTGAAAGATTTTAAAGTGAAAGTGTTAATTTATTATTGCTTTATGAAATTTTTATCGTTTCGGAATATAAGGTATATACAAAAATATATATTATATGTAATATATTTTTTATGTAAGAATATTTGTATTGATTGGTTTTTAATTTTTTCATTTTTTTTTTTTATTAAAAAATTTGGAATGATAATTAAAAATTTCAATTATATATAGAAAGTTTTTGGAATCACGAAAATAATTTAAAAAAAAAAAATATGTATCTTTTTTACATCACTGTTAGCACTAGTTTCTGTTAACACATTAGCAGCAGGCACATAAAAATGCACAAATATAACCGGATTTATTTGTTTTATGCTGAACTGAACTGTGTGACTAATATATCTGATGCGATAAAATAAATTGATTAAAAAAACGATCCCGACAATGAAATGATGATTTTTGTTTTTTTAGCAAAGAAATTAAACTGCAGCGATCATAATTTGCAGTCTGTACAAAGGAGAATTTAACTTATAAATTTAGGAAGTTAATTGTTCTTGTTCTTTTTTTGAAGAACAATGCTAACTTTCAATGAATACAATTTTCAATGTGATGTAATCTAAATTCATAGAAAATGATATTCTGAAACTTGCACTATATATATATGTATAGACCTGCTGCACTATACCTAACTATCATAAATAAAGTAATCAAATCACTATGAAACATAAATATTTTTTTTTATGAAAACGTTAAGAATAAAATAATGTGATGATTTCTGCTGTTTCCTTAAAACTTTGTAATTGAAATATAATTCATTTTTAAATGAATAATTATTTGAAATTTTTGTTTGCCCTAATTTCGAATATATATATAGAATGAAAAGAGCATAAAATTATATATATTCACTATTCCATTGGGATTTTCCAAGATGAAAAAACAAATTCTTTAACGAATTTAAAATAAAATAAGAAAAAAAAAAATTCTTTTTCAAGTATAATAATGTCAGTAAGCTCAACAATTTGATATTTAATTTGTTCACAATTTTCTGTCAAAAAAAGTTTTCAAAATAAAAATTACAAAAACTATAACTTTCTTTTAAATTTTTAACTTTAATTTAAAAAAAAATAAAATACTGAATGCAAGCAATAAAAAAATTATATTTAATACAATTAATTTAATAAACTTTAAAAATTCATAAAAATTTAATATTTTTTTTTTTTTGAATTATTGATAAAAAATAAAAAGTAGTTATAAAAAGTGAACTTTTTAAAGTATCTAAAAACCATAGAAATAGAATTTTAGATTTTATAATATTCTTTTGCGTCATTTGTGAGATGTTAAAAGGAAAAATGATTCAACTATAAAATAGATTAAATTTAATTTCAAAATTTGCATTAAACTGAATAGAGACAAATTTAGAATATAAGCAGATAAATAAGTTAATATCAAAAGTGTTACAAAATTCAAATTTCGAAAATGTGTTTTTTGCATAATTTTATAGAAATTCATTGAACCGCTTTTCCCTTCAACGTCTAATATAATGCAATTTTTTTTTCTTTATAGCGTATGAAAACTATAAACTGATTTTTTATTTTATTTTTTTTAAGTATGAATAAATTTTTCCACACTGTACTCTTATAAAATACAAAATTTTAGCTGCTAAAAATTTATTATCTGTGGACTCGTATGGTGAAAAAAAAAAAAGATTCACAAGTTTCATATTTAGTTCACAAAAAAATATATACATATTTTTTTTTAAATTTTTCTATTTAGAAAAAAACTTTTATTAATTATTTTTAAAGTGTTATCTGTTATTCACTTAGTAGTTGCTAAGTTGAGAGATTTTAATATGTAAAAAAAAATTCCGTGTTGAAAATTAATATTTTTTATTTTGCAAATTTTTATTAAAATTAAAAAAAAAAAAATTATATATATATATATATACCTACAATAGAGATTTTTATTTTATCATATTTTTACATATTTTTTTTTTATATAAAAATTTTATTCTAAAAAAAAAAGAAAAACAAAATTTTCTTTTTTGTTTTTTTTTTTACCTACCTACATCACAGTGTACATACAATATAAAAATTGGAAAAGCTTTAATGGATTAAAAAAAAAAAAAATTTTGAAATAACATTTTGTTGTTTTTTTTTTTGTGAAGTGCAAAAAAATGTAAAATATTAAAAAATAATTTTTTTTAATAATATAAATTTTCGCGCCTTAAAAAAATAAAAAAATGAAAGGATAATAACATTAATTTGTAAAAGGTAAATTATTATTTTTTTCATATATTAATTCATTCGTGGCATAGAAAATATTATTATTTATGTGTTTTTATTTAATTTCAGAAATTAATCTTAAATGTAATTAGTTTTTTATTAAAAGTTTTTATTTTTATGTTTTCAATGAAAATTTATTATATATATACAATTATATAATATAGTATTTCTTGTATACAAAATTAATTTGAACAAAATACTATTCTTTTTATATAATTAGTATACGCCCTATCTAGAGTAAGAATCATATAGTAATCACTTAGGCATACACGGAAATATTCTTCAATGAATAATTTGAATGAAATTATTTTTTTTTTAATATACTATAAAGAGGAAATTCGTATATATTTAATCATTAACTTTTATTATAATTTGTTTTATTTTTTTTTTAGTTTAAATAAAATGACCCCTTTTTTTTTCAAAATTTATACCAAACTTATTTTATTATTATTTATGTTTTATTTTTAAAAAGTCTTATATATATGTACAATATGTTTACATCCGGTTAAATACAGGTAACCCTCTTATATATGAAAACTAATTATATAAACGATAAGGTGTTTAGCTCATTGCTAAAGTTTAATAGAATTGTTGGCTTCTGTCGTGTTATATAAAGAATGAGTATTTGTATATATACTATATAATATTATTATTCGTTTGTTGTTAAAGCTTATCTATACAAAATAAAAATCTTTTTTTTTTGTATTTTAATTAAAGATTTTAACCGGAAAAGCTTAATTATTTTACTGTAGAAATAATTTTTCTGATTTAACAGATATTTTAATTTTTAATTATTATTCAATGAGAATTACAACAAGTCTATATAAATCTAAATGTAAATATAAATTTTAAATGAAAAACATAATTAAGCAAATTTTAAATGAAGATTATACAGATTACTTGATACTCGACTTATAAAGTTTTAGTTTTTATTTGAGGGAAAATTTTCACGTGAAAAAATAAAGGAAATTTAAATGTTGTCAGAAAAGCTTTTGAAATCAGAAGACAATGTCGAAATTAGTTTGAGAAAAGAAAACAAATGAAATATTATTTCTGTAACCCCGATTCCCCGAAAAATGAGATGGAATATTATTTTTTTCAATTTTAACCGCAACCTTTAAGAATTTTTATCAATTTTATTATAATTTTTGGTTTTTTCATGAAATTACGAAAGCACAAATTTTTGGTTTTTTATAATTTTTGCTATCCCGATTATATTTTTTGGAGTTAATGTGAAATAAATTTACATTAAAATGAGAATTAGGGTCAGCAAAAGTTCAATTGTTTCTTTTTTAACTTCTTTTTTTCTTTCGTTTTTTTTTTGAGGAAAATTTTTCCGATAGAACAATTTTAATTTCTTTTTTTTTTTTAGAAAAAAAAAAACTTTTATAACAATAAGGAAGTCTTAAAGAAAACAATTCTTTCCAAAGCATATAATAATATATAAAAAAAAATTATACACATTAACTTATGTATATATATAAAATCTGTATATATATATATATTTATTTTTATTTAAAACTTCAAAATGCATTTTATTAAGAGATCATAGAACTCTTAACGAAAATTGTGTGATTATGAATCTTCAATTATATTATTTTATATGTTTTAAAGAAACATTTTTCAATAGAACTTATGTTCTGTTGTTCGGCATCGATTTTTTTCTATAAAAAGCACGATTCGTATAATATAAAAATGTTATTCACAGTCCACATTGTGACTTTTGATATTTAAATGTCATTGTTATTTTGATATTTGAATATGAAAAAAACTTAAATTTTCTTCAATTTCATATTTTTATCAACAAAAATTCAAAAAACTGATATTTCTCAATAAAATTTTGTTAAATTTCTGCAAAACGCGTTAAAAAATAATATAAAAGCTGGGGAAAATAAAGTCCCTCCAAGGGTTCCTAAAAATGACAAAAATATGAAACTTTAAGAAAATTGAAAATATTAATATTGAATTAATAGTGTGACTATTTTTGATAATATATTATAAGTGTGTGAAATTTAGAAAAGTAGATAATAACAAAAATAAAATTTTAAATTTAAATTTATTTCATACATATCAAACTAAAAAATAATATAGTTTTAGTTATAAATCCATATTTTATATTTATATTATATTTATATTTTATCATCGAAATCAAAATATTTTTTACATAAATTGTTAGACGGTTGGTTTATTTAATGCATCTTGTGAGAGTTCTTGTTTTTATTTTTGGGAAAGAAATTATTTTTCAGAATTTTTTTGCTTATATTTAAATTTTTGATCTTAAAATAATTAATGATAATAATATTTTGCTCTTTGTTATGTCCGTGAAATTTTTAAGACAGAAACAGCGGGATATCGAACTTTTTGATTTTTTTTTTGCTGTAAAATGTTTATTTTATATATTTGGCATATTAAAAATTTAAATTTAAATATGTGCTCGTAAGTGACAACAAAATTGAATTGAAAAAATTTTACGAATAATATCAAAAAAATAAAAAAACATATTATCGCTGGATTTTAATTTTTATTTCATTCTTATACTTTTTATATATACATACATTATGTTCATATGAAAATAAGAAAGCAAATATTATTCTATATAAAATATTATTATTTTACAATACTTGTAACTTTTAATGTATACATAATATTCATATATACTTTGTTTATGTAAATAACTACACAAAATCTAATTCAAGTTGCACTGTCTAATAAGAAAGCAAATTGAATAAGCCTCTTCAGCATTTTTTTCTCAACCCTTGATAAAAAATTTTTGTGAATAGTATAAACATTTTTTAAACTGAATTTTACTGCCAACAAAATGCAATTAGAAAGCCAATCGAATGTAGCACTTCGAATAGTGATGTATCGTTCCAAATTTGTAAAAAATTTTCGTTGAAAGACCAAAAAGCATCATTCCATAGTGTAGTATGACGGTTCCATTTCCATAGTATACTATGGCGATTTTTGAAATTATATTATTATTTTCTTTGAAATTAAATTCGAAATTTTTTTTATTTATCATTTTATTTATTATTTTACACATTCATTTCATTATATATACAATAATTATTATAATCAATACTTAATTAAAAATATTATACCTTAAACGAGATAAAACAGCAGGTTTATAAAACATAATTAAAGTAAATTTATTAAAGCTTAATGTTTCAGTATAAATATATATGTAACAATTTGGTTAACACTCTGGCGGCCCGCAGTGGATGCCTATGTAGTCTTATTGTGGAAAACTAAATTACAAAATTCAATGTGTTTTTCTATATGAATTTTAAACAGTTTTATTCTATATAATTTGACTATAATGTGTAAAAATGTTATATTATTACTCGTTATAATATGCAAACGTTATAATTTTCTTTAAATTACGTTACCTTAATTTATTTCACTTCTTTTGTCATTTAAATCTTCACAACTATAAGATAACGACAATATGTGTGTGTCTTTTTTCTTTTTTTTTTTATATATATACAAAATGAATGAAACTTTAGTAGTGAATTGAATTGAATATGTTTTTTAAAAAACAAATAATAATAAGTTAAAAAGAAAAAGAAAAACATTTTATTCTTCATGCTCAACAAAAACTTTATAATTCAATTCTCTCGAACAAAAATAAAAAACAAAAAAAAAAAAAAAAACAAGCCATATTGCAGAAATAGTTTTTAATAATATATGCAAACTTTAAAAAGTTTTTTTTTTGTTTTGCTTTGTTTTATCATTGCTACAAAAACAAAAAAAAAAAAAAATAAGTAAAAAATAAAAATTAAATGTTTATATTTAACTGAGGCTTTTATGTACAAATGAACATATAGGTATATATAATATATGGTACATTACACACATGCTATTTTGTCTGGCATGATAAATTCAGGCGTTGGTGGGAAATTTGTTCAATTGTAATAAACTGAATATGATTTTATTTTTACTTGACAGCTTCCAGATCCTTATATAACTATACATTCTGAAAAGAAAATTTATTTCGAAATACATTTCTTTTATTTAAATTTTTAATATAAAAATTAAAGAAAACTATTTGATAAAACAGTTGATGCACTTTTCATTTGAACATCTCAATTATTGAATTATTATATATGTATACTTGTTTTCTGTGATTGAAAATTGTTATATACAGCTTTCTTTTTATCTTTTCTCTAAGATATTATGTTGTTCTTTGTTTTCTTACCAAAAAAAAAAACTTATTTGAATTTATTATTATTATATATATGGTCTTAGCATTGAGAATTTGAAACATGATTTGTTTTAGAAATGTGTACAAAATTTTCTACTCTCCTAACAAATTTGTCATCGAAAAATTTATTTCATGTCATAAAGTCTTTTATAATTTCGGTTTGGTAATTTAATTTATAGACTATTGTATTGTGTATTTTTATATTAATGCATTGATCTATAATAACATC
Organism: Hybos culiciformis; assembly: GCA_964007475.1. NCBI lineage: Eukaryota > Metazoa > Arthropoda > Insecta > Diptera > Hybotidae > Hybos > Hybos culiciformis. Next base: position 8,817,827 of record OZ023274.1, on the reverse strand, counting down.
GGATCATATCTTTAAATACTGTCAGTGTATATTAAAAACTTGTAATATTGTTGAGATTATATTATAGTTAGTGGTCCACACTCCACACTATAAAAAAAAATCCCTATAAAGCATTTGAATCAGTCAATAATTTAACAATGTTGGTTGTCATCATCAAGCCTTTATAATTCTAATATTCTCCCTTTGAAAAAATTACGAACTTGGCGTGCTCCATAAACATTTTTAGTATTTAGTAGACATCTCACACCTTATTATCTTTGATACAGCAAAAAGACAATGCAACAAAATTATGCAATTTAACAAAAGTTAAGTCACAGGACATTTCTCCTTTATTGAAATCAAAATTCTATAAGATTAACGACCCTTTAAATTATTAAATTGATTACTGTTGATTGTATTGATACATCATTGTATACAGAATGACCTCGACACAAAATTAGTTTGTTAAAATTATTATTATTACCTCTATTATAAATATAATTTCAATATTCAAATTAAATTATGTGCAATTTTTCGAAAAATATTTGTACAAAAAAAAAAAAATAATTATTTTATTGGTGTGATGAGGCGGTAATTGCCACATTACACATGATGGAGCCATAAAACAAATGTTTGACTAAGTACAAAATTAATTCTCGTTAATATGCAATTATGTACATACATATATATGGAATACTTTTAATTTGCCACCTATTAGGCAAACATTTAAAATTCATTTTAAATAAAAAAAAAAGCGTTATTTGTGGAAAAAAAAAAAAATTAATATTTTTGCCTCCTTCAAAACATGGTATTAAATAAACATGAAATTTTCCTTTTATAATAATTTTTAGTATCACGTTCACACACATTTATAATTCTGGGTTAAATACACATTGTTCATTTAAAATTTTTTTTTTTTTTTTTTTTGACGATACGTTTGTCACTTAATGTTAAAGATATTATTAGTACTATTAAGCGGTTAAGTTAAGCTTAGAAAATATGCATCATCTGCTTTACATTTAAAGATTGCATTTAAAGTTTAGATATTTAGTTATAGAACTCGTTCGCCAAATCCTAATATCTACGTCAATGCCAAATGTGTACGCCGACGGTGCCCAGAGATCAGTTACATTAAACCATAAACTGAGAGCCATGAAGCTTCTAGATTAATTGAAATTATTGTTTATTTTTTATTTAACTTCTCTGGGGAAAACTACTATATACTTATGTAATGTTAAATTTATGTTCAAGCTCAGAATTTGTGTACAAGCAAACTCTAGGAAAATCTATATTGTATTAAAAAAGGCGGACATTATAAAATACATATTTTCATCACGAGCATGAACAATTTGGTATATTAAAAAATTTGGTCTCATTATGATAATTTTCGTGGATGCTCCTGGAATAAATTTGTTGAAAGTTTTAATTTTGTACATTTTCTCTTCTTGCACATTTTAAGTTGGTATATTATTATTATTATTATTGTTTTATCTTTTAAAATTAATTGATTTTAAATTTTATTGCATGCCATCCAATTATATAGTTTATGTGTTGATTATATAATATAATATAATTAATAATTGAATAAAAAGTATACTCATAAATATGTTATTTATTTATTTCGAGAACAATTTTTTTTTATTAATTGCAAGAAAATTTAATGGAAAACTATATTTTCGCATTTGGGCAATTTAATATTATGAACTTTTACTATACCTTAAATATTAAATTTATTGTAACATTACTGTTTAGATTTAAGTAATTAATTATATGGAATTATTAATTAGATGATATACAAGTTTATTGAAAATTAAATCTCTTAAACCAATAAGTTGTATTTGTTTCTTTTGCAATGATAATGATATAAATAAATATATAAATAAATAGTTTAGTTATTTATTTATTACATCATTTAAATAATGTGGTTGAATGTAAATAAAAATTATATCTTGGGGTCAATAAATTGCAAATATATAAAACTTTATGGAAGGGTTATAAGAATTAAGTTAATAATCCTTTGAAATTATTTTAAAAGGTAAATAAAATAAACTGTCAAATAATTTTCATTTGATAAAAGTTGAGAAAATAAAAAAAAATTGTAATAATTAGAATTTCAATATATTGGTGATTGAATGAAATTAAAAAACAAAACGAAATTCATTTGCTAAATTTTTTTATTTTAATTTAATATTTTTCATCAAGTTTATAGTAATTTTCCAATGATTTGCCACAATACACGTTATCCGGAACATATTGACCTCTGCCGGATAGTTCGAAATAAATTGATGATGAATCCAATGTCTTGAATAAAGAGTGATCGTATTCTCTTGTTCCATTCATTAGTTTCACTTTCCACGATGCATAAGGACTGAGTACAAATTTTCCATTGGCCAAAGTTTCATGTAAATTACTTTCATAAATGTGATGTTTGTCTTCGTCCTTGTAAAAACTGTGACTTAACGGAACACTTGAGCTCGTAATAACATACACTTTTTTAGCACATTTATAATATGAATTACCCAAATGAATTAAGCTGACATAAAAGTAACTTAAAGTATTATCCAAAATTTTTTGTATATTTGGATCATAACTTTTAATTGAAAATTCGATTCGGCTAAATTTCAGAGCATTTCTAGTGTCACTTGATAATTCAGATTCCAAAATAATTTCCTTTCCTTCGAGCAAATTTGAAATTAATTCTTTATGTTTTTCTTCATTCCAAATATAAAATGGTCTTACAAATGTATTGGGAATATCATAGTAGTTCATCAAATCTAGACTCCGGTCATTGCTATGAATTGATAAAAATTCTTTTGTTCTTTTTTCAAGCTCTCGTATTTTATACCCAACATTTGATGCCAAGTCTACGATTTTCGTAGTCCTATAAGCGTCTTCAGGTAAATCTAGTTCTGATGAAAAGAAATGCGCAAATGGGAAAACAAATTGTTTAAGTCCTATCACAGCATTTTTATAATTAGTGACAACAACATTTGATTGAATAAAATGATTCAATTGATCAAGAATTTCTTGCAATACTTTATTCTTTACAACTTCTGGCCTTTTTCCAGCAGTATATACAGCGGCCGTATAATCAGCAAACTCTTTTTTCTCTTCGTATTCTTGGATTTTGTTGAAAATTGTTATTATGACTTCTATAGCGCGGTTCAGCTTACTCATATAATCAATAACTGCAGCCTGAATAGTGAAACCAGAGCTCAATTCTTTCATCTGTGTTTGAAACTCAGATAACGTTTCTTGAATCTTCCATTGTTTGACGCTCAGCGAAATTCTAGATTTACCTTTCATATTATCTAATTTACTGCTCAAGTCATCAGCCATATCTCGTAGCATTGGAATAAATGAATCAGTTACAGAATTTCTTAATGACTTCAAATTTTCGATTTCTTGATCTTTTTGCAATAAGAGATTATTAATTTCACCAATTTTGCCAATATCATCTGTTATTGTTTTAAACGAAGCTCCGACAACAACCGCAACTTTACCAATATTTTTAACTTTTTCAATTGCTTCAAGTGCATTTGGAGGTAGTTGAAAATTTCGCTTCTTTAAGAAATCTAAAGTTTTATTCAGATACTTTTCACATTTTTCATATTTATCCTTATCAAATGAAGTTATATATAAGGAAGCTTTTCTTGCGACCTCAATAAGTTGGGGACTTTTAGAATTTTCTAAAACATTAATTTGTTTTGCTAACGGTATTTTTCTTTCTTCATCCTGTGTTTTAATGAATTTATTTAATGAATCTAATTTTGGTCTAAGGGTTTCATCAATTTTTGGCGTTGCAGTCGAGGTCGCACCTTTTATTATTCCCGATCCAACGCTTAATGCACCGCCAACAGCTGCACCTACTGGACCGAGAAAAGAGCAAGCGATTCCAACCGTACTTAAGATTGTAGCGAATGTCTGACCAATTAATGCAATCTTAAGTTTCTTTCTTTCGTCTATAGATTTATTTTTCATATCATCAATTTGTTTTACCATTTTCACTCTGAATTCATTCACAATTCGACGATTAATTTCATCAGCCTCTGGTTTAATTTCCTTCTCAATGTAATGCATACCTTCAGCAATTTTTTTATTTATATTATCATTATAAAAACGATTTTCTCTTGTTATTATATTGAGCAATTCACTTTCTTTAAATTCTTCAACATTACTTTTGGCAACACTAAGATATTTTTCATGATCAATTATCAAGCTGTTATGTAAATTGGATTTAAGTGTTATAATTTTACTTAAAGTTGCAGCGCACAATAAATTCAAAACTTTTTCATAGTCAGATTCGGGAACAATATAATTATTGGAATAAAATTGCATACTATTTGAAAGTGATTCATATAATGGCAAGAAGTCAGTTTTATCATTCATGTTATAATAATGTTTTTCTAGTAAATTGAAATTTTCATAAAAACTCTTTGGACTATACAAAGAGCTAATATTAAAATTTTCACTTACTTTTGTCAAAAAATTATATAAATCTTTTTTCTTAATAGGATCTTGAAAATTTTCGAAATAATATTGCTTGAATCTATTTAAACTGTTGCCCAAATTTATATTCGGTGCATCGCCTCTAATTCTTTCAAGATTAACAGGCATATCATCATCTAGCCCAATTATTCTTAAGTACGATGTATTATTAAATTGATCTGTAAATAATTAAATATAGAAATAATTATTTAATTGTGGAAATTTCATAATTTTCTTAAAAAATAAAAAAAATCAAAAAACAACTTACCGGGAATATTTTCTTCCAAATTAAAGAAGTTTTCGCCTTTCAAAAATTTAGATCCGATTCCAATAAAACTATAGGTTTTTACATGAAGGGGTATAACATCAGGAACAGGATCCTCGTAGAATTCCCAGATAGGCGCAACAATTAATACTTTTTCGAAGTTCTTATAAGAAATTTGTGAAAATCGGTCGTCAACTGTCAATTTGTTCATAGCATAAATCTCAATAACTGGTTTATTTGAACATTTCACATAGTTTTTGTAGTATATTCCAGATAAAACATCATTGAGTCGTAAATTGAAGCCAGTAATGATTGCATGACTTTGCTTTTCACAAATTACTTTGGGCTTTTCTAACGCCGTTTCGAAAATTTGAACTAACATCTTGTGTTGAAATTTAGTTAATGTTTTATTTTCTACTCGATAATATTTCAGAGCGCTGCTGTATTTTAAAAGATTCTTATTTTTTGATGAAATAATTTCTTTCATATAACTATCATATTTCCTAGAGAGCTGTACTTTATTTAGCTTCTTTAAGGCTGTATACAATTCGTTAATTTTTAAATCCTTCAAATCACTGTCTGATAGATCAATAATACTATTGTATAAATCGATAAAAAATTTATAAAGATCTGCAAGTTTGAGAATATATCGTTCAAAAAATTCCAATCTTGTGACCCATTTAATTGAATTATAACTTAGTTCCCGAGATATATCGAGATCTGTAAGGGATTCTAAAATTTGATCATATTTTAAAATTGTGTCGGAAAATTCGAACGGAACTTCCAGGCTGAGTTCATGAAGGTATTGTGTAATGGTGTCAATTGTTTCTTTAGAGTTTAAAGTTTCATAATAGGAATCAATAATATTAGAAACTCTTTTACTGTGTTCCATTAATAAATTTTGGAACTCGATGATGTCATCGAAACGTTGCTCCCTGGATTTAAATTCATTTGTTATTCTCTGATTCACTACACCAAGTAAATTCGATTTTTGATCACTTATGTATTTTTCCAAATCAGACAAATATTTCTTTGATTCATCTGGGAAGTTTATTTTAAAGTCTTGTAAGGATTTCACCTTGTATTTTAACTCCCTTATAATGAAATCAGAAGCAAGCCGTCGTTCATACTGCAATCTTTGCAGTCCATTAACTGCTCCGATCTCTTTGTGTTGTTTAAAAATATGAATTTTTGACAGAAGAATATTTACAATGTTGGATATACCACGATCTCTTGCTAGACTTGAAAGAGTTCTTTGTACATTCTCCTTTCTTTCATTAATTCCTACATTGGTCACAATTAACCCGATGTTTTCTGAAAAGTTGTTAACGTTGTTGAGAACATACTTTGCTTGATCCAAAAACATTGAAATATCCTTGAAGTTGTTATCCGTAAGATGCGAATAATCAATTAGAAATATAATTTTTACATTTTTGGCATTTTTCACAATTTTATTCACATAAAATGAAGTCATAATGGGCATTGAAGGCTGATTCGCATCATCTACACCAAATTTGGTGCAGTCATAAAAAGCTGCTTTCATTTCATTATTATAAAATAATTTAGGAAAATATGATGACGAAACAAACGATTGATCTTTAATAATAATTTTATTTTCAATCTGTGTAGAAATTAAATTATCATCAACATTAGCCAATATCTTTACATAAGCAGAGCTATCGTCTGTTTCTGATGATAAACCCAAAACCAAAATTACATTTTCGAAATCTTTCTCTTCAATTTTATTTTCATCATATTTCAATACACTTAAAGTTTTCTCTAAATCTTCTTTTTGAGCGTCTACAATATTCGGTGTAATAATGCAGAAGAGCAATATAAATAAAACTTTTAAGCCCAGCATTGAGCTTGAAATGGAAAAAGGAATTTAAAGATTAAAAATTTTTATTTTTTAATATAATATTTGAATAATTTTACCTCAGATTTAAATATTTTTATTTTTTAACTTTACCAAATCTCACGACTTTATAAAACCGTGTAACTGAAAATTTAATCAGTTTTTCTTAGTTTTATATATAACTCCAATATTTATACACGAACTAGAAATTCAATATTGTAAGCCAGACTTTTCAAAACAAATATAAAATAAAAACATTTTCTCAGCTGTTTAAATAAATGAATTAAATAAATAGGTATATTTATAAGAAATTAGCGATTTTATTTGGTCAGCAGAAACGTAAATGTATTTAGAAATCTAGTTTTCAAATTATTAAAAAAGAAAATTACTTGTCAGATTGTTCGACTATGTCAAACGGGCACCATAAAAATTAAACAAAAAGAAAATTAAAAATATATGCATAATATTTTGGTAATCTAAAATTCTAAATAATAAGTGAATAAAATAAATAATGGATAAAGGCCATTGTGGAAGTTCATAAAATTATTTTTATTTACTTCAAAATTGAGAAAAAAAATTTTTTCAATATGGAAAACTAAACATCATTCGCGAAATATAAAATATTATATCACATATATATAGAACTTAAAATTCGTTGAATATTTCTTAAAACAAAGTTTATTTACTTTATTTTATTTGAAAAAAAAAAAAAAAAAACAACCTTTACAAAACGAGAAAAATTATTCAGTTAGAAAATTTTCAGCTTTGAATAAATAATGTTTTATTTATGTAGTATTGGATTTTAATTTATTGGATGGAAATAGGTTTTTTTTTTTTTTGTTTTATATCTAAATAAACTTAAAAATAATAATAAATTCGTTTTTTGAAGAAAAAAAAAATTAAAATAAAATACACTTTACTTTAAAAGCTTGTTTCTTTAATTTTAAATTTATGGAAAAATCATTTCATTGTTTATCAGTTTATCTGATACGAATTTCATTTGATTCTGTATAATTTTAATTAAAACTTTTAATAAAATAATATTCTGTTGATTTAATTTTTGATTTTTAGTTTAAGATTATTGTTAGATTTATAAGGTTTTCAAATACTAAAAATTTTCATTAAATAATATTAAGTTCTGTCATATAATATTGTAAATTAAAATATCTCAGAAGAAGAGGCTTAAGTCATAGACTCTGAATAAAATTATATTTTAAATTAATATTAAAATAAATAAAGAATTGAATTGAAATTCTGTTGATTTTCAATTTTTAAATAATAAAACAATTTTCTGGCGAATTCAAAATTTTGTTTTTCAATATGCGTACATAAAGGAAATTTAGGAAAAGTTTAATTTTGTGTTTATTTTGTCTGCACATTTTTTTTTTCTTTTATATAAATGACTTTATTTGACGAATGGAAATCTAAGAGAAATTGAAAATTAATTATTCTATTGTCCTCAAAAACAGACATAATAATAAAAATAAATGTATGGTCAACAAATTAAAGGTTATGAGATGTTAAATATAGTAAAATTAGGACCAGTCAGAAACCAAAAATAAACTAAATTTTGTTTTTTTGTACAACATTTTTAATGATTTTCTTTTAAATTAATTGAAATGAATGTAATTAAACACAACTGTAAAGATTAATTTATGTAATTTTTTTTATTTACATTGCCAATATAATGTATTACATATACATACATTCAAATCGCAAACATTTTCTTAAATTTATATCTGATTTTCTTAAATATTAATGATTTTGTACAATTTATTTGAATTTTTGATTCGTTTACAATAATAACACATGGTACACCTGTCAAATGATTGTGCTGAAAAAGGATTAAAAACTGTTTACAGTTGATGGAAGACATCGGTGAAATTCTTCTTTCCCTAAAAAAATCAGAACCAGTTGAACATTATAAATTTAAAAAAAAGTATTTAATAATTTTTTACACTTTCTTCTATAAAATATTCAAATTAATTAAATGAAAATCTTTATAATTTTACACAAACTCATATAAATAATGAGTAATAAAATTAGGAATATTAATTTATTATGTTTAAGTAACCGAATGAAATTTTTTTGAAAATCTAAAATTCAGTTGTACACTAGAAGCTAGTTTATTTATTTAATAAAAGTTTATACTTTATAAATTAAGTTAATTAAGTTTTTTTTTGTGCATACAATATACGTATATATATATATATTTTTTTTTATGAGAAAGATCTTCCATTAGAGGTTAAGTTATATATAGCTTTTAGGCGTTAAACATTTTTATTTTATTATCAAGAAGTTATAAAAGTTTTTCTGTTAAAGCTAATTGTTACTTGGAAATTTATATTAAATAAATTATTAAATACGTGTATGTATATAGATAATGTTCCATAGATAAGATAGTGATGTTTGTTAATATACCCTATACAACTAAACATATATACTTATTAATTAGCCGTCAGGAATTTATAAAAAATATAATGCGTATAATAATCAAAATAATATTAAGAGGACTTGCTCCGTCCAAAAATTAAAACGTTACAACCTTACCTTTATATAACTAGAATACAATAGTATACTTTTTAAATATAGAATAATGTAGTTAATGTATTTGAAAAAGGTATATTGACAGATAATAATTGAAAATTTCTGATGATGTCAAATAGTTTGTTCAAATAAAAATTTACACAACGAATAAAATAACTTTTAATTCAAATCATATCGAAATCATACCGAGATGTCATGATTTTTTCACATCTTAGAATTTCATTATTTTTTTCTTGATGATGCTTGTCATCCTTTATCATAGTTAATATACAAAAAAATTTTTATAATAATATATTTATAATTTTTGACAAATTTTGGTCAGTAAATAATATTGTTTTTATTTTTGAAGACTGACTTGTTGGTGAGATTGAATTTCATTAACGATGAAATGAAATACAATGAATTTATCTTATTAATTTGTTTTCTTTGTTTTTTCTTTTGAATAATTTAGGAAGCTGGTTATGAAAATGAAAAGTTTTCATTGCTATACATGATTTTATTCAAATTTTTTTGTACTCTTTCTTTTTTTAACTATATATACAAAAATTAATGAACTCAAATAAATTTTTCAAGTTGATAATTCTTGAAAATATATACCAAGTAATTTTTATGTATTAAAAAGATTTTCTTAAAAAAAAAGAAATAAAATTGGACAAGAAAAACAAAAAAAAAATATATTTTTTGCCTTTCAGGAAAAATTTCCTTTTTTTTTGTTTTTTGTATATATAATTTTCATTTTTGCTTTAAATATAATTAAAACAAGCAAAAATCAACCTTTTTATAAAACATCTCTCATTTATTTTGAGGTTTGAAAAAAAAAAAAAAAAAAAATTAACAAAATAAATAAATTAAGATTTTTACTTAAAATTTCTTAATAAAATATCTCAGTTCGTGGGTATATACGAAAGCTCACACCCAAAAAATCCAATTTTTTTTTTTGGTATATTATAAATTGGTTTTGTTTTTTTTGTTAGACAAAATATAATATATAAACCCATAAATACATATTTCATTCATAATAATTTAAATTTTTTTTTCTCACGTGTGCTTTATTTATAAAATACAGATTTATAATTTTTTATTTTTTTTTGTTCATTATTGTTTTTTTTTTTGATAAAAGAGGGATCACATTAAGAAACAATAATCGTGGCAAAAAAAAAAATTTTATGATGCTTTTGTTAATGGAAAGCTACTTATAAATTATGATGGACATTCACAAGTGTATACGTGAATAACACTAGACTAGAGAGATTCAATTAAAAATAAAATTTTGAAAATTATAAAAATGTTGAACAGGTATATAGAGAGGTAAATGTATATATTTATAAACAGGTAATTTTATTTTAAAGTAGAAAGAGCATTTATAAGGTTTAAGATAAATTTGTTTATATTGTGGACTGAAGTTAACATTTTATTCTTGCACAATATAGGAATTTACTTTATACGGTTCAAGTGAATTTTTCTTCATTGAACTTAAGCATTAGTTAATATTATGTAAGCCGTACATTTGTAAGGTTTTACTTTTACTTCTTTGTTGAACTGAGATTTATATTATAGTATATCTGTTGTCTTAAAACATTTAAGTACTGAAAGTTAACATATTCAAAAGAAACCAATTTTTCCAATGGCCTTTCGCCTGCAAAATAAATTTTGAAGTTTACTTAAGAAATTTTTTTGATTTCAATAAGAAAAAATAAAATATTTGAAATGCACGATAAGCAATTTTTTTAATTTTTTTAATATAATGTTTAGATAGGCCAAGGATATACATATACTAATAAATATTTTTATAATATTTTTTTTTCTAAATTGCAAGTAACCTTTTCTTTATCACGTTTTATTAAATAAGTATTAGAAAAATAAATATTTTCAGTATTATATATTATAGAAAAATGATGAACTAATAATCAAGATTATTATTATTATATGTACAGTTCATAATGTACATATATGCTTTAATTTCAAACAGAAAAAAAAAATAGAAATCAGTAAACGAGCTGTGAAATATTGGGAAAATTCAAGTAACAGCGCAGAGGAAACAATTACAAAATATTATATTATTACATAAATAAATTGTTAGAAGAGTTACTTGAGTGTAACCATAAAAGAACGTTAACAAAAAAAAAAAAAATAATAATAAAAATTCAGTTAGTTAAATTGAACAGAATTAGAATAAGGTGATAATAATGATTGCTTTTTAAAAAGAAATCACAAATAATAATAATAATAATAATAATAAAAAAGGCGCCACGCTATATTGAATTGCCACTATAATCACTGTTTTCTTTTATATATATATAGACATATATTTATACAACAGTATACCAAATTGGTATTAATGTTTTCGGTATTTCAAAAAAAAAAAAAAAAAAATACAAAATTATACCATTGCAGGTTATCAACATAAAAATAAGCTAGTACGCACAGAACAGTTATAAGTTATAATAATAATAATAATATGCTTAATGAAATCTTTTAAATTGATCTATGAGTATATAGGAGGTATAAGGTATACATTCAAACTACTCATATAACACTAAAAAATCACCATTAAAATTAAAATATTAATTTATTTTTTATGTCAAAATTGGAGATTTCGGATTTCAAAATTAAATATTAATGATTATTTACGTAATGGCCCTTTTAATATCAGAGAAGAGTTATTCAAGCATTATTGTTATTATATAAGGACATTAATCATGTTGGTAATCCTTGTTTTTTTTTTACATGATTTTTATTAATAATTATATTAAATATGTATTTTCTTTTCGTTACTTTAATTTATTAATATTCTTAACGACGACAATGATGTTGCACAAAAAACATTTAACATTATAACTGCATTTTTTTTTTATTACTATACTACACTATATCACTATATCCTTTTGTTTTTATTCTCTTGACAATATTTATTAAAGTGTTTTATATTCTTATCGGAATTTAATATTTTTTTGAGGCCTAAATGGCATCAATTTATTTATAAGAGTAAACCACTCAACGGGTGTTTATTGCGCGAAGTGTAAAAAACAAAATAGCGCATAATGGTGGTTTTTTCTTCATTTTTTTTTTCATAACATTTTTTTTTTCTGTTGTTTTTTCCATGGATCGTTAATACACCAGATGTGCGATTCACCGTTAATATTAAATATGAAATATGATTAATTACACACATTAGAGTATTATTTAAGAGAAATATTAAGGTTAATGGGGGCGTGCAAAATAGCTTAGTGCGTTATTAAATTTTTTTTTACTTTTTTTACTTTTATAATGCTTATTTCTGCAAAGAAATCAAATTATTGATGGAAATTAATGCTGCTTAGTGGGTATATTGTATATGTGTATATAATAATAGTAATCATATCTTTATATTTTTGTAATATGGTATTCCTATACAGAAAATATAAATTAAAGATAATAAATGAAATGAATTCGTGCATATAAGAAAAATAAATGTTATTTTAAATTATATGAAAAAAAGTAAAAATGTATTGACATTTCGTTGAATTTAATTTTTTTTTTTTTTGAAAGATTTTATTTAATTGACAGCTATAATAATGAAATTAACTGTTTGTTCATTATTAAGATATATATAATATGTATATAATTATATTTACACATTACAGAAGAGCAACATATACTTTTATTCGATTAAAATATACATTATAAAAGGTGTACAAAAAGATAAGTTGATGGAACAGTATACAATTTTAGAAATTATGCTTTTTTGGTGTTAAGAAAAGAGTTTCCATAGTCTAGAGATATAATGAAACTGGAAGTTTGACATAGTAAAATTGAAAATACCATAGTATTATATATCTTTTGTGGTTATGTCAAAAATAAAAACGTGAATCTTAGCAAGTTACCTTAAATACAAACTAACCCATAAGAACATTATTTTATTGTTATTTTTATGTTGCATATAAAAGCACGTGATTAATACCTTTATTCATCATTATAAAAAAAGGACAATATACCTATGCGTTCATTAAGGAAAATCATTAAAAATATCTAATTAAGGAATTTTCAATATAATAGGAACGAATGAAAATGTTCTCTTCACAATTTTGTGAATTAATTTACCACAATAAATAAATTTCAAAGTTTTAAAGAATTTTTTTTTTTTTGTTATAATGCTGAAAATTTTGGGGAAATTATGTTGCTTTTCTGAGATGTTAATCATTTAATTAACCTGTCGTAAATCATTTTTCATGATTATGTTAAATGGAGTGATTATGACAAGGTCTAATGTTTATCTCAATTGTATACAGGTTTTTTTTTTATTTTTGACGAATACCGATCTATTGTAGTTAAACAGAGTCAAGTTATTTTTATTTAAAGAGACTTTAAAGATTTTATTTTATAACATAGATTCAAATTAGTTTAAAGAACTGCCCCATCTCTTATTGCGTGAAGTATTAAGTAAATCACTATACACCATGTTGTTAATTTCCAAATTTTTTTTTCTTTAATTAACTTGCTGACAATAATGTATATTAGCCCCCCACTATGTATATTTTGCCCTCTACTATTTTTTTTTCAAACACTTCTTGTTATTAATTTTTATGTTTCAAAATGTTGTCTCATAATTTTGCTTTTGGTTTGCTTGTCTTCGTTTCTTATAAATTTTGATGAAAAAATATAATTTCTTGTTCGTTGTAAATTTTCATAGTTTTTCTTTTTTGACTTTTTGATTAATTTTCAGTCATTATTTTTAATGTTTTGATATTATTTTTTCCTTGTAATAATGTTTTTTTCCTATGATGACACAATTCTACATTAGAAAATGAAGTGCTAAAACCAAAATACTTTTGTTTTTTTTTTTTTTTCTTTTTATTACACGAATAAAACAAATATACATATATAAAATAAAACAGAAAAATTAAAGAAAACAGTTTAATACACTTTAAAATTTTCTTCCTTTTTGGTATAGTATATAGTTTTAAAAAGTTATCTTTAAAAATAATTTTTCTGTCGCTTGTCTATTTATTAAATAATTAAATCTTCATGTTTTTTTTTTTACTTAAGATATTCTTTGAAAAAATATTGTTGTTAAACAATTTGAAGGAATTATTGTTGAATTAAAGAGTCACTGCTGAACCGAACTAATATTAATTTAAATAAAATTCTTTACACTCAATAATTGTTGGCGCTCAGATATATATTAATTTATTTGTAAATTTTCTTTGATCGGTTACTATCTCTAGTTTGTATATCTTATACAATTTCTTAAGTGTCAGGAGGCTTTCCTTCAATTTCTTACGGATCACTATACTTCAAATTTATCATCCTCCAAGTTTATTTTATTCTGGTATTGGATTTGATTTTCAAGGAAGTTAACTTATTTAATTGTCTTGCATAATTGTTGCTTTTGGTGTTTTGTATTAAAATATAGTTTCCAAACAATGAAAATATTTGTATTTTTTAAACTTATTATGCCTGTGATGCGGATTCTATTTTAATAAAAATAAAATAAATAATTGAATACAATATTATTTTTCAAACATTTTAATTTAAAACCCGAAACCATATACATAGGATAGTAAAAGGATCCAAAATTTATATTCTTTTTGTTTTGCATCAAAATATCATTAAATTGGGAAATTATTTTTTTTTTTAACTAAAATGAAACCAAATAAAATATTAAATTCAATGCTACTAGTTATTTATATTTCATAAATTTTAAAATAAAATATAATAAAAATAAATTATATACCTTAATTTATATTATTATTAGAAAAATTAATTTTTATTCCTAAGTAAATAAATACTATGTATATAAATAAGGTGGTATATTAAGGGAAAACAATTTCTGACAGATTAATTAATATTTCCCAAGTTGTGACAACAACACTGTAGGCAGGTAGGAATAATATTTTTGCAAAACGAAAATTTGTTTTTTTTTTTTTGATTATTATTACACAAATATTGTAATTCGAATCTCTTATGAATATTTTAATAAAATATTTTTTTTTATTTCTTTTTTTTTTTATTATTCTAATTTATTAGCAAAATTTTTATTTTTTTTTTTTCTTATAAATAAAACAAAATTGAATTCTAAAAAGCTTTTTAATCTTAAAAGAATTTTTTTTGTTGAGAAAAAAAAAATAGAATAAAAATTGAATAATTTGTTAAAGTGGACAAATGATTCAAATAAAATAAAATAAAAAAAAAAAAAACAGAAAATTTCTCCCAAAAGGAGCAATAATAAAGTACACACCAAGTGATGACAGAAATAAGAAACAGAAGAAAAAAAAATAAACAAAAACAAAACAAAGCGATAATATTCAATCATTCTTCATTCATTTCATCTAAAAAAAAAGAAGAATTTTTGAATTTAAAATTTATTACTTTTAAATTGTATATAAAATACAAAATTTCAATTTTCAATGAGAAAATTGAAAAAAACATTGTTGAAATTTTTTTTATTATTTAATTTTTTATTTATTTTTATCAACTTTTTTTTTGAAATTTCGATTTGCTGCAAATTCCATTCTCGCACAAAATTTTTAATCACAATATTTCAATTTTGTTTTTTTTAATTTCTAAAATTTATTTTTTGAATTTGCCAGCATAAACCACAAAAATATAAATATACGAAAATTGTTTTAAAGCCAAATTTCAATTATTTTGTATCTAGTTTTATTTAATTTTTTTCTATTTTTCATATTTTTTAAGTATAATTTTTCGAAATGTTAATTTAATGTTAAATGTGACATTATTTTCTATATAGGGTAAAGTACCCAATTCTCAGCCACCTAACTCATTTTTTCACTTTGAACGAACAAAAAGTATAAAATATTAGCATTTAGCTATACAAAGTTATGTTTTTTGGATTTTTCAGACATTTTTCTACATAAATCCGGAATTGGTTTATTTCATTTATTTTTTTAGAAAAAATTCGTAGAACAAAGAAAAAAAAACCCATTTTCTCCTATTCTCAGCCACCCAAATTCTATTCTCAGCCACTTTGGATTGTATTCTCAGCCACCCTCGTTTTAAAGAGAATTAAGCAATAAAAGTCGGTTTTAAGTAATAATTACGTTGAATTTAATTTAATTAGGAACTATAAGTTCCTAAAAGCTAGATTAGAAAACTTAAAAAAATCTCGAGAAAATAATTTTTATGCATTATATGCAAAAATTACAATAAAAATACCTAAAAACTATATTCCTCAACTTACAATTTGTAAATTACTTTTATTTGTTAGAACTTTTGAATTAATATTTTGAGCATTTTGGGAGATAAATGCACGGAGTCAAAAATCCCGGATGTACGAAATCCCGGAATTTTTTTTACCCGTTTCCTAATATCTCGGAAATCACAATCCCGGAAGATATCCCGGAAATCACAATCCCGGATGCTGAAATCCCACAAGGTAGAATCCCGGAAAGACGAAATCCCGAAAACCCAAAATCTCGATACCTGAAATCCCGAAGACTTAATGTGGGAACCTAAAATAAGGTTTTAATCCCCGAAGCCCTGCAGTGATACACGAAAAGAGTTTGGCTCGCGTAGCCATGGGTTAGGTTACAAAAAAGGAGGTTTTAATCCCTGAAGCCCCGCAGGGATACGTGATCGATATAGGATATTTAATGATTTCTTTCAAATTAAAATTTCGGGGATTTTGTTCCTGCGGAATTTTCTTTTCCGGGAATTTGTCTCCGGTATTTTGGTTTCCAGGATTTTGTTATTTCGGTATTTTAATTCCCGGGATTTTGTTTTCGAAGATTTTGGCTTCTGGGATTTTATCTCCCGTGATTTTGTTTTCGAGCTTTTGTACTCGGGATTTAGCTTCCGGAGGAAACGGGGCCTTTTCCCCAAGAACTGTTTTTAGTTTTGGGGGTTTGGGACCGCCTCTACCACTCCTCCAAATTTCAGTCGATTCTGAGTGGTTCCCGTCATCAGCAGTATCGTCGTTTTTTTATATTTTGAGCCCAAATTTCTTCGCTGAAAGCAAAATTTTAAAATTTCATTAAGTGGCCGAGAATAGAATTCAAAGATAGTATGAAGATATTATTGTCGGCCACAAGGAAAAAAAAACTTTTGTATCCCGGCTGATAATTGGTCCAGCTCATTATAAACGATTTTTAAGCTGTTTTATAGGTTCCTAAATGTAAAAACAGTCAAATTTAGTTGTTTTTATTTTTAAATAAAATTTTGCATCGAATTCTATTCTCAGCCGGGGTGGCTGACAATTAAATTTACCCGAAATTTTGGAATGTAATCTCGAAAATTTTGAGTAAAATAAAAAAAAAAGTTACCCATTTTCTTTGATTTATGCAGATAATTATCTCCTTTAATAATTTAAACCACTATAACTTTGATTTTTTACAAAAATTTTGATTTTTAAGCTCGTTTATCTGAACACCTTTTTTCATAAAATTCTAATTTTTTGTACCGAACTGATCGCATCGACAGACTTGTTTTAAATTAATACTTTTTAATCAATTATTTTAATTCCGAACTATTTTATTTTTTGCATATGAGTAGAAGAATAAACACTCTTTTAAATTCAATTTTGGTTTTTTGGCGGAGATGTATACTTTTCCTAATACTCATGGGCAAAGTTAAAGTGGCTGAGAATTGGTCCCGGCTGAGAATACATACCTTTACCCTATAGCACAAAATTATTTAGAACATAGTATTAGCTGGTGTATTGAAAATTTTATTTTTCATATTTTCAAATTTCAAATATTTGGGAAATAAAAACTTTAAAAAAAATTCGATAATTTGTTTAACAAAATTTGCTATTTGCGAATATAAGTATGAATGGGAAATGTTAATGTGTTCATAAGGCGCCGCTGGTCACATGCAATTTAAAATCAGTTATATTCTAAAGTTAAAAAAAAAAAAATTTATAAAAGGCTCCACAAAGATAACATTTTGGAAAAGCCTTTTTAAATTCAGACTGTGACTGTTAGAAGATAAAATTGTCACTATTAGTGTGAGAGGAATAAATAATATAATTCACTGTAAATTAAGTTGTTTTGTCCATGATAATTGACATTGAGTTATGTGTAAGACTTTTTTTGTTTTGGGAAATTAATTGAATAATTAAAAAAAAAATTACCGGGAAAATGCTTTGAAATAATTTTTGTTTATTAAAGAATTTATTAAGGCAAAAATGATTGCCGGAAATTGGAAATTTTATGTTGCGGAAGGTAAATTTTTGATTCTAACAGATCCACAATCATTGTGAAGTACAGGTATACTGTGATTTATAACAAATAATTTTCTAAATACTCAAACAATTTAACAAAGAATTAAAATAATTTTTCTTAAGAAATAAATTATTTTTTTTTTATTTTCGTCAAATTTCAAACGAAAATGATTGATTTGATTTTGAGAAGGAATCTAAAAAAGAAGATTAATTTTATTTTATATGAATTAAGTTAAATAAGGAAAAATATTTATGTGTTTGCAATTATTTTTATTTAGTTTTCTTGCTTTTTTTTTTCTCTCTTTTGTATTTCAAGGATTTTAATAAATAAAATTTAAGGATATATGTTGGGGTAGATGAATGATAAATAAAACATTTTCATTAAATGAATTAATTTCGCTTTGTTTCCGTCATAAGTTAAATTAAAATTAAATTCTTCTCGTTGTTGTTTATAAATGTTTTTATTAATTGGTCTTTGTATATATGTTTCTAATGTCAATAATAATAATTGGCTAAATTGTAATTGGAATCAATTTAATTAACAAGGTAATTAATTCATCAAAAATAAAAATAAAAAAATTGTATATTTTTTTTTATATATTTTATTTTCGTTCAAGAGAATCGATTAAAATAAATTCTGTCAACTTTAATTTCATTTATTTGTTAAATAGTTGGCAGCTGCTTATAATTGAAATTTGTTTAAATTAGAGTTGATTATATTCGAGTTGGCTACGATAGTAAGGAAAATCAAAAAATAATAGTCTCTCAAGGAATATGATTGTGACACAATTAATTTATATTTATTATGTTTTTAAGTCTAGAACTAGATCATTATTTTTTACACTAGAATAATAGTCTTCTGTATTTTAAACCTTATGTTTTTCAAATTAATGTTAACTACCTAAAAATTAATAAAAAAATTTTAAACTTCGTTGCTTCCCTCGATAATATAATGTTCATTAATATCACTTATAAAATTGTAAAACATTAAGAACTAATAGGACAAAAAAACATAACATTTTATTTTTATACTACACTTGGAATGAGGAAATATCAATATTTTTCATTAAAAAATTTTCAAATAAAAAATTTTTAACGTATTTTTGGGGAATTACATAAAAAAGAAATCAAACAAAAAAAAAAGAACAATTAAAATATTTATTTATTTTTTTTTGGTATCAATAAAATTAGAGGATACTTAATTTAACTTTTTTAATTAAAAAAATATAAAAATGTTTTATTAGTTTATAATTAAATTTTATAAAATAAATACCTGAGAAATAAAAAATATACCTATTATGCAATTAAGTTTAAAAATGTACAAAATTAAATTTATTTTAATATTAAATTTTTTTTTGTCAATTTTTGATATTAACATAAGAAATTTGTATCCTACCAGTATTTGTGATAATAGAGACAAAGTTTAGATGTAGATACATAACTTCAATTTCATACCAAAAAAAAAATCATTTTTAATCATAATAATTTTCGAATTAAAAAGATAGAGTATATAATAATTGTCATCAGAAGTTTTTTTTAGATATACACATAAGTTTTCCGGCGATTCAATTTATGTCCTTTTTATGTCTTCTTTCTAGAAAAAATTCAATTTTTCAATATTCAGTTGGAAAATAAAGATAAAATTTACATAATGAAAACATAAAAAATTTAATTTTGAGTTATAGATATATTATAGAACTATTATAGTAAAATATCTACTGTCAATAGTTGAACTGGTCGTAGTTTTAATTGTTCTCAATTGAATTTTTTTTTTATGTATTTGTAACACCAAACCTATTAAATTTTGAAATGATGAACTATTCAAAAACATATAGTTAAGTATGATAATTGTATTCGTAGCTTCCATATTCCCATATTGATTTTTATATTCTATGAATCCAATAATATAGGTACATAATTTAATAATAATATTTATTATTGTTAACTATTAAAGGAATCATGTTCGCATTTTAAATTAAAATTGATAATTCTTTGTTTTTTTTTTTTATATAATTTTACTTTATGAATTATGTTGAAAAAAAAAAATAAATAAAAAAAAATATTAAAATTCTTTGAAATATTTGCATATAGAATTTTAAGTTGTTTTCTTGTACGTAAAATATATTATAATACCTATGTATTTGAAACAAAAATGTTTATCCAGATAAAATTCAGATAAAATTCATAAAAATATTAAAATACGCGTGTGTGAATTTTTTTTATTTTTAATTCGCTTGAAAATTTCCTATAAGGTTCAAAGAACATAATTTTAAATATATTGAGTTTAAAATAATTTTATTGTACGTATGTACCTCTAAAAAAAAAATTCAACATATTTATGATAATTTTGGTTTCTTTTTTTTTCGAAAACCTCAAATATTGATATTGAAGGTATTTTATGAGATCATATAAAATTATGGTCACGAAATTTTCTTGAATTACTTATATATTTAAATTATGTTAATAAAATTAAGATAATTCTGTTCCTATAGGACATATCCGTATTTTCTTTAATTGTGTAAACTATTTTCATCTGAATGTGAAGAGTTTAAAGAACATAAAATAATCACTACATATATTCCATTTAATCATCACTGTTTCATGATAAAAAAAAAAATACTCGTTGGAAATTATACAAGCTTATGTTTATAACGTACCAGACATATTTTTAATAATCTTGATTTTTTTTTTTCATAAAAAGAAAATAATTTAAATGTTGTAAATGACGTTGCTATAAATATATATTTTTAGTCAAAAGTTAAAATTCTCAAAAATCTTTATTTGATAGGTTAATTTGTTAAAAAAAATATATAAATATATATATTTATATAATTAGTGTCAGAAAAATGTCAAGCAATAAGAAAATGAGTATTATGCAAGTATGTATTTATATATTAATATAACCTTAAAAATTTAATCTTTTTAGTTTATTACAAGACTTAGATAAATTTACATATGCTGCGAAATCCATCCATGCATCCGTCAATTTTAATCAATTTTCAAGGAAGTTTGTGTTTAAAGTTTTGATTAAACTTATTGACGAAAAACAATTCCAAAGTATCCACATAAAATGATACTGCGATCGATACTATAAAAATAATTTGTATCCGGATTTAAAAACTGTGTCCCAGCTTATCTAAATATATAAGCGCACTTAATTGTAAAAAACTTTTTTGCCAATATTAATTTTTTAGTCCAGCTTTGCAAAAGAATCCCAGGATCGTGCTGCTTATGCTTAATAATTTTTAACTTGACTGTATATCGCTAAATATTTGTATACTATACTATTGCAATGTTGTGGGAGCATTTTAATAATGAAACTAAACTATAAGTCATTTAAAGTAAACATTATTTCTGAATTAGTTTTGTACACGTACGTTTGTTAATAATTGTTTTTTAATTTTCTTATTTATTTTCAAATTTTTTTTTAATCCAATATTTTGGCTTTATAATAATATATAAAACATAACCAATTTTTCATGTTTATTATGTGTAAATAAAAAAAAAAAAATTATAATGTACCAAAGAATAATTAAAAATTTTGAAATTTGACAATTAAAAATAAAACCAAATGTTATTATTTATCTAATTTAATTTAACAAATTGAAAAATTATTAAAAGCTATTATAGTTTTTGATACGTACATAATATTGTATTAAAAACTGTTCTTGTTAATAAAATTTAAATTATAAATTATGTTAAATTTGTATTTTTGATGAGATTTTAATTTAATTAAAATCATGATAAATTTAAAACATAAAATTTTTAAATAAAAATAAATTACGAGTAATAAAATTTAGATTTTATGCATGAAGTGTTTCATTCTCACATCGAGTTTCTTTTTATCGACATCTGTTCAGAAACATCTACTGAGCTATATCTGCTAATTTTTTTAGCCACCGCACATAATGCATTTAATTATAATTATATAATGTATTGATAATGCTTTTCCAAAAAAAATTAATATTTATTTAAAATTCATATCCAATATAAAACTGAAATAAATAATTATGATAACTCACTATTTATGTTTGCATATTATTATATTTTTCCCATAATTTTTTTAAAACTGAAAAAAAAATTATGCAAATTTTTTTAAAGGAAATTTTTCTGTTTTATTCATTATGTCTTGATTAACTTAAATTATTATTATTAGTATTATTATTATTGTTATCATCAATTTATATAAAAATTATATGGTAAATGGCCTATAATATTATTTCATTGTGGGATTTTGTTTTATGTATATATAGAAATATTATGTATATATTATACTATAAAAATATGTACTTTGTACATACACATATTTTTCTTGACTTTTTTATAACAAATAAAATGTTATATTAACACGTCCAAACTATCTTCATAATTTCATTTTTGTTAAATAAAAAGAAGGTTCACTATTATAAATTACTGACTGTGTTGATGATTTAATTTTTTTTTTTTAGGTATTATACATAGTTTATAAAATTATATATGTATAGTAGATGTGTAAAAGAAAAAGTTATGTTTATGACTATATTTTCTGACCCAAATGGGAGATTTTGTATATTATTATGCCCTACTCTAAGTATTATACTTATATATATGTGTATATATATTTTAAGATATATATTATGTTGTTGTAATGAAAAATATTAATCCAGTCACGCAGGGGTCAACTTATGATTAAAATATTTTATTTTAAGGTTGTTATGTTGGATAAGTTTTTAAAAGTAAATTTTTCAACAACATAATTTTTTTTTTTTTTTTTTTTGAAGTTTTATTGCAGCGCATTGAAATTTATCGAAGTTTATGGAGGCACTGAAATAAGGAACTACGTTCCAAAAATAGTTAATAAAAGTTTTAGTTCGAGAAAAAAGAACACAATTTTTGCCAGAAATTAAAGCAGGCACACTTTGGATACAGACGTTATTATTTTGACTAAACTTCGTACTAATTTAAAAATAAGATACTTTTATTAACTACAAAAAAACTCCGTTAAAATCATAACATTCTTAGGTCATCGCATTAATTGGCGCTATCGCACACGCACTATATTATGTGTATATTGTTTCCCAGAATTAAAAGAAAAATATAAAAATAAAAATAAACATTTTATACATAATAATAATGACTTCCGTTCAAAATTAAGCAATAAAGTACTTATCTAACTGTTTTCTCATAAAATTCTTTTACTTTACCTGTTGATGACTAACCTTTACTTTTTTGTTTTTTTTTTTTATTTTTTTTATTTATTTATCTTTATTTTTTTATTAGGTATATTATTATTATTTTTTTTGTTTATCTTCAAATAACAATAAAAAAAAAAAATTATGAAAATGTCAGACATTTATTATAAATAAAAAATGGACCATCATTTTAACATGATGGACAAAAATATTATATTGGCACTTTAAGAAAAAAAGAAAACTTTATTTTTTGTTTATTTTTTAAATTTTAAATGAACCTTGATATTTTTGGGAATAAACTGTAAAAAAGGTAAGAAGTGTCCGATTTCGTTTTGTAAAATATTTTTTTTTTTACAGAATAATATCATAAATATATAATTTTTTGTTTTTTTAGTATAATTTCATTTTATACAATCATAGAAGTTGTAAAGTTAAAATTTATAGTATTTTTATTTTTTTTTTGTATTTTGTTGCCAGATTTTTGTTATACCAGAAAGGTAGAAATATATGTTTGGTAATAAATTTGTAGAAATGTTAATATTTATTTTATGTGCATAGAAGATCTTTAAATCAGAGATATGAATTTATGCTCAAAAATATTAACTCTTAACATTTTTAAGAATATTTTTTTGTAATTTGTTGGAAAACCTTAACAATAACCCTTACCGTATCATAGTAAACACTCTAGACTTGAATACAACGGTTCGAGGAATGTGTCCACCATTTACTTCCAAACGGCTGAACCAATTGTGGTGATTCAAGAAAGCAACGAGGAGTCTAATCGATCGTTTGTTGCCTTGGTTCTTCAGAAATTATAGACCTGGCAACAATTTTCAAAATTTAAGTTTATTTATTTGATGATGCTGACTTTCCAGAATTGACGAATCATCCACATTCCACATAAGATGGTACTGTACGATAAATTAAAAAAAAAAAATTGTTTGCTCCAAATATATTTACGTAATTTTATATTCAAAATAAATTTTTTTAATCACTGATTTGGGATTCGAACTTTTCTTTATATTCTATATAGAATTTTGAAAATAAAAGTTTTAAAATAATACACTAGTTCTTATTCATATATCACAATGTCATATATAACATACATTTTTTGTACTATCAAATATTTTCCTAAAGTTGTGTATAAATTAAGCAAAATAAAATTATAAATCAAACAAGAGAAGCGAAAATTTGCAAAATTAAGGAATAAATTTTGTATTTCAAGTACATACTATATATATAATTTAGTTCAAGATTGATCCAATGAACAAAAATTATTGGTTTTATTTCACATCAATATAAAATAAAATGTTATACATATATCAAAATTTAATTCAACCATACATATTAATTGATATTAAAAATCGATGAAATTTTTTTTTATAATTCTCATACAAAGACCTCATAATATATTAATTATATTTTCATATTAATAACCATCTGTGCAATCTGTGCCATATATTTTTTTTTTTTTATTTTTCATTATAGGGTTTTCTTATCTTTTCTGTATATACAAAAAAATTAAAAAAAAAAAAACTTTCTTCCACAACCTAATTGAAAGTTCCGGAGGCATTACAGTTCATTGAGCGGGACGTCTCTTGATTTATTAGTCTATAAATTTTTATATATTTGATAAAGAAAAAAATCATGTAATATTTATATTTTGTTGGTTTTTTTTTACCAAAGAAAATTGATTACTTAGGATTATAATAAACCAAAAATCTGGAACTTTAAATTATATATTTACCTGAGAGCATATTTTTAATGGTATTAGATTTACGGCAATAATAGCTAGACTCTTCGAGGACTGTCAACTTGTGCCAATCCCGAAGCATTAGTTCTAAAATTCGTAACTATACTTTATATATAATATATAATAATTTTCTCAAAATAAACCCTAAATTTTGTGCATTGTGATCAATTTTTATTTTTTAATTTTTTTTTTTTCGGTTTCACTAACATTTCAAGAATTCGATTCGAATTGAAGACATCTATAAGATACTACTAAGTTTATTGTAGTGTTATGAATTTGATTTATTGTATAACAAAATAAGTAGAAAAAAAAACATATAACTAAAACAAAATATTATTCGTTTTCAATGAAAAAAATAAATATACCATATACATACTTATATAATATACCATTATACATTAAGAAATAAAAATTGTGAAAGAACAAATAAAAAATGTAACATTTTAGCACAAATTAAATAAACTTCAATTTAATATTATTAAAAGCATAGCATTAAAATGAACTGTTTTATTTTTTTTTTTTATTTTTATATTATTTATTTATTTGCTATTTGCTTTCTTCAAAAATTTTCAAAATAAATAAACAAGGACTATGCTGTTGTTGTTGTTGTTAAGAAGACTAAGTATATTATGTTCTCTGTTAAGTCATTCGGTTTGTGTATATCTCAATGAAATTCTATCTATAAATTTTTGCTTTTTGGAACATTATATTTTTGTTATTATTATTTAATAAAATTATTATTTTTTTTTGTCAGCCAATACTGATGATAAATCGTATAAAATGAAAAAAAAAAATTCTTGATAGCATTAAATGAATTCAGAATATTTGATGTGTAAAAATCATTGCACATCTTTATTCAAGATATCATATCTTAAGCATTTGTATCTTAAATTATAGCATTCAAATGTTTTTTTTTATTTACATTTTATTATTTTCTCCAAGAGTTATTATGCCTTGTCTGTATTACACAAAAATTGTCAATAATATATGTAAACCTAAAAAATTAATTTGCTTAAAATTATTTTCAATATTCAACAAAAAAAAATCAATTTTTGAAGCTTACTAAAAAGTAAATGTCATAGCTTTCTTGCAACATTTACCACGATGATTTCTATTAGATAGACTAATATAGGGTTAATTTTATATTGCAGTTAATTTTAATTTTATTTATATACAGAAGTAATATTCTTCCATTCACTGAATTTAATAAAAACAAAATAACATTTCTAATTGAAAGTTAAAATATTATGTATTTTATTTTGCATTTGAAAATGAAAAATAAAAATAAATAATAAAAAACAAAAATTGTTATTTTCAATACTTTTGGCAAAATGTTTTCAGTTTTCAGTTTTTATTTTTTAATTAGTACATAAACATTGTAGATCTCAGTAATGATTTATAAATTACTCTGTTATTATGAAATCAACTTCTTTTTTTTTAATTAAAAATGTAAATTTTAAATGTTAATTGCAAACAAAAGCGAAATTTCATCATTTAGATTACTGATGTAGATAAAATTAAAATATCTTAAGCCGCAAATTTTCATGCTTTAAATGTGAATGAAAAATATATATTAGTCACTGATGTCACGACAAGGTGAAAAAAAAAAATTTTATATAAAATTGAAGCCTTAACTTTTGACATTATCGAAAATAAAAACATGAATAGATAACAAACAAAAACATATATAATAAAAAATTATTGAATAAATGAATAATATTAATATTATGCTCATATCAAATATTTTTCATAATATTTCGTAAATGAAATTCAATAATTTTGAAAATGGTGAATATGACAAAAACAGACATAAAAAAAACGTAATTTTTCACATGATTTGGTATTTTTTTTATGCATTTCATATCGTACATATATGATTGATATTCATTTATGTAATTGATGCGTGCGGAAGCTAACCTCCTATGAGCATATAATATTTAACAATGCAAAGATTGTTTCGTGGAGTTCATTACTGAATTGGCAAATTAAACGTATAAAATTGAGTTTATTTGTAAAAAATAAAAATAAAAAAAAATTCTCAATTTTTTTATATATGCATGAATGGATATCAAAACACGAAAACCGGATATCCTCTTTATTTTCCTTAATTAAACTTCAGTGTAAAAAAAATAAAATAATAAAAAAATAAAATTGATTCTTCTTTTTAATGTAAACAAAATAGAAACAAAATAACGATGGAAAACAAATTTGTTTTTCTTTAAAAACAAATTCCAAGCAACTATATTCGAGCAATGGTGCAGATTAAAAAAGCTGAATTTGTATCGAAATTCTATATGAACATTAAAGTACTTTGCAATCGATTAATATCGCCAGAGTTTATTTTGGATCGCGAGATAATTGTATTTTAAAATTATTTTAAATCGCTGCTGTTTGATTAATTGATTTTATTTTAGAATTTTGTTCAGCGATATTAAAGGACTTTGCTAGCAATTAAGTTCATACACTCCTCCTTTCTTGAAATGTAATTCAAAATAAAAATATATATTAAACTTAAAGGTTAAAATTATGTTGAACCACTATTTCTTCGAGCACCGTTCAAAAAAAAAGTTATTTTTAAACCAAATTATAATATCTTAGAATTTATCTTTTATATATCTCTGTTAGTTTCCTTGTTTTTTGACTAATTATTTTATCTGATATGTGTTCCAAAAATTGAAAAATATACATTTGATCTTGTAAACACTATAAATAAAATGAAATGAGGAAACTTTAAGATGTCGCATAGTGTTTCAAATTAATTTGGTACTTATAAACAGCGTTTGATAAAAAAAAAAATCCTTAACATAACAAGTCCCAAGAGTCTAATATTTCAATTCATTAAAAAAAAAAATTATTATTACATATCTTTTTTTTTTTTAACTAATTGAAAATGTGTTTTTTTTTTATATATATTCACAAAATATTAACCATGATTTTACCACTTTTGTAAATTTCGTGTACAGAGAAAATTAGTTTTAACCAATTTTTTTTTTTTTTTTATGTATTCAGCATGTTTAGTTGAGAATGCAAAGTCTTCACTTTATAAACATGCAAATTGCATAACATATGTTTAAACATATTACACTTTCCATATCACTATATAAATATATGTATATGTAGTTAGTTTATAAAATTTATTCACATAAATTGTAAATGGAAAATTTAATATTATGCAAACTATTTCAAAATGTTAAATTGTTTGTTCGAACAAACCATTATGTATACGTTTAACAAAAATATTATTATTAATATATATGAATTATGAATACCGAAATTTAAAATACAGTGTGAAATATAGTTTTTATTTTTATAATATTTTTGGCAAAAATAGTTAATTTTCTATTTAGGATATAAGGGCAGGTTAGCGTTGAAATTACTTGTTGAAAATTAGAGCTTTTAAGTATTTATCTTATCGAAATTTTCACATTGTAACTAGAAAAAATTTAATCGGGAAGGTCTTTAGTATAAAAATTATTAAACATCTTGCTATTTAACTTAAGTTCAGAGTTCAGGTTTTATAAGATTTTATTGGCAAAAGTAATCACTAAATATAATAAAAAAACTTTAAAATAGAATGTGTATATGAATAAAAATAATATATTTCAGTTACATTCAGTTGTTAACCGCATTACAATATTACTTCAACATTTGAAAGTGTGTATGAAAATAAAACTGCTTCATAAAACATAATATTATTACATTATACTGAAACATATCGGTATATTGTAGAACAAGTATCAAGTAAGTGTATACAAAAAAAAAAACCTTGTTCAATTTAGTGGAAAATTGATTGATGGAAAATTTTTACTATTTTTTTGTAATTTGGTTGCAAAAATTTATTCTCATTTTACAAACAAGCTTATTTAAGCAAAATTTAATGCGGCTTTTTTGTTCTATCAAAATTATTCGTTCTTTTCAAATCCCTCAAGGATCTCTTTTGGGATCAACAATATTCTCTATTTAATTTATTAATGATTTAATGATTGATTCAAAGTCTCTGACATTTCGTAAAATTTTCTTCTAATCGAGACTACATGATGTGATGCCAATAGATTGTACTTAAATTTTAAAAGATGCCAAGTATTTTAACTACTCTAAATAGAGTATAAGAATAGAGTTAAGGAACATGGACTTGGGGATAATATTCCATTCTTAACTAAATTTTGAGAAACACATCAACTAAGGTATATAGTGTCTTCAACTTAAACATATATTTTTCTTCTTCTCCGTAACTATATAAAAAAATTATATAATTAAATATCATAAAATAAAAGAAAAAACTAAATAAAATGAATAAAAAATAAAACACAAATATATGAAAAAGAATTAAAAGCTTATTATTACTATAGGTAAAAAGTGAAAACAAAAATTAATTTAATTTAAATTATAAATTTGTAAGCTTAATCATTGAATTTTAATTAAATTAATATATTTAATTGAATTGTATATATGAATTCTATTTGAAGTATACTAATGAGATTTAATTACATTGTAATTACTACTTTTTACACTTAAATAAATAAATAAATGAATATAAAGAAATTAAAAAATGTTTGCTGGCGAAAGATATTAAGAGCAAATCATCAGGACAAAAATCTCAAGTTAATTAGTGATTCGAAATGAGTTCTTAAGTTTTCTTTTTACCTTGACGACATAGAAATATTCATATGAATGTGTATATTGTAGAGTGTACAATATTTATGTAAATTATATATTAATGCCACTTCTAATAAAATGGTCCGTGTACAGGAGTTCTGAGCTAAAACTTGTATAACTAGTTTTATATCAACTGGAATTAAGTATTAGTTTTGTTGTTTTCTATTTTGGCAGTATATAATGGAAATCTATTACACAAAATAACGATAATCCTAAAACCAAAAATAAAGGTTTCCCTTTTTTTTTACTTAATTTTTCATTAAGCTGGAAAAATTGTCAAATTTTACTGAATCATTAGACACAAATATATGTAAATCTTTTTTTTTTTTGTTTTTTTAATTTAACTAAATTAAAAAAGGTCTTACCGAATTAAGTAAAAAGAATATTCGATTTTTTTTTTGTTCCTTTTTAATCTATAGTTATAGAGAGCAAAAATGTTGTATGTTTTATTTTTATTTTTGAAACCTTTTAAATCAATAAAAAAAAGTAAGTAAGTAAGTTTTTTCTACTTTATTGAAAAATTTACTATAAAAAAATAATTCTTTTTATTATTCTATGGAATATTTAATTGATATAATTAATTTATTGTCTTCGAAAATATTGTTCTTTTTAATGATTTAAGAATGTTTTTATATATATATATAATAAAATAATATGGTGCCAGTGAATTGTGTTTAAATTTGTGTAATAACTTTTTATATAATTTTTCACGAAAAGTGAAAAAATAACTTGTGGTTTTAAGCTCTTTAGCTTATATATATATAATAACATTTATTAAAACAATAATGTTTTATTTTTGTTGTTGTATCCATTAAATATAATACAGTACATTATATGATAATTATTAACCATCATATTTTTAACCAATATTTAATTTAATATGCAAAGTTTGTTGATAAATCTGCACATAAATTTATTTATATGTATATGAATACTTTCATTCATCATAATAATATTGAATGAGAAAATAACTGGTTTTTATGTTTTATATTATATTTATAATGCTATTGTAGCTTATACATAAGTACTAGTTATTTATATTGAATTTTAAAATTTTTTTAACTAACATTTTATAGCAATTTATATTTCTTTATAAAATATTTTGAATACATTATATAAGTATAATATTTAAAAATAGTTAGTGTTTTCGAAGTGTAATATAATAATTTTTGAAGTTCAATATTTAGGTCAAAATATGAATTAAAAAAATACAAAAAGAGTACACTACTCATTGTGCGTCAATTAAATATATATAATTTTTTATGCATTTTTTTTTTTTATAACTACATTTGTATAAAGTTTTCAACTGGAGACCATAAAGATAAAACGAAATATTTTTTTTTTTATTACATATAGTATTTTTAAATGTTTTATTTACATAGCTCTAAGCAAATTGGCTTCAAATATTATGTTTTCTATATTATTTTATTATTATCGATTTTTTTAGGCTAGAAATTCAGTAAAAATACTGCAATAAAAATTTAAAAATTGATTATTTTGAACAATAATAATACTAATAATAAAAAAAAATTTGCTAAAAACTATAAATAATATAAATAAAAAAAAAAACAAATAGTAAAATTTTACTGCAAATAGAAAAAATTATTAAATAATTAGGTGTGGTAAAATAAGGTATTCATTTAGAAAAAATTAAATAATAAAGAAAAAATTCTAAATGTTTGAAAATTTTTAAATTTTCTTTTACCAGAATTTTCAACATTTTATTGAGGTGCGTCTTTGGTTTTGAATTCCCTCGATGCAATAGTGAGCATTTCATGCAACAAATGTATAATAAATGTGAATATCTTTTAATTTACGAATATAATATCAACAACAACTTCAAATCCTGAAATCATAAATATATACAACATATATATTTAATTATGTGAAAACATAATGTTCAAATTAAATTTAGATTTATATATTTGTGCATTTTTATCAGTAATAGACTTTGTAAAATGTATATCTTAAAAGTAATACGTAACAAAAGATTTGTTAAGTATACAGATTGCAAACTAAGTACAAATTTAAATCCTATTATGTATCGATTAATATGAGCATAAGTCAAAGCTCATAAAATTTCAAAATAAATATCTTGGCTTATATAATTTTTAAAATGCACTATAATTTGTAGCTTCAAAACTATCTATTATACTAAAGACTATAAATTAAAAAAAAACCTTATATAAAAAAAAATAAAATTTTTTAACTTTATATAAGTATAATATTTATTTTAAAATTGAATTAAGATTTTTATTCTACACATAATTAGAGTTGCTCTGCCAGAAAAACAAAACATATTTTCCCATTAATTTGATTACCCAATTTTCCAAAAAGTCTTTCAAACATGTATATGTATGTACCTTGTATATGTTTATTTTAAATAAATTAAATTTGAACAAAAAGCTATTTTCATAAAAAATGTTGATAGTTTTTTCTCGTGTTCATGATTATTTTTGTATTTTTTTTTTTTTTTCTTCTTTTTCTTTGATAAAATTTTTAAGTGGCAAATAAAATAAATTAAGATAAAATGAAAATAAATAGAAAGACATATAAAAACAAAGTATTTTTATGTATACCATACACATACGTATATATGCACATAAGAATAAACATATATAATATATATATATATTATTTTTCAAAAAATTTGTGTGTAAGAAAAATAAATATTAAAATGTAAGGACCTCCTTGATGTTATAATGAAATTTAAAAATATGATCGTTGATTAAATTACTTGAATCTTTAATACCGTATGTTTACATTATATGTCTAAATATAATTGTATATATTGAGGTTTAAAGATTAAAACAAGTCTAATATATTGAATAACTCAAGAGTATTATATTTTGGAGATGATCATTCAAGTTTATATATATATAAATTAAATTTTTCAATTACTTGAGCTGAGCATACTTAATATCGATTATTACAGTAAAATTCATATAATTTTGTTTAAAATAAAAAGTTATTTAATTTATTTCGAAAAGTTAAGTGAATATACGAACCATCCTAATTTTTTGTAAATTACTCATGCAGTTGCACTAACTTGGTGTGTGGTTTTTTTTTAATGGATGAGAAGTGCTATATATGTCTTTGATACTATATGAGCCAGACATAACATTTTATCAATCTATTTTGATTTAGAAAATATATGAATACGCAATCTGTCAGAAAATTTTTTGCTAATAAATTAGCAGATAATGAAAATTTACGACAAAATCAAAAGCTGGCGATAAAGTTCAGTTTTTATACGAAAAATATTTTACAATATTAAAGTTTTCGAACAATATTATTACCTCAATTTTATATCAACAAAAAGTTTTGAAATCTGTCAAATTATAAGTAATACTTTAAAAAGATATAACTTACATATAAGATAAATAATGTTGACAAAAATAAATAATTATACTTGAAAATTTATATTTTGATCCTAACACTTAACATAAGCCAAAAAAAAATATAATTTCAACACATAATGAATTTATTTTCCAGAACCTCTAAAAAATCAATATAAATAAAATAATAAAATAAAAAATAAAATAACAAGTTAACTATGTCTATGTTATAGAAGAAAAAAGAATATACAATATATATAGAACCAAAATATTTCTGTTTTAAATGTTTTTATGAAAAAGCTATAAAAACCCGAAATAGAAAATGGTTTTTATTTATATTTTGACCATATTACTGTAATAAAGAAGTCATATTAACATTATATTCCTTTATTTTTCTTCGCACCAAAAAAAAAAAAACAACTTTACATAATACATACATATATATTTATAAAGATAAATAAGAATTTTTCGTTTTACATACAAGATAGAAAATTCCATTGAAAAATTCTGAGATAATTTTATAAATGATTTAAAGATTATTTTCGTAAAAAAATAAAATTAATGATCATAATCATAATTACATTCAAATTTCGCGCATATTATTTCTATGTGTATATTATACAATATCTCTATTGAAATCAGATTATTATAATTATGCAAAATTCTGTATCATAAATAATATAAGATGCTACTTGAATATTGCGATGTAGCATTGAATTTAAGTATAAGATCTTGATTATACGATTTTATTGAACCGTGAACTATAGATAAAATTAGATGATTTGAAAGTACATCCAATATTAGATAGCAAAACACCACTTCCAACTAACTGAATAGTAAGTTTTCGAAGGTCCTTGAAATATTTTCTCTGTAGTCCCTCGCTGTTATTACAACATTATTTGTTTATATTTATAATAAATATCAATACTATATATTATATATTCTTTATAAATCATATAGGTATATTAAATAATTCATTTTCTCGTTATATACTTATTATTTCCTAATATTCAGTTTCCCTTAAAAAAGTTTTAAAGGATTGTTTTTTATTACATATATTTTTCTGGATGATGAATATAAAAGAAACTTTTCAAATGAGGTTACATAATCTTAATAAGAAAATTTGTTTTTTTTTTTTTTTTTTTTATACAGTATCGAAATATAATGAATAAGTTAAAAAAATAAAAATCATTTGAATATTTTCAACATTATGTAAATATGAAACATAAATAACGAAATATTTTTCATATAAATGTACTTAATCAATAATAAATAAAGAGATTATTTAAGTTTGAAATTATCTAATTAAAAGGTCTTAACTTTTACATCACCGTCGTTTGTAATTCTATATTACAGCAGATATTGTGGTGGAATATGAGTTTATAATTATATAAATATTATAATATATTTGAATTATTTTATGTAAAATTATATATTATAATGCATATATGCAAATTTGTCTGTATAAATTCATTTAATATGTATAATAATTTGTACTTTAGATTAAAATGAAAACTTCATCTACAAAGACTAAAAAGTTTTACTTGAATATAGTATGTATTAGAATGAAATTAAAAGGCTCAATATTTGTGAATTTTCATAGTATTATATAAAGTACATCTTAGAAATCTATTGAAATTTCGTTTTATACATTTATGCATTTCATTACATACTTTACATAAAGGAAACCTAAATTATTATTTTCAAATAGATATATGATGTTGTGCTTAAACTAATGCTAATTATATCTGTAATCTGTCACAGAACTATTTATATACACTTATATAAAAAAGTTATTTTAATAAATTTCTTTGATTCAAATTCCATATATGGATTATAAAATTCCACCTTAACCCAGCTCTGTATATTGTATATATTCATATGTGTATAAACAAAATGAATATTATACGAAATTCGTTATTTTTTTTTTCCATATATATATTTTGAATATAAAGGGATTTTCGGATGTTGTAGCTTTTTAAGAAAGGGTATAATCATATTGAAAGTTATTTATACGAAAATTTATGGCACTATTTTTTCGTGTATTATAGAGGGAATAATGATCAATTTGATTAGATTGAAATGATTTTGATATCAATTTTTTTTTTCTGTTATTTATTTCTAATGAAAAACTTTTATATACCACCAAAAAAAAAAAGAAAGATTTATGAGTTAATTTATGGAATTGTTACCTAGGTTTTTATGGTATTAAAATTTTATTTTATGGATATTTTAAGTTAATTTATTTTGGTCTTTATGATTGAATAATAATAAAGACTGTTGTTAATAAAAAAATAGTATGTATATATACATAAATAAATAAACCAAAAAAAGAAGTTTTGTCACCTAAAATAACAAATTGATTCATGACTGGTTTCTAATAATTTCGTCGGTATGATAGAAAAAATACACAAGTATGCGAACATTGAGAAAAATTAAAATTTATCAGAAAGGTTATTAAATATATTAAATATAACATCTCGTCTAAAGATGTAAAGCATATTAATTGTAACAAAAACGGCTAGGTAGACGAAAAATAAATTGCAAATAATATATTTTTATAGTAAATGAATTTTTATGTCGAATACTGCTATAATCATAAGAACAGATTATACTAAAAAGCAAAAGTACGAGCTATTTTTCCTTGTATTAGAAATAGTTAATCTTGCTAGTTCGATTTTAAAGATATATGCAAGGGATGTATATAATTGTATAATAAAATGAAAAATATTCATTTATTTATATATTTTTTGCAGAATATAGATGCCTTATTTTTTTTCCAGCATAACGACGACGACGATTTAGTATAACGAATTATTCGCAAATATAGAAATTAATTAATTAATTTGAAATAATTATTGGATGTGGCATAGTATACATATATGATATACATATATATATATTTTGTACCTATATTTGAAATTTGAGTTATTTTATTTTAATAGGAAAACATTTTTATTTACATCGGAATTTTGTACTAATTAAAATTTAACAATTATGGATCACAAAAATAAAATTACAAGTGAACCTGTTAACCAAATAAATATTTATTATAATATTTAATGTAATTACAGTTTAATACTATAATCTTGTATTTGGGGTTACATTCATATCGCTTTACATTATAAAATATAAATATTATACATCGGATCAAAATTACATTAATAATTTAAAAAAAAAATTTCAATTAATTTTATGTTACATAAAATTATATTATTTAAAAAAAAAAATAATAATTGATTGCATAAAGCCGGTGTGATGGACTTAATTTATATTTATATAGAATTTTTCTTAATAATACCTAAATACTTATTTTTTAATTAAATTTTTTTTGTTTCAATATCTTCGTCAAGAAAGTTTTTTGTATTAGTTTTTTCAGTCGAAGCCGAATCAATATAAAATAACGCGCTGCAAACATATAAAACGTACTATATTTTATTATATTTTTATGTTCAACATTGTTTGTTCCGTACTTATATATTTTGCCATTTAGAGGTCTGTATTAATAAATATTTTTTCTATATCAAATTTTGAGGAACAATATTTTTTTTGATACTGGGATTAAGGACAGTTTATCTAAAATTTCAAAATGACTAAATTTAATACGTATATTTATATAAAATTGAAAATTTTTTGATTTAAAAAAGAGTAGGGCCGAACTAAATTAGCACTGGGATCGACTAGTGTTTTATATTAGATTAAAATATAATTAAAAACTAATGAAAAATGAAAAAAAATCTTCACATCTGATGTCGATGCTTAACAACCATACGTTAAACATAAATTAACTTTTTTTTTTGACTGCATAAATATTTTTCTTTTCCGATTCCATAAATGTTTTAATCTAATATGTATATACAGATACATAAACTCGTATATAGAAACACATAAAAATATATATTATAGAGAGATAATAATTAATGAAAATATGTAAATATTAGGTATAATTATTTTTTCTTGGTCAAAAATTAATTTTAAATTCAAGAGATTTATGATTTTATAATGTGCTAATTAATGTTAATATACTCAAAATTTGCTGCCGACACCATATGTGTGGAATATTTCTCCCATAGCTGTAAATTTAGATAACATGTATACATGATTTTTGTTTTTATATTTTATATATTTTTACATTTTTTTTAATTCTTTGAATTCGTATATATACTGAATAATTTCAATATTTTGACTTAATGTTTTGGTTTTTTTAGTGGTTCATGTTATTTATTATTTTTGAATTTTTTTTCTCTAAGGTAATTACAAAAACATTTATCTTAAAAAAAATAAATAAAAATATTTCATTCATATAATAATCAAATAATCACGAGAGTATGAATTAAATTTATAATACACAATAAATATGCGTAGGCCTAATTTTTTTTTTAACTTCAATTTCATTTATAAGTTAAGAAAATACATAATAATAATAATAACACAAGAAAAAAAAATTAACATACAAATTATAAAAAATAAAAAATAAAATATTGATAAAATGTTGCATGTATATGCAGCATATATTCAGTGTAAATAGTCTGGCGCTGCATGAAAATTAGTTTGTCGTACCTTTAAAATAGAGAGAAGAAAAAAAAATTGTAATAAATTCTAAGAACTAAGAAAAAAAGTTAATATAATTAGTACTGCAATTCATATTAATTAATAGTCCCTGTAATGCAAAACCAAAAATATACATAAATTATAACAAAAATTTCCGCTTTTTTTTATGTAAATAAGTTTAAATTTATACCTATGCGTTTATTAGTTCAATATACAAACAATATTGGAATGTCAAAAAATAGTATAAAAAAATATTTAAGTAAAAAATAATGAAGAATTTTATCACCCCTTACAGATCGCAGACACTGTTCAAATATACATTCATACTTCATTTTAATATTTATTTATCTTTCCAATCATGTTGTAAATCATATGATATGTTCTTATGGAAGTAAAGTTAAACAACACCATTATTTGTAAAATTTATTTGGTTAACAAAAAAAAAATTCAAATACAAATTATACTTAAAAACAAAATATTATATTATGTTTTTGTCACATTTATTATATTTATAACTATTTATTCTGTCTCATATTATATACTTGAAGTATATATATACAAATAAATGTATTTATTTTTGTTTTATATGGAAAAAAAAATTATTTATATAGTAGATGTATAAGTATGTTAACAAGGACTGCATTCAAATGGACTCTTGGTGCCAATCGAATGAACCCTACTATCTAAGAATACGACAGAAATCATTAGATCATTTTTAACTTTTTCAGAGAAAAGTTCACAAATTATTTCTAACCTAAGAGTGGCTATAAGAAGGATTCATTTGAAATTTATACATGCTTAGAATTGCATATAATAATTATAAGACCGTACTAAAATTTGTGTTTCAATCGGAAATCAAAATCAAAACTTTAGCAAACAATATTTATCATCATTTTAAATGATTAATTATGTTGTATTAAATATAATGTATTTTGTATTTTTATATATCTTATTCGAAAATTGTGATTAACGTAGGTTGCATTTCTGCAATTTTTATTAATTTTTTTTAACTTTTTATTTTTAGAATTTACTTGTTACTGATCGAATAATAAAATAGAATGCATATTAATTTATTATGAGGCGTACACATTTTATAAAAATATTGCATTTTGAAATGTATTAGTTTTTTTTTTCTAAATTCATAATTTAAAATTCCTGGCACAAAATCATAATGTTCACAAAATAATAAGTATCTACTATAAGTTTTACTTCTACAGACATTCATATAAAATATTTTATATATAAATAAAGTTAAAATTTATTCTTGTAAAAAGTTATTCATGTTACAATCTATATTATACAACATAATAATATTATATTCTTCAACGTTCTTATATTTATATTATATATAATAATAATACATAAGAAAACAGATTAATTTTAAAAGTTTTTTCAAGTGTAAAATGTAGAATACTATGAATTGACATTTTAAATAATATTAAGAATACATTAAAAAAGTAGATAAAAATGTACATATATAAACATTATACACACATTTTAAGATGTATATACATATAATCAAAATTCTTAGACAAAACATCCAACGCATTAGAATTTTTATATTTAATAATAAGAGAGGTGTTAAAAAAAAATTCCAAATAAGAAAAAGTTTTCTTTTATAAAACTTATTGACATTTTATTTGTATAGTGAAAATTATAATAAAAATTAAACCATGCATAAAATTTTTCTTGACATAGATAAACAATAGTTAATTAGCCACAAACGTCAAACCGCATAAACCAAATACTGTGGATAAAGATTGTTCTTCCTTCTGTTTTTCAAAAACGACGCCAAAGTGACAAATTTTTATGTACAACATTATAATAGGTAAACATAAATTTTTTTCTTTAAAATATCTATTTGAATATTATGCTTATAGTAAGTAATATACCTATATATATCTTAACAATTATATTTATACATAAATAGTAGATTATTGTATATGTAAACTAAATTTGTTGTTAATTAAGAGTTCTGTATACACAAAAATACATTGACACCAGTCAATACTTATATCACGAGACCGAAGGTCGAGTGATATAATATGACAAGTGACAATGTATACAGAACGAGTTGTATAACAAATTTTGTTTACATATCCAATATACTGTTTTAATGCGTAGGGGAGAGGTAGTTGCAAAGAGAGAATATTTTTTCTTCTCATTTTTTCTCATTTTTTTTTTGTATTTGGCTGTATTGAAATATTGTGAGAGATATTATGTTTGTTTAGGTATTACGTAATATTCAATACGAAACATCTAAATGATTTAATTATTTACGCGTATGCATCTAAATTTTTTCATTATATACGCTGATGCATCTAAATTTTTTCATTATTTACGCAGATGCATCTAAATGATTGCATCTGTATTGACGCATATAATACTCCATTTAGTGATCTAAATTCTATAGCACTAAATACAACATAACGATCCCCAACGCATTAAAATATATTATGTTTCTTTATTGCTTGTTATTGTTTTTAAATTAACACTAATTGAATAACGATTAAATTTAGTTGGCAAAATTAATCGAACTGAATTAAATTAGTTTATATGCCATATGATGTCTTAAAGTACACCTTTATAAATGTCCGAGACAAAAAAAGTACTTAAAAGTTTATCCTAATTATATATTTAAACCTAAAGTACCAATATCAATTTAACTATGAATGAAATTTGAATTGTATAGATTTACCTTTTTATTTTTTAAAGTTTTTAAAATAAGCATTTTCTATCTTACCCTACTGTAGATGTAAAGTGATTTTGTAAAGAAATCAAAATAACATTAATAGTTAGTTATATATTTTATTTTTTAAAGATATTTTTTTGTTGTCATTTTTATTAGTTTGACATGGTTTATATTTTCATTTATCAGAGCTTAAAAAAAAAGAAAGAAAAAATTACAAAAACGTATTGTTATCATTTTTTAAATAATCGTATTAAGAGATATGTCAAAATTTAATAGCTTTTTATTCATATCTCATTTATTAAAAATACATAATTTTGAATTTATGTATAAACTAAATGGGAATCGACAAAATATATACATACTTTCAATTCAAAGAAATAAATAAGATTAAAAAAATTTTTTTTTTGACATAATGCCAACTAATTATATAGTGAATCTGTTAAAATAATTGTTATTGTATAATATCTGTATCTTAATAATATGTATATATGTTTCCATTGTTAGTTTTATAAAAGTCTTCTTCTTATTTATACCATACCATTTAAGTATAATCTTTTAATCGCTTGCTTACATTTAGTTTCTGTTTTTATGTCTTAATTAGTCAAGTTGTTAAGTACCTAATAAAAAAAGAAACCTTAAAAAAATAGATTTAGTTTTTCTAGCATAAATTCAAGTGTTTTTACATATATTGAACTTGATGCTGTATTCGCTTTATATATAGTATTAAGAGTCGCTAATTTATAGATTGCACTTATGTAATTTGTATCTTTAGTGATAGTAATCAATGATCTAACAATTAATTTGATAACAATTTTAAAAATTCTCAAAATTCCATTAATAATATAGAATTTCATGTAAACACATTAATCAATTTGTATTGATATAGGATCATTTAGTAGATTACTTCTCGGAAATTTGATTGTTTTTTTTTTTTGTTATTTAATATCGTGCTGATTTCCAGAGAAAAATCTTTATAAAAATGAAATAAACCATTTTTAAAAAATGGTTTATTTGATTTTATGATGATTTTTCCCATTTTTTCTCCTATTTTTGTTTTTTTGTAAAAAAAAAAAAAATAAAGAAATAAATTGTATTAAACGAAATGTCAAAAAAATGAATAGTTTTATTTTAATACATAGAAGTACATACATCAAAATGTTGACAAAAACAAGAGCTTGTATTTATTTACACTATATTTATAAGAGCTTTATTTTACGTTCTTGTAAAATAATGTAGTTCTATGTATACATACATATATACAAAATTATTATTAATTTTGAAAATCAATAATAAAAGCCTTGTAACAGCTCATCTGGAAGCGCAGAGAAAATTAAATAAGAAAATACCTGTAGAGAAATCGATTAATTTTTCACAAGATACAAAAGTTATCATATCAGTACAAATTTTCGCACCATATGAAAAAAGATGTAGATACAAATTTCTGTTTTCCTTTTTCAATTCACATAATATGTAAGTAGTTTTTGTGAAAATAAAAAGTTGATCCACAATTAAAAAGTTAAAATGTTAATAAAAAAACTTATTTTTTTTGTACTGCTAGAATTGCGTTCAAAACTTCAAGATTATTTCTTCTCAAGAAGATAAAGTTAGGATATTGTACATAATAAATTATAATATTATATAATTCTATTGTATTTAGTTCTACGAAGACACTTTTTTTTAATAAACTTATTTGTTTGATACAGAAAAATAAAATAAAATGTGAAATTTTTGGTTTAGAACAACAATCTTCTAAGTTTTTAGTATGTGTTAAACGAAAGCAACTGCTTTTATATTTTACACATTTTTCATGCTTTTACTTTGATATTTTAACATACATAATAAAATGAATCAATTCTTTGTTTAATGTGTCCTTATTTTTGAATATATTGTTTTTAATCAGTTTAAGTCAAGTTCATTGAAATTTCAAAACAAAAAATTTAAATATAACAAATTTCCCATTGTAGTTCATTCAAAACAATATTATAAAAGCATTAATATACACATCAGATAACGTTCCAAATTGATTAAATTTTTATAAGTTACCTCTTTGTTA
This sequence comes from Hybos culiciformis, assembly GCA_964007475.1. NCBI lineage: Eukaryota > Metazoa > Arthropoda > Insecta > Diptera > Hybotidae > Hybos > Hybos culiciformis. Next base: position 8,775,319 of record OZ023274.1, on the reverse strand, counting down.
CAAAAAAAATAAATAAATTTATGTAAAACTAATTGTTGTATGTTCCACACGTAAAGTATAAATTCTTATAATATATATTCAGAGTATTTATGCTGCAGTTGTTATCTTCGGTATGCTTCAAAAAATGTACAAATGTCGAATCATGAAATCAACTTAGACTATATTAATATATAGAAATCGTCGATTTCGTAACATATATATATATATATATATATATATATATATATATATATATACATGTTTTATATAAACTTTATTAAATACTTAAGTCAAAAAACCATAAAAAAAAACACCATTTCGACATGGATTTTACTTTTCAGATCAGAAAATTTAAATTATTCATTTTAATTTTTATTAATAATTTCCTTCCTTATCTGAACTTTAATAGTATATATAAATTTATCCATTAATTTTTATACACTTCGTTATATATTGATTTTCTATGACTTTAGAACTGTGTGCAGTGTACCGACGCGACGGTAATAAAATCTTGAATAAGAAAAAAATAAATGTTTAAAACTTAATTTCCTTATTTGATTTCCTCAATAAAACGTGGAAAAGAGCATTAAATGATTTCTTTTCATACCAAACAAAAGAAAAAAAAAAAAAAATAGAACCAAAATCTCAAATGACTAAATTTAAAAAAAAAAAAATGTTTTCCCTCAAAAAAAAAAAAAAAAAATTGGTATAAGAAAATTAAAATTAACTTTGAAATTTTCGAACAAATATAGAAATAAATATAATTTTATTTTTTTTATTTTGAATAAGTGTGTGACATGTGATTTATTAATGTCAAGATCTTCGAGATTTCTTTATTTTTTTTTCATAGATTTATTTTTATTTTTTATTTTTTTTTTAAATATAAAGAATAAAAATATTATATTTTGTTAAATGAAAAATTGACTTTTCTAGAGGCGAATTTTATTTTCAATGAATATCATTAAAAAAAAATAAAAGAAAAAAAATACCAAATATTAAGAGTAAAATTCTTTATAAAAATATTGTCAATATAAAGCTTTAATGACAGCAATTTGTATTTCATTCGATTTAGCAAATATAACTAAAATCAATGTAAAAAAAAAAATACATATACAATGAACATTAGGAACATAACATTATTTCTGTTAATTCATTAAGAAATATATATTATAGTAGATAGTACAGTATGGATAAGTGTACACCCTGCCTAAATAATACGATAATCCTAACATTCTCATTTTATAAATGTTTTAATTGTTGATCAAAATAGTGTCTCTTTCGAATAGGATAGGTACACAATGTGCATGTAAACTATATCGCATTATAATTGATATGATTTTAATTCAATTATAAACTTAATCATTTAAAGTGTAGCAAGCTATACAGATACAATGTCGTGTTCTTGTCTTTGAATATAATTATTTTTTTTAATTTATTTAAATTACTGAAAAACACGAAAAAATTAAACAAATTAATTTTTGCTTTTGAACGAGAATCCATTAAAGAGTTGATGTTGTAGACATTGTATTCTTTTCATATATTATCTTTATGTATTTGTTTGTTCATCTTCAAAAATATAAAATTTTATTTTTTTTTCAAATATTCATAGGAGACTTAATAATGAAGACAGCTCTTCATATAACTAAATACATTTTTTTTTATTTTTAAATATTTAAAATAGGTCTTTAAAATCTGATTAATGATTCATCTGTTAAAATAATATTAATATATGGAGTTTAATAAAAGTATATAATATATAGCATTGACATGATACTGAAGTTGTTATCGTGCTAGAAATAAGATCACATTTTTTTTGTTTCAATTATTAATAAGATATGTACGTGCATTTTGCATTATACTTATTTATGAATAGTTAATTAAAAACAAAAGTAATCTAATTTCTAGCACGATAATAATTTATAAAATTGCAATTCACTTTCAAGGACAACATATTAACTTTATTGGATGCTTGGTATTATGTTGACTGTTTTCATTGTTTTTAAAAAAATTTAAATTAAGTTTAATGTTTATTATCATGGGCTATACATTTCTCGACACCATAACAATTCCACTAAGGGACTGTTCACATATTACGTAACGCTTTTTGTGCCGTTTTTTAACCCCCCCCCCCCCCCCATAGTAACAGATCGTAACAAATTCCGGAGACCCCCCCCCCCGCCCCCCTAAGAAGAATAACGTAACAAAAGTTAAACACTTTTTAAAGTACTTTTTGAACAATTTTTTTATTCGAATAAACAAAACAAAATTCATTATAACTTAAGTTTTTTTTTGCTTTTATATTTAGTGTAATTTTTTTTATAAAAAGGAGGAAATTTGGTTACATAACATTTTTATAAACACCCACCCTCCCGCCGTAACAAACCGTAACAAATTTTCAAACCCCCACCCCCCTAAGCCGTTACGTAATTTGTGAACAGCCCCTAATACCTAACTATTTAACTGATTTAACAAATAATTCTAACTAATTTAAGAACTGGAAGGGAAAATTCAATATTTAGCACCTGTTTTCTGCCATTATTAATGTTAATGAAATTTACATTACTAGCAGAAATCGCTAATTTAAAAAGAAAAAAACAATCTCATTTTCATCTAAGTTGATTGAAAACATCGTGACCATAACTCAAACGGAATAAATTAATTGATATTTAAAATTAAAATTATTTGATTTGATTCAAATAAATAGGTATATAGGTATATTACTAAGCATTACTATAAATATTAAAGCACTTTAAACCAGTAATTTCAATTTGTTACATTTATTCGATTTATTGGACAATTAAATTATGTACGTGAACTTGTTATGCTTAGAAATGTAATGCCAATTCATTTACTATTTCTTACTTAACTAAAGTATAAGAAGATAATGAATTAATTTCATAGGAATAGTTCAAAATATTGAATGAAAAAAAAAAACACATATTTCAATCGTTAAAATTTATTTACAGTTTCAATTATTTAAGCTTATTTAATTTTATTTACACTTTTCGTTTAAGTTGGAAAATAATAAATTTTTTCTAAAAAATTGTAAGGGTTCATTTATTATGATAATTTTATCTCATAAGCATAAGGATAAGGTGATAATAGAATTTAAAAATAATTTCTATAATTAATTTGAAAGGAGTATAAACAAAATCAAAAAATTTTTTTTTCTTCCATAAAAACTTACAACATTAATTATTCTGCATGGGTAATTTTTATAGCGCGATAACAACAATCCCCCTAAAAACTTTGTATATATGTATGTGTATATATGGTAATCAATAATTTTCCTTGTAATAAAATTTACTAAAGTAAAATAAAATTTACTAAAGGAATTTTTATTACTTTTTTATTAGCGATTTTATTTCCCATCTGAAATTTATTTCTACATATAAACATAAATAAATAAATATAAAGGTTATAAAACAAGTAAAAAAAAATTTATACATATAAATATATTAAGCAATTATTATTAAAAGGATATTTAATATAATTGCTTTAACTGAGGGGAGTATTTATTTATTAATTTATTTAGGTATATATATATGTATATTATTGACGAACTTTAAGTCAACCGATTAATATAAATTTCGAAAAAAAAAAAATAAATAAATATAGATTTCTATTTTAAATATAATATTATTATACTAAATAAATTTAGGGACAAATTAATTGGAAAAATTAATGTATAAAAAGATTTTCAAAACATATATTTTGTTCTTAATTTCAACCTAAGGCTTCTTGTTGTCTCTTAAGGTGTGAGAGTAAATTGGTAAAATTAATTTAAAAGGAAAATATTTTCTTCAACTTCTAGCATCGTTACAATATCTTATATCTTTAAGTTAAATATAATAAAATATGATTTCCAAGAAAAGCATAAAATAAGCTTTATATCTTATTAATATTAATTTCTCTTTCTGTTAAATTTTAAAAAAATCAAATTGTGATTAAAAAAAAAAAAAATTTAATTAAATTGACTTTAGAAAGAATTCTTAAATGTATATACTTTTTTCCAGACATGTACATATAGTATTAATTATCTTCATTCGATGCTTGTGTGTATATACCCAAAAAATTATTAATTGAAGAAATTTTTTAATTTTTTAATATTTCATATATTTGTATTTTATATTTTGGAACATATTGCAATTGTGAACAGTCCTTGTAATCATTTAAGCTTCTACAATATTATATTATAGTATGTATTTTGTTTCTATTAATTATGATGGTACCTGAATAAAAACAAAAATTATCCAAATGAATGTCGTATGCAAATATGAACGTAATTAAATCTTGGTCAAAGTATAAACAATACTAGAACTGGAATAATGACATACTTTGTTGTAGTTATGTAAAATAATAAAATAACTATAAAATATAAACCAATGATTTTATAGTTTTTATAGTGTCATACCTACTGTGAGATTTAATTTTTTAGAAACATTATAAAAAAATTTAAATATAAATTTGTATTTTAATTTCTTGCTAAAATCGAAGTTTTGATTAGACCCTCAAGATATGTTTGTTTTTTGTAATATTTCACTGTACTATATGATTAATAAACAATAAACTATAATTTTTGTAAATTTTTTATATTTATATTACTATATGGTATATCAGCATACAAATTAATTTAATATAACATTTCAATCGCTACTGTTTATTAAAATGAAAAAAAAAAATTTAAAAAAAATTAATAATTATAGTCACGTTTAACTTGATTTGATTTCCATCAGTTCATGATATAATGCAATTTTAGTATAATTTGCAAAACAAAATAATTTCTATGCTCAATTATATAGTTGTTAAAATTTTATAATTAAAATTTCATATAATTATGTATGTGCAATGTTGAACATACATTATTTATTATTATTAATTTAATAAATTATAAGTATAATATTAATTTATGTGGTTTTTTTTTTTTCTTGTTTTCATTACAGAAATTTTTTGCAACAAATTAACCAATTAAAGAATCAACAATTTTTTTTTTTTTTTTACTATGAACACTCAAAAATAAATAAATTATTATTATGGAATTATCAACTGTAACTACTGCCAAAGATAATAAACTTCAAAGTGTTAGGAAAGAAACTGAAAGCAATGAATCTGATTATATTCAGTAAGTTTTATTTTTTTTTTTGATTTTTGATTATTTCATAACTAAACTCGATTACTACGAAATAAAGTTATGCCAAAAGAAGAAAATTGAACTGGCCCAGCATAAGAAGCAAAATATATGAAATTATTGTTTTTAAATTTAATAATAACTTTTCAAGAGATGTATTGATAGTATTGATTTTTATATAGAAAGATCCATCTTAAGCCTTTCATCAACTTGAACAACTAATTCCGACATGATTATTATTTATGTTTAAATTTTAAACCTACATTTACATATACAAATATTATATTTTTCCGTATTATTAAGAAATATATTCAAATTTTATGTAGATAAATATTAGTCTAAAAAAATTTTTTTGATATTAATAAAAATTTTAAAGGTAGAATATAACTTTAAATTTATATACCTTTCAAAGATATTGTACAAAATTACCTAATGAAGTAAATATTTTTTTTTTTAAACGAATATACGATTGTATATTATTTGATTTAACACTTTTCGTCCGTTTTTTTCCTTTTTTGTTTAAAGAAATAAAAATATTTTATGATTTTATTAAAATGAACCTACATAAACATGTTATTCAAGGGATAAAAAATTTTTTAGTTTAAACATTTATTTTTAAAGGGTTCCCTAAAAAAAAAAAAGTAACAACGGTTATACGGTAATAAAACTTTTCAAATATTTACTGTATACACAATATAGTATCTACATTAGTTTTAAGTAAATATTTTTCATATAAACTTCATAGCATAAATCTAAATTATTAGTATCTTTGAGTGGTGAATTAAAATATTTGAATAAAATTTTAATAGATAAATATAACCGCACACACACATTAAGAGAAATAAAAGACCAATATTATCTGACTAGTTTCAAATCATTTTGACATTTAGTTGATTTCCCCATACTGATTCTGAATCAAGTATAGCGGAGCGGCATATTGGATGAATTTAATATTGTGTATTTATTCTACTATCGTATATAAAATCGTATGAAAACGCTTTAATATCTAACATTAAAGCTATTATTACTGCAATGTAACAATTTTTGAATATTTTACTATACCTTTGAATATTTTACAATTTTATTATTTAAATTAAACCTTATGAGTTTACTTATTATTTATTTTTCTTAAATTACCAGCACCAGCATGTTAATGATTTTTGTCAATTTTGCTAATATTTATGAACAAAAACATTACCTATATATAAAGTTAATAATAAGCTGCTCTAATATGAAACATAATTATCTATCTCAAATTATATTATTTTATTGATATGATTTTTGCTTTTATAAGTGTCACATTTGTGTATAACAATGCCAAAAATATTAATTTTATTTTATTTTTTCTTTATAAATCTTACGGATACAAATTATTCGTATATCTTTGCCCAAATTTTATACTTATTCATATATATTATGTATAAATAAAAAGATTAATTGTTTAATTCCTTTAATTTCCAATGGTTTAATAATATGTGTTGTAAAAGAAGAAAATTCTCTTTAGTTTTTTTTTTTTATCAAAAACACTTAATCTGTATAATGTGTTATAGTGGTTTTTGTGGAAAGTTTTCGTGGTTTCTTAACTTATCTTATAGTATACATATAATTACATATAGTACGTATAAATGTTGTGTATATAACATAACTTATAATATTTCTATGAAGATTTGAATTTGTCAGAAAATTATAATATAAACAAACTTTATGATTTAAATAAGAAAATTGATTTTAACAGATTAAACTTGAAGCAAATATAATTTTATAATAATAATATTAATATCTATATTTATTCATTTCTGTAAGCATAAGGAAATAGGTTAAGGAAATAATTTTACATAATTAGTAAGTTTGAAAATTTAGTTTCACTACATTAATTTAATTTGAGATGGAATTTTGTTCGAAATAAAAAGAAATAAATTTTGTGTTTGGTTTGAAAATTATATTATTATTCGGAAAAAGTAATTAATAAATAAAATTATTACCTAATTTGTTTATTTAAATAGTTATAATTAAATTTTGTTTTAATTATTATTGCTAAAATTTTGTTTCTACCTGTTTGAAATATTAATGCTTGATTATATTATATTAATAACGTGCTGCTCATTCTCATTTAGAAACGTTTAATCTTATGATTTAATAGCCTATAATGGGCATATTACGACTTTTGTCACGATACCATATAGGTAATTATTGTTTTTACATAAAATTATTATTAAACTAAATTATTGCGATAAAATTAAAATAATTAATTTCTGATAAGTATTCAACTATTATAGTTTTTTTTTATGGTAAAAAAATGTAACAGCTTGAGCAGGCGTAAATAATTTCTAAAGTAACCATTGTACATTCGAATGTCATAATATCAAATAAACTTTTGTACGAATATTTTTATTTTAACTTTTTGTGACGATTCACTTATGTGGAATAATATTTTGAGATTCATTGCTAATTTCTTCCCAAATGAATACTAAATACATTTATGTATCTTAATCAAAATGCACATGAGATTCAGAAATTTTTTTAATTTATTTTTTTACATGCGGTTATTATATTGAAGAATAATTTAAGAAATGAAATCCAAAATTGTTTCCTAAAAATTTCGTATCAATACTACATTAATGACTTCAGAATTATATTTATATATACAATATAGAATATACAATATAAAATACTAAGTTTTAGTTTCTATCTAAAAAGATATTTTCTTCTATCATATCTATCTACGGTCTTACTGCAAAATATTTTCAACTCATATAAATGTATATCAATTTTTAACTTAATATTATAAAATCCTTTCAATTCCATACTTCTTCTATACAATGTTATCAAATATATTTTATTTATTTGATTGTAATTTTACTATCATATACATTTGTGCATACGTTTATAAAATTCAAAATATATCTTTTTATACAACAAAGCATAATACTTTATTACGATACATATAAATATATATATAGTATTTGTATAAAAACATAGGCAGGTGTCTTTTAGTGCTTTTTTCAAATATTTTATGTAGAAAATTTTAATACCTTTGAATCTTATACTTATGATATACCCTATATACGTAATATGTATACAGATATAAATAAACCCACAGCACATAATAATATATATCCATATATGTGAATGAATGAATGAATGAATGAATGTAGGTTATGACCAAATGGGGTATATCTAGTGATATTTACTCACTAAATAAGTCATAAATTTTATTTCCTGTAGTTTTTATTGGATGTTAAAATTAAGATCATAAAGACATAAAGTAAAAATTTCAGTAAAACAAAAATAAAATATTAACCAAATATATTGTGTTTGATTTAAAAATAAAAATAATACAAAAAAGAAGAAAATTATAGGTAGATGTATACACATTGTATTCATATGATTGTCAATTTAGAAAAGTTTGTTATATTTGGATAGATTATTGTCTACTGATTTTATTCATTCATAAAATATTTATGTTACGGAATTACAGGTATTGTATTGCATGTAAATTAATTTTACTAATATCAGAATTTTGTTATAAAATATCTTATATCTCTTGTCGAAAATATTAATAATTCCATATAGATAATATTACAAGACTTGGATCAAAAGTCAAGAGATATTCATAAACATCTACCATTTATAATAGATGAATGAAATTCTTTTCTATAAATACTTGGGGCACAAAAATCACAAAAAATTTCATATAAATTTTGTTTAAAAAGTTATAGATAAGAATGAACAGAAATTTAAAATTTTCCAATGTCATCGTTGAGGATCGTATCTCCGAAACGATAAGGAATAAAGATATACTGAATTCTCGAGAGTTTCAAGCAACAAAAACTTTTGATCAATATATAAAAATACTAGTTTAAAATAAATTTAAAATAAATTTATACCTATATACTAAAGAAGAGCAGCAGTCCGACCATCTGAATACTATTAAATGTTTAAATGTATTTATTATTCATATCATCATTAGCATAAATACATATTTTAAATGTTTACAATGAAGATGAGCTAATTAATTAAAAAAGTTTTGAAATTTATACTTTTTTTCTATTTCACGAAATATCTATTTAAAAAAAACTAGATAATTTCTTCTGTTTTATTATATTAATTTTTATAGATTTCAGGTGTTAATGTTAATTCACCCATATATCTTATTACAATAAATTTCCATAAAGATTATTTTCATTTATATTTTTCTGTTTTTATTAACTTAATGAAAAAAAGAAAAAACTAATAGTTTCCTTAATATTGTAAATAAAAATAAATATTAAATTACATAATAATGATGATGTTACAGAGAGGAAAATGTATATATATACATACTTTTTTCTTTTGCTTTTTTCTTTGTAATCATTAATAAGTAATAAAGATATTTTTTTTCTTTTTTCACTTAAAAATATTCATGTCAAGTCTTATACTATACTATGAAGGTAAAAATCTTTATGATAAAGAAAAATTTCTTCGCTTCAGTAAATTATCATCTGCTATTAAATTCCTTTTTTTGTATATATAAATGGTGGAATATTTTATCAACAAATTTTCGCGATTTATTTTTTTTTTTTCTTTTAAACACGAAAAATGTTAAGGTGTATATAGTAAATATATATACATATATATGAATGGTTTAACTTTAATAAATTATTTATTAAAAATAAAATGTTGTATATCTTTAGAGAGCATTCAACATGATTTAGAAGTGATTTGAAATTTTGGCGATTTTTCATAGCCCTCAAATGTGTGAAATATTTGAAGTATTTTATGTAGTATGTTATGTCTACTACTACATTTATTATAGAATAATTTATTATTATAGAATAATTGAGTGTTACATATTTGTGAATTAATGCAGTGACCATTCTGGACAAAAAGAATAAAGGCAAAAAATTTGTTAAGTCACTAAAATTCTTTATTTTGATTTTTAAATTGTATAAAATTAAAAAAATGTATGGGATACATTAGCGCCGCCTATAATTAATTTGTATTGTATCAGCGCTGCGTAAAATTATTTCATAGTTAATTATTCATTTAAATGTTATCAAAAACTAAAATTTTTTGAGTTTAATAATATTGGAAAAAAAATTTAATGCCTCCTGTTCTATATATTTACATATAATTTACACCTAACTATATTGAAAATGTTAGTCATAAGTTGATAGGTGTCTTGACATAAAAGTGTAATCGAAGCAAGTGTATGACAAAAATGAAAAAAAAAAAAAATCTTAATTCTAAATATCTGATACATTATAAAAATATAATAGCGTAAACATAATTCTTGAAAAATATATACTTACATCCGTATAATATTCTCTGTTAACTATAGTTCATGATTACTTATGACATGTGTATTCTACGTATATTATAAAAGTTTATAACATGTATAGATATTATTATGTGATACATAAATTTACTTCTTTTTTTTTTTTTTTTTGATAATACTTATAAAGATAATTTTAATGTTTCTGGTAATGATATACTGTTTTTCTTTGGGTTCAAATATTTATTATATCATACAACACTTTTGAAAATTTACACTACTTATCAAAATCATGTTTGTTGTCATTAGTTTTTCCTTAATTATTAACAAAAAAAAAAAAAAAGACAATTTTACTTGACATATTATATTAACACGTATATACACAACATACATTCTAATTCGATTAGAAAAATATAATTATGTTAAAGTATTATATTTATTCTCAATTTATATAATACACCATTCATTAATTTTTATTCCTAACTACTTTTCTTTTTTTTTTTTGTACTTAAGAAATTACCGATTTGATTGAGAATCTTTACTTCTATCAATAATATTTAATTTAATAAATACTAGAGATATTTTAATTAGAAATTTATACAAATTACCAAATCATCAATGAAATAAATATAATTTATCTGGAATTCTATTAAGTTCAAATAAAAAATCTATTTAAGTTGAATGAATTAATTGGTTTTTTGTATATATTCATTCATTGATATACTTATGATTTTATGCTTCAGACAATAATTAATAATTTGATTATTAGAAAGCTCTTCTCAATGTTGTTAACAACGTAATGCGTAAATTGACTTATTTTCTAGAAATAAAATATTTTTAAGGTAAATGTGAAAATTTATAATTTTGTATAATAAAATTTAATAACTAAAATAGAAAAGAAGGCAAAGTTTATATAAATAAGATTCATCATTACTATTATATAATAGGCTTTTTACCAAAATAAATGTAATGTTTATGTAATTTAATTTCAAAATTTTAGGATCTAGAATTGAGTGATAAACAAGCAAGTTATACTTAATTTCATTTAAATTTTGTACTTAAACTATTATATTCGTCTATATAGTCACTATTTTACATATTTAACGTCTATTTATCTTGTTTTTTTTTTTTTTCAAAAGCTCTAAAGATTTACATATTTATGTATGTGGTTTCAAATAGTTGTCGACACACATCATATACATACAATTATTGTTGTCCATTAGTAGTACTATGACATTATCATAAAATTTAAACTCTGAATACAAAAAAAAAGTTAAATTCTGAATTGAGATAAATTGAATTCAATCAAGGAAAATAAAGTATATTTTTTGAATATGCTGGCTACATAATAACATTATATTACAACACAAAAAAAGTTAAAATTATTATTTATTCGGATACATCGAATTTTATTTGCTTTTTTAAACACATTTTCCATTTTACTAACTATAATATGTTTTATTCTAGAAAAGCAATACTTTAATTAATCTTCGCACTCGAATAATGTTATTTTCCCATAACATATTTTGGCACTTAATCGTTTATATAACCTTTTAGGTCTTCAATATTATTTTAATGTAAATAAAAGCTGTAATATTTTATCAGCTAGGTCCATTATGTAAATAACTTTATTTTTTAGGTGAATTCCGACTATCATAATGATGATTTTCAAAATAAAAAAACTATATATTATATAGTATTTAAATAGTGTAAACATTACTTTAATAATTGACATACCTTTTGTTAATAAATAAGTTAACGCTGCTAGCGTTCATACAAAACATATATATATATATATAATAAACATTTATACATTAGACAAAAGTTATGTCTCTTCCAAGGTGAGCAAATCTAGTTTAAAAAAGATCAAGATAAAGAAAAATTAATTCAAAATTCTAAATCATGTAAATTAAGTATAGACTTTATAAAGTATAAAAAAAATAATTTTAATACTTTTAATAAAATTGTTTGGATTATTATTTATTATTTGAATATAAGTTTTGAATATAAGTGAAACTATGGTGAAACTAAAATTTGTAAATAAAAATCTTTGATTAAAGGAAAATCTATATAATTCTACTTAATACATATTGTTTGTTGAAAACGCAATTAAAGTTCTTGAAAATTTTTAATTGGTAAATTTTTTATTTTTTTTTTTCAGAACATTTATATAATTTTGCAGATTATTAATGCTCTTGTTTTACTTTCTCGAAAGTATTCTATTTTTTTTTTTAAGGAAACGAAGTTTCAGTGAACTCAGTTTTCACATTAAATGAAAATCTTTTAAAGCTTCAACTCTCTGATTCGCAAAAACAGTTTCAAAAAAAAAAAGAAAAAGAAATGTCTTTTAATTTTCTTTTTTCTTTTCCACAAAAATGAAAATTTAACAAAGAAGCGTTATCGTGGCCATTTTTTTACAAGTCAAAATAAAAGATCGAAGTCAAGCATAAATTGTGTTGCATATCAGCGCAACAATTAGAGCAAATTAATTTTTTATGAAAACGTTACAATGTTCTCTTTTTAGCATTGAATAGCTATATATTCAAAATTAGAGCCTGAACCGTCTTATATTATAACTGAAAGTAGCTTTTAAATTGCTGAAAAAAACTTTCTTATATGTAATAATATAATAATATAAAATATAATTATGTAATAATAGAATACTGGTAATAATATATAATTTACCTCTCAATATATTATTTGAGGGAACTTATGTGTAACATAATAATCAAAATAAGTCTAAAATCCTATTATACTATTAAATATATACTATTAAATAATATATTTTAATCTACACTATTTATAAGTTTAATTTAAGGAAAAAACAATTTAAATAATATGATATTTGATATCTTAAGCCAATACATAATTATTTTTGTTTATCAGATCTCAATTGTTGCATATAAATATAAAAAATTGATTATATTTGCATTTGTTATCAAATTACGAATGCAGATATAAAGCAAATCTTTAAAAAACAAATTGTGAATTTTATGCAAATGTAATTTTATGCATTAATGTAATAAATTACGTATAGTAGTAATTCTTTTTTTTTTGTAGCAAATATTTACAAGAAATATTGACCTATTTTCAACTCAATTCAAAGCCACTATGAGTACAAAATAAAATCCCGCCAAATGGCTTTTTTTTACCTACATATGTACAAATTTTTAATATTATAGTTTATAATAGTAAATTGTGTCTTGCCATTAGGCTTAATTAAATTATAAGTTAATTTTTTGTAATCGGCCGTCCTGGTGTATTGCCCTTATCCTACGGCGAGTTCGGTCGTGGTTTCGATTCCCACCTCGGGCTGGAATTTGTGTCAATTTTTCAATTTGTTCACTTGAATTAAGTGTTGAATAAGTGTTTGTGTTGTTAAAAGCAGCTTGCTGCAACACTTCATAAATTTTTATAATTTTCTTATGCCAAAACACATTAAAGTGCATATTATTGGACATACACATAAAATAATGTAATGTCATTATTATAGCATTTAACGAATATTAAATTTCTTAAATATTTATTATTCATTAAGAAAATTGTTACAAATATTTTGAACAGTTGGTTTTTAAGTACATATTTATCAGTTTGTTTATAATTAAATTTTTTATCTGTATGAATTTATAAAAATGATAATACTTAAATTACTTGCAGGAATTGTTGTTTTATGTCAGTCAGTATATATTATAACTAGAAGCTGAACTATATTTTATGCAAAAAACCAGTTTAAATTTTGTTTAATGTGTCTATAATTATTATTATAATTGTTTTACAAAAAAAAAAAATAAAATAAAATGTTGCTATTAAAATTTGAAAAATTGTTTATTTAATATTAAAATACTATAAAAAGTCAATTAAAATTATTCCAATTAAAAAAAAATTTTAAATTCATAAATATTTTGAAATATAATTATAGATAAAATATATGGCTTTTTTAAGATGAAAAAATGTTATCACTACTATATTATATAAATTTTAGAATATACATATTTTGAATGGAATGTTAGACATAATGTATTACTCGAGACCAGGATTTTGATATGAAATAAAAACGTTGTGAAATTTTTATATAATACTTATAATATAAAAATTAATTTAAAGAAAGGTAAACAGAATATTGTTAACATTTATTTATATATAAAGTTCTAATTTAAAAAAAAATTCAGAGCATTATCTTTTCAGTTTTTGTATTATTTTAATTTACATTGATTTAGGGCATTTTTATTTTACATAAGCTCTATTCAAGTTAATGCTGAATGAGTTTTTTTTTTAAAACTTATTTTTGACAGGATAAAGTTTACTATTTTTTTTTTTTTTTTAATGAAAATCTCATTTACAATACCTACAGATATGGGTTTACGTAAATATTCATGTTTTTTTTTATACATTAATAAATAATATCGTCTGCTGAGAAAGGAGACAACGTATGACATTTATACGTCATTATTAGATAATAGCATTATTTGATTCCTCGTACTCGATTTTATAAGTACAACTACTTTGCAATATTGTTAATGTTGATTAAAATGTGTTTTTTAGATGAAAATTTTATGTTACTTGATATTTTTTCATACATTTTTTTAAATTTTCAAATCTTTAAACTCAAATTACTCGAAACTATACCTTTCATTATACGTTGTTTCATTTCTGAGCAGACGATATATTTACATACATGTATGTACATCTATTATATTGGGAAGTTTTCAAAAGAGATCTATATGTTTTTTAGAGAGATGATAATATAACATTTTCTTTAATTTCATCAAATTCTAGTCACGTACTATATCTTCCTTTAAGTTGATTTGAACTCCTGTTCAATCTATAATATATACATTTTATTTTCTAATAGTGAAGAAAACAATAAAAAAATGCTGATATTATTTATATCTTTTACCAGACGGCATAAATTAGAAATGTAGGCTTCTTGAATTTTATAACATAAAACTAATAACAAAAAATTATTTTTCAATGAGTGTAGAAATTAATTGAGGCTAGCAACTTTATAATAATTTATGTATAGATGCAAAAGACTACATTTTGTATATACTATATAATTCTAGAAAAAACTTTAAGCCTATCCTATAATACTTCTTATAAGAATTAACTTATATGTAAAATGTGCTGGGAAATTTATTTTTTTATATTAATTGTATATTATGTAGATCGCCGATTAAGAATTTCTTAAGATACTTCAACTAGACTTCTAAGCAATGTACATTAAAGAAAAAATAAAACAACTTCAACTTTGTGTACCTTCTAAATCGTGAATCTAAAAATGTATAGAATCGATATACTTTTTATATAAACTGGAATAAAACTGATGAAAACTTGATTGCATTTTAATCACTTATTTACATTATTATTGATTTTTCAATGATTTTATTTCTTCGATTTATACGTGATACGTCTATTAAATAAAATATTCATTTTTTTTTTTTCTTTTTATTTTAATATCGGATAATTTGTAGGAAAATAAAATAAATATATACGGTATATATATTTTATATACATAAAATAAATTCATCTTAACAACACATTTATTTATTTATAATTTTTATTTCAGCGAAAAAAAAATATATATAAAAATAATGTGCATATTTACATTTTTATTTGATGGAAATTAAATTGTGATTATATTTATAAAGTTTACAATTTATTTTATATATAAAATTTTCACTTTATAAATGTTTAACTAGCAAGAGTATGATGTGGTGTTGTGAAAATTATGTTTCATAAAAAAAAAAAATTTCAATAATGTGAATTTGGCACATATTTTATATTACATACCAAAAATATTTTTTTTCAAAAAAATATTCTACAAAATATATTACACTTCGTGCGGAGCAAATTAATAGTAATTAAAATATTTTTTGAAGTTTTCTTCAATTTTTATTTTTTTTCGCATTTAGCAGAAGTTAAACTTTAAGTAAAAAAGTAATTTTATTTTAATAAGATATCGAAGGAATTGATCGGTGTATTGAAAAGCATGAATGTATACATAAATAATTCATATGCCCCGATAAAAAGAATTCTCAAAAATATTCTTTATACGGACAAAACAGAGCGAATTGATTTCATATTAGTTGCACTATGAATGCAATGAAGATTTTAACAGTTTCCTTCATCGCAGTGATAAAATTGAAAGTAGACTGTAGTGAATCAAATTTTTTCTCGAAATTTAACTGGAAGGATGCTTCTAAACAAAATAAATATAAAACTAAAGAACACTGTGAGTATGTTTAACAATAAAATTAATATGATTTAAGTGTTCTACTAATTTTCACAGGATATACAAAATGTTTATGCTGTGTTATGTTTATGCTGTGTTTTGTTTAACGTCTAGACTTTTTTAGAACGAAAATCTGAAGATTAGAAGGAGATAAATATAACTTTATGTAATCATTTGCTAAAATTGTCAGAAATATTTAAATTAGATAAACCTACGTTATAAGTCTAGATCAGTGCTGTCCAACCAACGGCCCGAGGGCCATCATCCGGCCCGCGGAGTCTTTTAACCCGGCCCGTTAACTTTGGTTTGAAATTCAAAATGTTTCTCTAATATTTTTGTAGTATGTAAAAAAAAAATTGTAATGGAAATTTTCTACTTTCAAATCAAGATTTACTGCATAAAATTCAAATTATTTATTTCAAATTAAAAATTTTCTATTCTTAGATTTGATATTTGGAATGGAACGTGGTTAATTCGTTCCACATAAATTTCGGGTGACAAGAAAATTAAATTTATAGTTAAGAAATCAGATTAAGTGGATGTTGCCAGTAGTTTAACTTCTCTAAAAAAATTAATTCAAGGTCATCAAGATCATCATCATCACTGACAAAAGACCATCACAAAAAGATATCATTATAAATACAACATAATTTATATTCTTTAATTTAATTTTTTTCTTGTGTATAAACTTATTATTTACATTATTAATTTGAAGTAATTTTAATAATAAATATATTTTAATTTGTTTAAAAAAAAAAAATTGACTTTTGGCCCGCGGAACAAAATAAATTTTCGAAACGGCCCATTTTCAATTTAAGTTGGACACCCCTGGTCTAGATGGTTTTTTTTAATTTCAAAAAATTTTTTTTTGAATATCTCAATTATTTTACAGGTTAAATATTCCACGTAATATTCCTACAACTGTTAGAAAAGAAAATTGAAAGTTTAATAAAAAATTAAGATAATTTTTTTATTTTTTTTTTGTAAAATAAAAAAGAATATTGTTAAAAAAAAAATGAAATAATGAAAAATTCAAAATATTGAAGAATTTACTTTTCTTTGTTAATATAAAAAAAAAAAAATTGAATATAACTTTTAATGCTTTTTCTTTTATGGTTTTATGTTCATGCCAAGGAATGTTGGTGGAATTCACTTTTCAAATAAAAATTGAAAAAAAAAAAATAACATTTGAGTGCAATTCAAATTGTATGTAAGCCACTTTTTTTTTTTTGCTACGAGTATTTCTTACATTTTTGATATCCATTTCTATTTTATTTTTTTATCAAAAAAAAAACATAAAATAAAAATAGATTTTTGTTATTTTCTTTTCTATTGTTATATAAAATAAAAAGTAGAGATTTGTTAACAAAATTTTCAAGTTTTTCTTTTTATTATTATTATTATTATTTTATTCCATATTTTTACAATATATAGTAACCAACTTTTTTGTAAATAAAAAATAAACGAATTTATTACAAGATGTCAGTGAAAATAAAAATATTATGCTAAAGTTAATAAATAAAGTTGTTTTGTTGAAGTTATTTATTTTTTTATGTAGAGGAACACTTAAATTATTATGATTTAATTTTTATGAAAACT
Organism: Hybos culiciformis; assembly: GCA_964007475.1. NCBI lineage: Eukaryota > Metazoa > Arthropoda > Insecta > Diptera > Hybotidae > Hybos > Hybos culiciformis. Next base: position 8,757,127 of record OZ023274.1, on the reverse strand, counting down.
TAAAAAAAAAATTACATTTTTAATGTTAAAACTGCATTAGATTTTCTGTTTGGTGCTAATGTTATTGAAATCATATTAAGAAAATCTTCAACTTAGTCGACCGTACATTGCATTTAACATGGTCAGGTTATAAATATTCCAAGGCCTACGGCATATAGCGATGAAATGTTACGATGCATTTCGATTTCGATTAATAATTTTATTTATTTTTGAACATAGTCTACCATAAAAATGTCATTTGCATAAGTCTTGTTACTTTATGTATAAACTTTACAAATAAACATTTGCTAAACTTTTTGCCATTAAATATTGTTGGTTCGGTTGAATAGTTAGGCTCACTGGTTGTACGATAGTAAAATATAGGCACCAGGTCCTCCGCCTGCTTCATTCTTAATCCTAAATAAAAAAAAATTAAATAATTTTTATTATTAAATTAGGTTTCATAATTTCTAATATTTCTTTTTTGAAAAAAAAAATAAAATAAAATAAAATAAATATCGCAACTGTTTTCTGAATTTATTTTTATTTCATAAAATTAATTCAAGAGGATAATTAAATGGACAAATTGAATATATAAGATATTAGGTATGTTGTAAACATGTATATATTTATCTACACATTTTTGGTATATCTTGAATATAAAATAAATAACTTTCGTTTTCTGTTTTTTTTTGTGTTTTATTTATTAATGAATTCTTATCATGATTTACTACCATGAAGTTATGTCTTCTTTAAAAAATCTTTTCTTTTTTAATTTTTCTTTTTTATATACGTATAAATAAATAATAAAAAAAAATTTGTCATAAAATAAAGAACATCGTGAATTTTATTTGCATAATTTATTTTTTATTTGAATAGAATAATAAAATATATAGTTAGTAAAAAAAAAAAAAAAAAAATCTTTATATATATGAAAAGTAAAAATCCATATATAGCTTAAGGGCCCCAGAATTAAGAAAATACATACGAGCATTCTTCAAAATATTCTTCTATTTTTCTTCTTTTTTTTTTTTTTTAATTTTAACACTTGACATAAAAAAATTAATGATATTATTTGTCGAATACGTTCCCAGCAGTTCTCGAAATACAATTTTTTTTTTGCCATCCGCTTAGAGTTTATAATAATAATGTCCTTTATAATATAATATGTATAATGTCTTAGAATATTTTTAATTACTGAAATTTGTTTATTTTAAGAAATTTATGTATGTATATAAATAGAGCAACTTCCAACTTCGCATCTAATAGTATTGTATGAAAACAATATATCTAACTTTATAGTTAGCTCTCTAAATATTTTAGTGCTTAGTTGAAATTGCAATATATATTAATTTTAATTCTTAACAAACTAAAGTTACAACATTCAAATTATTGTATTTTTTAGATATTGTATCGGAATCTAAAAAAAAAATAAATTAATGATTTATTTTTTGAGAAACATACAAAGTTGTTTGTAAAGAACATATCAAAATATTATCGTTAATACAAAAAAAAAGAAAAGATTTTCTTCAAGAAATTACGGAAGCAGTAAATTTTATTCAATACCATTAGATTTGTATTCAAGAATTTGTTAGAAAACTTTGAAAATCGAATTTGTGAATAAGAAATTAAAATGAATTTTAATAATATTTGATTGTTGGTTATTTCTATATTATTTATTTATATATATATATGTATATATTTTTTTTCATACAAAATATTATGCCATTAACGAAACACATTTAATACTTAAAGAATTTTTATTTTGGTTTCGAATATAGAAAAAAAATAAAATAAAAATTCATTCAATTCTATTTTGTTATAGAAGAATTTTATTTTCCTTTTTTCTTTTATATTAAATGTAATATATTTTTTATATAATAAAAAAAATAGAAGAAAATACCTTTTATATTTAATTGATTTATTTATGATTCTTTTTTTTTTTTTTTTTTCAAAGTATAAAACATTCATAGAATATTATATTTATTATTAATTAATTTAGCTTGAAAAATATTATTAATTTTTAAGTTTGCAGCAGAAATTCAGCTTTTGATTTTATGTGCAAAATCTGTCAAATAAGTATTCGAGATCCAAACATTTCCTATTGAAACATTTCGAATAATTTAGTTAAACCAACAAAAAAAACCACTTAAGGAAAGTTTTTAAATGTTCCGCCCAATTGAATAATTTTGAATAATATAAGTAGTTGAATCTGAATGTTGAAAAATATGACAAATGACGAAATTAAGATAATTTTGAAAAATAAAAAGCCTTTCAAGCATAATTTTTGTTTCAAAAGTTTTCGCATAAATTTCAAAAAATGTGCACAGGTACAAAAAATATTTGAAATTATTTCAAGAAAATGCACAATTTTAACTATCTATGTATACTTTCATAGCAAACAAAAATCATAACAATAGTATATGCTCGAAGTTTTCACCTAACATAAAATTCGTGTACCCAAAAGTTTAAAGTTTTTTTTAAAAATATTATAGACAATTTATACAGCTTTGTGTGTGATAGATAGTATTATATTTTTTCCCCCAATCAGGATGGGCAAATTTATTGACAAGTAGAATATTTTGTTAACGCAAAATATTATTTTCATATATAAAAAAATAACAAAATCAGCAAATAAAGAAGTTCAATTTATATTGTTATTGCCTAGATCAATATTGGAATTTGAAATTGGATAAAAATTCAATTTTGGCATAATAATTTTTCAAAAAAACAACAAAATTTGCGAGGAAAACTCAAATAGTATAGAAATTAAATTGCATAAAATGTGTGAACGTAAAATGCAATTTCTTTGAAATTTTATTTTATCTGCATTTCGAATAATGTACAGTGTACACTCTATTGCATTATTTATGATTAAAAGTTATATATACATTCGTTCGTTTGTAATTTCTTTTTTATTATTTTAATTTATTCTTCTCTACACATAATTATTATGTTATTCTAAGAATTCAATTTATTTTATTTTTATAGTTTTTTTTTTTTTTCGTTTTCTCAGCATGAATTTCTAATTTATTAATATCAAATAATTAAATTGAATTTTTTCGATGAGTTTTTGATAGATTTTTATAAATTAAAAAAAATGTTCTAAATTTTTAACTTTCTATGCAATTAATATCGAATTAGAACGAATCAAATACATCGTGTGGAGATTTTTTTTAATTATTATTATAATTATAATTATGGTTAAAAATCTGACACATAATTATTATTAATTGAATTTAAAATTTAATTGAAAATAATTTTTAGATTTTCCCTATATTCATTAATATCTATTTTGCCACTTCATAAATCAATACTTATGTGAAATAACATTGAATATGTGCCATAATGAACTTCTGTGTTATATTTTAAAAACGCGAGGATTTTAATACGAAAAACTATATATTATAGATGATAGTGATGTAAAAAATATAATATCGAATAAAAAAACTATAAGCAATAAATTGATGATATTAATATTATAGAGTTATTTAATCAAAGCGAAATATTAAACTTAAACAAATTTCTTTTATTGATATTAAATCTATATAAATAAAAATGAAATGCTTATCGTTAAGCGCATAACTTGAGAACAGTTGGATTGATTTGGTTAATTTTTTTTTTTAAATGTACGTAATAGTCTAAGTAATGTTTTTAGGGAAATTAAAATTGAAAAATTCGGGTAAAAGTGAAAGTGCTTTTTTCTATTGGATTTTTGTATATGAACTCAAGACCATAAAACTTATTAATAAAGACTATAGCCTAGAGCGAAGCAACGTTCGCGTCGGAATCGACTAGTACGGAAATAAAAATAAAAAATAAAAAAGGTTCAAACATTCTTTTATATCTTTTATATTTTGAAATTAATGTGATTTTTATAAAACAGATGTTATATGCATTATGTGACAAAATCTATACACTAAATATTAGTAAACAGAATAACTACAGAATTATAAATTAATGAAAAATTAATGAGCTTCAAATACTTTATATAATAACTTTATATTGTATTATATTTGATTAATTAAGTTTGTTATTTATAATAATTACTAATTGAATTCAATGGTCTGATCTCTAATGCGTCAATTATTTTTTAATCTTAAAGAATTTCCATCGAAAGGTAAATTTATGTAATATTAGAAAAAAATTAATATAATATTGTTTTAGAATTACCTTCATTGATAAAAACCAATAATATAATACTTTTTTGAAAATTTCAAATGATTTTTTAATGAAATTGAAAATAATAATGATATGTAATAACTTTTATGCTTAAGAAAAGTAAATAAACTTTAAATTTTATTTCATCATATAATTATTATATACAAAATCGAAGTTAAGTGCTGATATCATCATCACACGTTATAATTTTATTATTCCAATTTATGTTATTTTTTATGTATGTAAAATGTACATTTAAAAGATATAATATTTGTTTTCTCTTCTTTTTTCTGTTTTTTTTTTTTTTTGGAAGAAAATTACAAGAAAATTTATGTTTCTTTTTTGGAATTTCGCCTTAAAAAATAAATATTACACATACATAATACATTATAATATTTCTATATTCTTGGGTACATAAATGTTCTATAAACATTATTTATGCCAGTCTGTATACATCATGATATGGTACATAAAACCTGAATAAAAAAAAATAAAAAAAAATATAATGAAGTTTCCTTAAATATTTTTGTCTTGCAAATAAGCCAATATATTATATGACTATCAAAGATAAATTTTTGGGCAGACAAAGAGTATATTTAATAAACATTTAGCTTTAAAATTTTGAGAAAGTTAAGATAAAAATGAGGTTTGAGCTTGTGTATAATTTTTAAATTACAACGTTATTGAGGTATCATTATTTTAGGAATTAATGCAAACCTTGTTTGAATGAAATTTAAAAAGTTTAACCTTTCCGATTAAGTAGCTTTCGAAGCCTACAAATAGTAGAATTCAGAATTTTCACATCTTTCAATTTGGAATATATTTGTAGCTTTAAGGCTTTATGTGTACCTACTTTGATTATGCTTGGTGCAAAAATTCAAATATTTACATACAATCTAACAAAAAAATTATCAAATTCTTGTAATCAATATCAATAATACGTAACATTTATTATAACCCGAGGAATAATAAGCTCAGTCCTCAGATGAATTGATGAAATCAAAAAAAAAAATTACAATTATCGATTTTGTCATATCGTTAAATTATTAGTTTTTGCTATGAAATGTATAATATACGTTGTTAGTTTATTTTCAGAAATAAAATCTTATTAATGCTAATGTATGTAAAGTTTATTTATTACACAAATTCATGAATTTTTGAATAATTGCTTGTACATGCATTTACTTTAATAAACAAGAATCTGAATAAAATAAAATAAAATAAAATATTAACATATTTTCTAAAATATATAAAACATATTTTTTGATATAAAATTTTAATATTTTTATCTCAACGAAAAAATTATTCTATTTTTAAATGCATATTCTTTTAAGTTAATATATTCTTTGGTACAAAGTCATGTATGCAAAAAAGCGTCGATTTTGTTCTTATTTTCTCAAAAACAAATTAATTTAGAAAGTCAATATAAGATGCTTTTAATATCAGAAATTAAATTTAATTTTTTTTTCGTTTTTTATTTTTCAAATATTATAAAAATATTTGTTCATAGAAATCTACTAAAAAAAGCTTATGTGACTGTATATCTGAGTTTTGTTTACTTTGGTTTAGTTATATTGAAAGAGAAATTTTTTATGATTATGTTTAGAAAGGCTTAACAAAAAAGGATCTTTTATGATTTTAAGAGCTTGAAATTGTATAATATGTTTTACATTATAGATATTAAACATATTGTACTAAGTAAATAAAACGATATTATAAAATAACGTAACGATGGTCTTATGAGCAATATTTAAAAGCTATACGACTAGCACGAATGGTAATTAAGTATAAAGAGAAATATAAGATTACATAAATATAATATATAAAAAATCTTAAAATGTACAAGTTAGAACTCTGTACACAAAAATATATTTACCATGTATAACACTTTTATTTTTTTTTTGTGTTTTTGGTATAAGAGCACCGATATGATGTTGTTATCTTATTACAGATCATTGTTGATTAAAAAATATAAAATTTGAAGTTTATTGCTATTATTATACAATACACATTTAATAAAAAATTTTACGGCTTAAATTCATTAAATTAAATTTTAATAAATTAGGTACTTCTTTTTTTTTTGTTGTTGTTAAATAAAATTTAAGCACAATTTTCTGCGTTATTTCATGTAGAATAATTTAATTTTTGAAAGAAAAATTTTTGAAAATTAAATTATACATTAGGTATATTTTATTTTCTTGTTTTCCTGCAATTTTATTTCTGGTAGATTAATCATAGGTATACCTATATAGCAAATTTTAATAGAAATTTCGAAACTCAATGTATCTAAGGATTAAAATGAAAACTTTATATAGGATAAGAAATATCAACACTTTTCCTTATTTAGTCGGTTGGGGAAGCTTTGTAGGTGGTTGTACAAACAATTAAAAAAATTCACTTTAAAGTTTAAAAATTATACAATCATAGTTTCCTTACACGGTATATATATTCTCAACATAACAATTAAAATTAAATAAATATTTACTTAAACTCCATTCATTCATCCATAATTTGCGCATAAAAACAAAAAAAAAGGGAAAGTCTTTTAAAATGCTAATTTTATTATTTTAAATATTTAAATAAAAATAATTATTCAAATTAATTTAATTTCATAGTTGAGCGATTATTGTGAATTGATTTTCATAAAAAAAAATAACAAAAATAAATAAATTAACTACGGTTGTATATCGTACGACGACGACGACGGTACAAATATACATTAGATATGTTAATATTTTATTAAGATTTTTATTTGCTGATGGTTTATTTGGTTTTATTATCTTTTTGATTTATATATTTTGTTTTTTCTTTAATTTCTTTAATATTGAAAGTCACAGTTAAAATATATATTCATAGTCAATGTTAACACATAATTTGAAATATTGTCTTAAACTTAGATAACTGCTAAGGTACTTTTACTTATTATTTATTTAAGTTTTTACCTGTCTAATATTATTAACATTCATGTACATTTAAAACACGATTATCAGCATAATATTATGATTTTGAGTATAACGATTTAACACTTGTTTTGAAAGTAGAATTTGTTTATGAAGTTTTTACTTTCTTCTAAATTATTCATCTAAAAATTAAAATACTATACCCTAAATAATAATCTCCTTTTTTTTTGCCAGACACAAAAACAAATTTATTTTTATTTTCTAGAGAAACTGTTTATCTTATCCTTATAGGAATAAATGAAAATAAATTTCGAAACAAAAAAATTCTTAAGAAAAATCAATCATACTTGTAATGTAATTTTATTAATTAATCCTTTAATGAATTTCTTGAAAATCAAATAATCTAATTTTCCTCTTCAGTTATCTACATATATGTATATCAAATAATTGTTCAATTGAATTGCCGAGACATAAGTTATATGTACATATATATTTTGTTGAAATTTGTAAATAAAATAAGTCTTTGTACTCCTTACACTTAATACTTTTAATTTGAAAAATAATGTACACATAACTTTATACTTTTTATTTATATGTTTATGTTGTTATTAACGAATTCAGAAAGTTGAAATTATTGAAGTTGATATTAATTTTTTTGAGCGCACATATTATTTTTTATAATATTGTTATAAATATACGTATATGTTACATTTCGAAACATTGACATTTTTTTATTTTTTTTTCTTTAAAAATTTTTTAATTTCATTAAAAGAAACATAATTTTTAGCAAAATTTTCATGAAATCAAAATAATTTTTTTTCACGAAATTTAAACAGGTGTAGAAAAAAAAAGTTTCTATAAAGTTTAACATTAAATTTTTTTTGCAACATTTTCCAAAAAAACTTTGAGTTCAAATAATTAAATGATGCTTCAAAACAAATATTTACCTTCAATTTTACAATATGGCATACATGTTGAATTTCAGAGCATAGAACCTTGATTAAGCAAACAAATATGTACTCGAATAATAATTGACTCACGGAAAGAATTGAACTTAAAAATTTTTGTGGTAAAGTATATAATTATGAATTTACATATATGTTCAACATCTTATATATAGAGTTACACAGTTGAAGTTTTTAAAATTTAAAACAAAATTTTCCATGTTTCATTTCTTTTTCACAGTAAAAAAAGAACCTAAGCTCAACATATAATAAAAAAAGAAAAAATTAAATTCAATTTTAAGGTATTTTAAATTAAATTCTATTTTCTTTTTTTTCTCCCACGATGACATTTATACACTTGATCTTATATTTAAGGATTTCCGAAATTCTTTTTGATTAAAGTAGCAGCATAGAAAAAAAAACAATAAAAATTCAGTGTAAATTCTATATATTTTTTTTTTTATTTTAACACTGCAAATTATGTTTTTTTATAAGTTGGGGTGCGAAAATAAAAAAATAAATAAAATATCGTAAAAATATAATAAATGTTTCTATATATACCTATATATAATATATTTTGTTCGTTTTTTATTGGCTGATAAAAGTTCAGGAAAAAGTACAACCATTGTAAATCATTGATTTAATTTTTTTTTATTTTTTTTTTTTTTGAGGCTGAGTGCATGATAAGAATTCATCATCCATCAAATATCTGTAAAAAACATGATGGAAATGAAATTTCAAATCATTGAACTATAAATGAACAATATTTTTATAGAAGTAAGTTGATCCTTACATTTTGAATTTACTTAGGTACATAGATTTGTCGTATTTAGAATTTATGTAATAAAAATTTTCAACATTACTATCTTAAGGATATCGAATAAGCAAATAAAATATTTTAAATGATATAGATTTATGTTTTGATATACTTAATATGTTAAGTGTATATGTTTTAATAAAGAAAAGAGAGTTTGTTCTAATAATAAAGTTTATTTGCTAAAATTAACTTTTAGGTCTAAGTTATAAATTCGCAATTATTATTATTGATATAATACTCAGACTGGATAAGCTTTATAAGCCTCATTCAGCACTTAAATAGCCATAAAAATCCCTTTATTTATGGATCAGATTTAAGTTTAATTGAAATAAAAGTTCACGCCAACGTTATACTTGATTTAAGAGGAAAATAAATTTATTTTCATAAATTAAATCACGACTGCGGCCAACAAAAAAAATATAAAATTCATATTTTTAGTTAAAATTATAATCTGTATGATTTAATATTGTACATATTAACTAAATATCGCTTTGGGATAGAGTTGTTAACTTATTGGTTCCACACGAAAAAAAAAACCAACTCAATAAGAGTAAAAAACCATAACTTTCATTTTTACAAATATATACATTGGAAATAAAAGAAATAGAAATCTACAATTTAGAATTTTAATCCCAAGAGTAATATTTTTTTTTTTTTATCGCAATGTAATAAATTTTAATAGTGTTATATCAACAAAACAAATTTAAATTTATTACGATCTTGAAACTATTAAAAACAAAAATGAAATTAACCTAGAAAGTTTCAAAAACTTAACTTATAAAAGTTTCAAGTTTTTAAAACTCTTAGAAAAAAAAAAACAAGAAAAGAATTAAAATGTTTTATTTATAAACATTAAACATTTTATACTTAAAATATATGATATAAAAAATTGAAATATTTTTTACACTTAGTTCATTTAAAAAGAAATATTTCAATCAATTAACGTTTAGATAATAAATCAAAAACAATAAAATGAACAATTAAATAATAATGTATAATTTTTTAATTGGAAATATATATTTTTAACTTTAACTTAAAAAAAACTTAAGAGAACATTTTTATACTTTATTTTAATCTACATTATGTTAAACCATTAACTTGCATTTTTTAATTAAACATTATATAATATTTCTAACTAATAGTAAAATCATTTCAATAAAATAAATATTTCTATGAAGAATAAGCCTAATATTTTGTATAAAATTATTACGGATTTTCTTATATAACCCATAAGTATGTACATTGCAAAAATATCTCTAAAATTTTATGGTTACAATAAAATAACTTTATCAACATGATGTTTTATCTTTATTTTGATAAATAAAATTTCCTATTATTTCGTTACCGTCAATTTAGAAAATTTTTAATTATATTTAGCAGGATATTTTAATATTATAAGATGACGGTTTGTATTTTAGTGTGATTTATATTAAACATATAGCTTTATCTTAATGATCAGAATTATATAATCTTAACCCCTTTTAATTTGAACAAAATATGATTTTCTTTATTTTAAGGAAACTGTTTAATCCTTCAACTTAAACTTTAAATTGATGGATAATGATTACAGGCAGCACAAACATAAACATAGAAAGTGAATAAATATTTCTTATTATTATTACAAATACGTTGCTTACGGCTTTAGAAAGATTTAATCACAGCTAACTAATAATTAACTTCTTTTTTTTGTTGAAAAATTACTAACAATACGTATAGAAACTTAGTGTGAATTTTTTTTGTAAAATTCGTATCAACTAAGAATTACACTTTATTGATTATAAGTTCATAATAATTAGTGAGCTGTTTTTTAATTCGCAATAAATGTTTTTCAATGTTTTTATTTTTCCGATTAATTTATTAAATGTTTACAAGTGCGATAATTTATTTTCATTTATTTATTGTATATATATACATCATTATATACAACCGCATACTTAAAATTTGTAAACGGAAATTGAGGCAGAAAAACAGAAAATTATGGAAAATTGTTTACAAACATTATATAATGTACTTGTCAAAAAGAGAAAAGGTTACATAATTAAACTGAATGAGGAATATATATTTATTAATTTTACCATATATCTTTATGTATTTATTTTTATTCAAAACAACAGTGTCTCGAAGCAAATTTATGTACTGCTTTTTGCTTTTTGTTTTTTTTTTGAATTGAAATGTAGGTGGCTAATAAATATTGGTATACAATTTTGTATGAAATAAAAACAAGAATTATAAATTAAGCATTGTTTAAAATTTTCCATGAAAAATTATTTTATAACCAAAAAAAAAATTAAATATAAAGTACATAAATTAAACTTATACTGTAAGGCTATATTAAATTTTTGATTAAATTTGAAGATATAGATACATACAAACCTTACATAGGTATTATTATATATACATTTCGTTTATACTTTCATGATATTATAAAAAAAAACATAAAATTTCCTTACTTATATTTTAACCTGCGGATGCATTCTTCAAAAAAAATTTTATTCCTAGTCTGTAAAAAGTTTTTATATAAAAATTAACATTATGTAAAAAAAAGAATATAAAATTTTAACTAAATATTTATGCATGTTAAACATTTCATATATGCAAATATTATGTATATAGGTCAATTTATAAAATATATAAAATAAATATAATTTAACTTGGGAATTCAAGAAAAGATTTTTTTGTTAGCCTTGAAATCAATATTCTAATTTAGCTGTGATTATGAAAATTCTGTTAACTATGCGGCATTAGAATCATGAATATAATGTAATATCGTAATTTGATTTTGACTTTACTTACTTATAAAACATAAAATTCTTAATTTTCAAAACTAATCATGTGAATAACTAGAAGAAATTATGATTAAAGGGACTCATAAACCATGTTTCTTTATTTATGCTCTGATTTGAAATAGCTTTTATATCAAATTTTTATAAAATTTTCAATATATAATATATAAATTCACATATTAAAAGAATATTATATGATTTATTAACTAAAAGTTAAATTAGAAAATATAAATAAAATGTCAAAAAGTTAACTAAGAAAATGATAAAAAAATTTATATGTGAAATAAATATTATATTCATTCGAAATTTTTTTTATTAAAAATTTACGCCTATAATAATAAGGATATCTTACAAAAAAAATTAAACCCTTTTCAAAGAAAAAAAAAAAAAAAAAAACAAAAAGAAATTCTTATATGAATTACGATTTAAACTTTTTATCTCATTTTCTTTTTGTGCGTATATTTATTTTGCATAAATTTAAGAACCAAACGTAAAATCTAAAGCTATAAGAAAATATTTTGATAATACAAGTTTTATGTGCGTATATTTATAATATATGCAGAGCATATTTTGTTCTTTTATATGTGTAAAGTTATGTAAAAATTATCTTTGTGTATATAGCTTGTTTTCTGCCTATCGCAAAACAACATACATATACACAAACAAAATGTATTATACAATTTCCAAAAAAATATACACAAAAAAAAAATCACTGTATCCCTACTGTCATTAGCTGTAGGTATCATTTCAATTAATTTCTAGATACCAAAGCACATTGAAACAAATCCAACTTGCATAAATTACCCAAATCCAAATATGCTAATCATTTCCAATGAAAATCTCTTTAACGTTATATCCGTAAAATATTCAAAACTACAAAAAAAAAGAAAAAATTATGTTTACACGAATTGATTGAATTTCGAACAATTTTTTGCTTTTTTAAATCAAAATCAAAAATAAAACTTTGACGAATTTTGGATAAATTTTTTTATCATTTTAAAATCACGAAAAGGATTATAAATAGTTTCATAAAAAAAAAACACAGTCCATTTTGTCAAGTAAAATAACAATTTACTGCAAAGTAAATTTCAATAGAATTTTCATAGGAAAAAAAAAATATTTACTTAATATTTTATGTTGGTTCTCCTGCTAAAAGATTTTTCTTGTTAATTTATATGTATATTTTTGAATTGTATTTATAGTATAACACACTATTACGAAATTATGTACACAAAATAATTTTCAATAAGATTATTATTAAAGTTAAAAACTAGATTAAAAACTTTCATTTTTACAATTTTATTCTTCTGTATGCTTAATGCATAATGTATATGGTGATCGAAATGAGAATAGTTTCGAAATTTTGAATCATATGGAAATTTTGAATCATACTACGATTCAAAATATAATTGCTAAGAAATCTGGTGTGACTCAAGACCGTACAAATAGCTTGTCCTTATATTTCGTCCCAAAAGGACAAACAGACCATCACAAAACTTCCCTAAAAGAACACTATAAAGCTATCCTATTCTTCCAGAGAAACAACAAACCTATACACAAATTTACTTCCTATTTCTTATCCAAAATCCAACAAAGGGTCCCCTCAATAAGAAATAAAAGAGACAAAAATTAAACAACTTTAGGAAAAAAAATACGATGAATTGCCTTTCGAAAGGAATTCAATGTAAACAACTCTAGCATTATTAATTTTGTCGTTGATATGGAAGGTGTTCATAAACCTCTATGAAAATGCTGAAATCAAAGGCTTTTTTTAAATGACAAAAGCTTGAAGTGTAGGAGAACATAAAGGATTTTGTATAAAATATATGAAAATATAATAATACATCCATATTCCAATTTCGTTCACTGTATATAGATAAAGAAAAGAAGAAAAGTTTTTATACTTTTATATGTATATATAATAAATATATATATTAAGTAGGAAAACCTCAGAATAATATCATAAATATTTGTTCATTCTTTTCTAATATTGTAGGCATTACTTTTTTTTTTCTCTCAAAATCCATTTCAATCCAACATAAAAAAAAAAACAAAATAAAAATGAATGGAATTTTTCATCTTTTATTTTTCAACAGGAAATTAAGTCATGCGAATCTAATATTTATAAAAATATAAAAAAAAAAAATAAACTTAAATTGATAAAAAAAAAAAAATTCTTGAAAATATAAATGAAAATACCTTTGAATCGAAGGATATTGTATATTTTAATCCGAAAAAAAAAATATTAAAATATAATAATATAATACACCTTAAGGAATTTCATATTATTGCATTGATGAAAACGGCTAATGGTTCAATTAATGAAATATTTTCTTTTACTTTTCTTCTACTAATATTTAAGTAATATCTATTACAGAGTGAAGAAATTGAGCTTCCTTTAAAAAAAATACCAGTTTTGATTAATAGTAATATAAAATCATAAATTATAAAATAATTAATATAACATTAACCTAGCACCAAACAAAAAAAACTAAGAAAATGATATAAAATACTATACTAATCTTGAAAGCTTGGACACAGTGAATATAAGAACTATATCACAGGCTTGTGGTTAAAATACTTGGCTTCAAAAATATGCTCGGAAATATGCCTAATATTTATTTTCAGCTGGTCAAAAACGAACATAACATCACAAAGCTGACTTCTCTGTCAGAGAGGCAATAACCTTACACAAATCTGAGGACTTTAAGGCAACAACGTATACCATCAAACGCAGCATACTTGCCACTTAAAGCAAAAAACAGAAAATGTTTTTAAATTGACTTAATTATGTCATTCTAACTTTAAAATCAGACACCATACAACAGAACAATATTCCAATATTTATCTAATCAAGATATGGATCATTGAATTCTCCAAATTTGCTTTTAACCACTGGTTGAGGCTTAAAACGAATAAATTAAAAATAAAAATTAACCCATAATAAAATCAAATGAATAATATTTTCTTAAAACTATGTACTTGTGTACTTGTACTTAGTAAGACATATTTGTTCGCTATAAGAAATATTGAACACGAAATTTTATTTGAAACTTTACAAATTTTTTTTTATATAAACATTTTATCTAATTCTAGTCAAATATGAAAATACAAACCCTTTAATGAATTTTCAATAAATTTAGTCTTACAACCAATATTATCATCACAAAAAGGTCTTTTAAACGTCCCAAAAATAACTTATTATACTCCTTTCACAACGCACTATAATCGTGCATTTTCTTTCAGCCATTATAAATGTTATCCTTTTTTTTTCATTTACTTAATTCAATCAACCAAAATCTATTGGCAGTATAAAAATTTATTCAATCGAATTTTATTCACCCTTGAACTTTTTCATATAATAATAAAATAAAAAAATTTTCTTAATAGGTATTACATACCTACATATTATATATATATATATTTTTTTTGGTTATTAAATGAAAAAAAAATATTTTTTTTTTCTAAATAATAAATATAGTCATCATCACATTCTTAATATTTTTTTTTTTTCCTGTTCAGGCGACATCTTTTGGAATCCTTCTCATGGGGACAATATCAGGAAAGGAATGTAAATTATGCTTTTATTGCTCATTTGGGTATAATTGGTGAGGTGTTCGTGTTCTCAAGAAAAATCTACGAAAATCTTTTGCTTTGAGCAACACATATAAAAATGAAAAGAAATTATCTGTAGGTACATATATAAAAGATAATTTCAAATTGTACATTAATTTACCTTTTTATTATTAAAATTGGTGAATATTGTCTAATTTTTATGTCGTTCCTGGAGGAAATCCAAAATCTACCATAAAAATATATATAATACATATATATATATAATGTGTATATTAAAATACTTAGTGAAGATTACGTGAAGTTTAGGATGGTTTCTTTAATTTTTTTTTAACATTTTAAGGGTATTGTTATCTCAACATTTCTTGTAAATTCGAAGTTTAAGCAAAATCAATATTATTCTTCATATCTTTGCTCGGACCATAAGATTACTTCATACTTAAACGGAATGAATGCATAAAACATTACTTTTGAAAATTTCTGAACTTTGACTACATATAGGTAATAGGTATTTCAAGCATAATATTTTTATTACTAACTTAAGGAATACCCAAAAATAGATCAACTTTAATTAAGAATATAGAAAGCAAAAAAAAATCTTAATTATTTTTAACGTATTTTCTACAAATTCTAAGAATTTAATTATAATAAATTCATACTTAAATATATAGATATAATTTCATTGCACGTACAATGTTAAATATTAATAGTATCTGACTAGGTAAAAAAAAAAAACACACAAAAAATAAGAAACAAAAATTTCTGCACAAATAGAAAATTTATTAACAAAGTGTATCATTTAAATAATAAATTTTTGAATATCTTATGAAGTGGAAAATTCATCAATATCTTATTTCCAATTTATCAAAATAAATACATAAATAAAATAATAAAAAAAAAATTAAACAATTTGTAATTTATTACCATTATTCTAATAAATCTATAATATACTAAACTTACTCATACTACTGTGTACATATATATATACTTTCAATATCTATATAAAACCACTCTATTCATTAAGAAATCTAATATTATGGGTGAAAGGAAATTCGAAATAAATAAAATTCCAACCGACAGAAAGGTTAATAATATCCTTTATTTAATTAATAATGAAAGCAAAAAAGGCTCTGGTGTTTACTGCTATGCGCCTACGAAAAAAAAAAAGATTTTATTATCTTGAAGGATAATTAATTTTTATTGAAAATACTTTTCAAAAGTAAAATTGCGTTTAATATTGAAAAGAAAAAGGAAAATAAAAAAAAAAAAAAAAAATAAGAATACGCAAATAAGATTTAAAATGTCCTTGTTTACTCTCTTTTAGTATCCTGTAAATGTGATTGAAATTAAATTTTTATTAATTTTTTTGTGGTTTTTAACTTTTATAACAATTTTTTTTTTTTTTTTTCATTACTAATCTTATTTAGGATTTTTTAAACTTTGGCTATATTTATTTTTTAGCTAATAAAAATTTGTCTTTATTTAATTTTTTTTTAAATTGTAAATTTACTATACAATAAATTTAAATTAATTTTTTTTTATATTATATTATTTAGTATCCTTATTAAAATAAGGAATTATTTTCTTTTTGTATATCCTGATTTGAGAAGTTGAATAGATACCTAAACCATTATTAATTAATTAATCTACATACCCAGTACTGTATATTTTTGTTCTATTTAAAGCCATCTATCTATACGCATTTAATACTAAACTAAGTGCAATATATTGTCGATTCCATGCAATAATTACGAAAGTGCCTTTTTCGGTATTTTGATATCTTATTTGAAGCAGAGAATAAAATAAACGGTAATTGAGTGTAAAATGGTAATCTTAAATTTTTTTTGGTGATCTTAAATATTAATTTCGGTAGTCTTTAAAAGTATCGAAAATGTTAATTTGTTTATAAGAAAAATAAAAATGGGAACATTGATTTATTTATTTTTATATTCGCTCTAAACAAAGCTGCCATCAGGACTGTCTTTAGAGACAGAGAATATCTTCTACACCCGTTTCAAATGTGATGTGAAAACCATGAATCAAACAAAAATGTTTTAGATTTTTATTCTATGTTTAAGTTTATATGCACAATAATGTAGGTACATATAATTATACATATGTGATGTATATGTAAAATGTATAAAATTTGAAAATAAAAGCTGGAAAAAAATTTCGCAAAATTGTAGTACTATATTTTTCTTGTTTTACTCTCTCCTTTGAAGCATAAATATTGACTCTAGTACGTGAAAAACTTTTGCAAACAATATGTGTTGTTAATATTTCCACCGAAATTTTCTTCGATACTGAAAAATATATTTAGAAAAATACATAATTTATACAACTTAAATCCATTTTTCTCGGTTATTGCATCGACCCCAAGAATTATGCATATAAATATAAATATAAAAGTTATTGTGCATCTGAAATGGAAAAATAATGTACTAAATTATGTACAGTACATAATAATTTTCTTTTCTTCAGTTTCTTTTGAGTTGTTTTTTTTTTTATGGTTTTTCCAAAAATATTGAGGGAATTTATTACCCGAATTTGTTTTTGCGATTAAATTATTTTTTAATTTAAATTGAAATCCATTCACAGTTTATTCAAATGAAATTTTAATTAGGTTTCTGTGGTATATATTTTATTTTATTTTGAATGAAAAATAAAAAATATATATATTACATATATATATATATATATAGTTAATTTAATAAAAAACCACTATTTAATAAAAATGTTACCATTATATAATTAGAATTTTTTTTTTTCTTGTTTTTCTTATATTTATTTAGAAAATTTGAAAAGAAACACAGCAAAAAAACCGTATAATGTTTTATTAGTAGTTCTCTGCTTCTTAAAAATAAAAATAAAAAAAAAAAAATTAATTTTCAGTATAAGGTATTTGTTTATTATTTTTTTTCTGTGAAATTAATATTGCAGTTGAATAAATTTTGTTGAAATAAAAACATTTTTTTTTTTTTCTTTCTTTTTTCAACTTAATTTATTGAAACTTCAACCCTTTCTTTATCCAATTTTTATTTTATTTATTTTTTTACTTTTTTGTTTTGTGCATCAAGCGTTCACTTTAGTTCAGTGGAGCATATTTCAAAATATAATGAAATTTCAACATACATAATAATTCTTCTGCTGCATAAATTAATTACAAAGATTTAGATATTTCAAGCTTATAAAATTTTGTTTATACTTAAGCATGTATATTTATTTAAAAGGGCAATAACTTTAGTGCGGATAAAAAAGCCTAATTATAGATGAGCTAAATATCGAAAAAATGTTCGAATTCTTTTTTAAATTAATTTATAATGTAGAAATTGTATCAAAGTGAAATATCTGAAATTTATCTTAAAATTTGGAAATTTAATGTTAATAAAATGACATATTACTTACATGAATTATTATCTAATTTTAACTCAATATTCACCTGTTTTAATTTTAAATTTTAATTATCATTATACCTATAACAAGCTATATCATAATAATAATTATTTATAATTTATATACAAAGAATTTAATTTTATTTCATTAACTAATTTATTGTTTTTATATGTTTATATATATATACATTTAAAAGCTGTTACCTCTATAAAGTTTAATCCATTTAATTTGTTTAAAATAGATTTTCTTCAAATTAATAATGTATGTATTATATATTTGATGTCTATGTACTTATATTACAAATATCAAATTAGTTGGCATAGCGAATTATTAGATTTTCTTTATAATAATATTTTAATTTTATGCGTTTTCGTATATATACAGTTTTATTTCATTATTCCTCAAAATTATTATAAATAAAGTATGTATGTTTATATAAAATTTAGTTAGTTAAAATAAATTATTCATAAAAGTTTGTGTATTATTATATGCTTAAAACATGAAGGAGCATATTGATTTAATATCTCTGTCTGTCTATAATGAAATAAATTTATATTTATAATATTATCATTAGCATTTTGAATGAATTATGATAATAATATATTATAGTAATATCATAACTGAAGAAAGTTTTATTCACATTTTTTTTTTTCCCCCTCTTACAATTTTATAGTATAGTTTATTATAATTTGCATAATGTTACATCAAAAATATAATATAGAATAAATGAATATCACTTAAATGCACTTTAAAAAAATGTTTGTTCTAAAATTTTTTTCAAAAATCGGAAAATGTTATTATATTACATATTATGTACAGACTAGTTATACTTAACACTAGTCCATGATCAGAACATTACAAAAAACTTGATTACATTTTAATAATTTCTATTAATATATATAACACTATATTATAGAGATTTAAGTAATAAGTGTACCAAAACTATATAATATTTTTTGTTTTCTCGATTTACAATCTTGAGTTTTTGAAAATGTTAATAAAATAAGAAACTTTTCTTACTATATGATCGCCCATCAAACAATTATTGTTTTAAAGAAAAGTTGTATTCTATATTAAACATCAACTTATATGTAAAAGAAAGTTTTAATTAACTTAGGCATTACACAAATTACAAACTTCATAATTTTTAGCAGTAATTAATTTCATCCCTCTTAGTTATTCTTTATATGAATCCTTAAGGTTCAATATGCTTACTGTGTACACACAATCTAAAACTTTTAAGGAAACTTATAGGAATAAAAAATAAAAAATAAAAACAAAATCAACAAATATTATTTATTCTTACAGAATCAAAATCGTGAATAAAACAGATTTCATGGCTTCACGTTCATATATATATATGTATATCTTTATTATAAATATATGTTTATATATTTATATATCTTTTAATTGAAGGGGGAAAATGCATGTTATTTTAAATAAAGAAAACTTTTAAAATGTACTATTTAATGATCGTACATCAAAGTAAATAATATATTCCATTACCACCACCACTAACTATATTGTTTTGCTGTCTAAATAAATTTATTCTAAATTTGCCGTGATTTATTGCAACTACATTATACATGGAACCTTATTATACTTTATACCTTATGTATATATATTTTGTTTTTCTTTAGATTTTTCTTTTGTGAGATTTTATTTTCTATTCAATGGTAAATTGTAAAAAATGGTATTTTCTAAGTAAATTATTATGCTCACTTTGGTTTAGTATAATAATCATATAAAAGACCATATATACTTAAATTGTATGTGAGATCTTATAGTTATATTATGGGATGCAAACAGATCGGAAATGTTTATAAGGTATTACATTTTTTTTTTAGAAAGTGTATATTCTATTTAACGCTAACAAAAGATTTGAAGCAACTATAATTATGCAAGCAAAATTCGTCTTAACCTATATTTATATCGCTGTTTAAATTAAGAAAATTAGAATTTTGAAATATGTATAAATACCCCTTATGAGTCAACAAAAATGTTCAATGTGTACATATTAGAAAGATTATATTATCTGAAACTATGTTTATTTCCGCAAGTCCGCAGCATAACTTCTGTAAAATACCTGTGTGCTTCTATTTAAAACTATATTATTTAATAATATTAAAATTTAAAAAAAGAAAAAATATAATATTTCTTAGAAAATTTTATAATACAACTTTTTGTTTTTTTTTTTGCGAAAAGAAGTTATATAAGCAAAATACTTTGGCCTGAAAATGTCAATATTATTTTAAACAGGATGTTACACATTTATGCATTAACTGCAAAAAAAAAATACTTATAAATTTATATAGAAAATTATATATTTAAATATATTTAATAATATAAGCTGTTTTAAAATTATATTATTTTAATGTGTACGCAAAATATATACTTATAGATAGATATACACATATAACTTGCTGGAAAATTATTTTATTTATAATAAAGTTTTGCATATTCCATTGACAGCAAATCGTTACCGAAACGACCTTCTTGAAAGTTTTAAGTTATATATTTAAATGAGGCTTCTATTATATAGATATTTATATATAATATAATACAATAATTTGATGTTTTATTATTTTAGATATTTTATAGATATATTTTCGTTTTAATTTTTATATTTATAATATTATTAGTATTACAATATTAAAATTAAGAATAACAAAAACTATCAAAAAATTTTTAACCACTTTTTGGTTTTTTTTATATTTTTATTTGTATCCATTTTAAATTAAAAGTTTCTTCTTTTAGTATTTAAGACATAATGTTACCAGAATCTAAAGAAATATAATGAAAGCCCTTTAATTCCAAGAAGTAGAATATAACCAGGCTATTATTATCGAACTTTATAGTATAGTGAAAAAGAAATTTACATTTAAAACAAAATAACAGAATACAAATTTTTTTATTTTATTTCATTATATTCAAGGTTGATAATTCAGTCAAATTGTCAGGTTTAATAGATGTCATTACACCATATAATATATATATATATATATATATATATATATATATATATATATTATACTATACTATATTATAGTATCTCTATATAAAATGTACCTACTTTTATGCTTGCAAAATAAAAAATAAAGAATTACATAAAAAAAAATAAAATAAGCAAATTTATTTCAAATTTTCGATTATTTTTTTGTTGTTATTCTCTAAAAGCAACAGAGCATATCGTAATAACCTAATTTTATATTGATTCAAATGAAGAAGAGAAAACATTTTTGTTTTTATTTTTTTTTCCAATTTTTGAGTTCAGTTTCCCAAAAAATCTTAAATATAATATTGATTTCATATCATCTCTGTCCTCTTATATATTTTGTTCCCTAAAACTATCATGACAAATATCCAATATATCTAATATGTATTGTATATATATTAATATTGAAAGTTCACAAAAAAAAAAAAAAAACAACTAACTAACGATAAATCTGCTTCTAAATCAAATTTGCAAAAAATTTTTTATGTAAATAAATGAATTCGTTAAATTTTCCTTTTTTTCTTGTACGTTAGAAAACATTTTTCTTTTATTTTCTTTTTTAAATAAAATTTTTATTTTCTATAAAACAAAGAAGAAAAATAATGTAAAAAATATATAATTTTTTTTTTTTTGTTTATTTTTCTTCCCTTTTTTTTTATTCAGATCATTGCATTCAAGTAATGTCTTACATCACCATTTCCACCATAATCATTCAAATAAAGAATTCCGTAAGAAAAATCCTTCATCAGCTGCTGCTGTATTAGGTGTAACAACAACAAATAATAATAATGATGACGATGATTTATATTATGATTCAACTGATTCGTTAGAAACATGCTCTGATGAAATACCAATTTGGGTGCATGGTGAACAACGTTGGATATCTGGTGTCAATGAAGAAACTACTTGTTCAGATCTAGTTAATGTTTTATTAGCTGATGAGGGTATAACATCTGCATCAACAACTATTAATAATTCAGTTAACAAGGGATTTGTTATAACTGAACGATGGAGACGTGTTGAACAAATATTAAATGATGATACAAAAATTTTACAGATATGGTCAGCTTGGGGACATGCAAAATCAGAGGTATATGTTATAAATATTATTATGTTGTACATGTTTTGTACATATTATTGCCTTTAAATATTTTGTTCATTAATAAATGGGAATATATTTATAATAAATTGATCGAAAGTAAATAATAATCTTATTGAAATTGCAATTCTTTCAGTTTAGAAAAAGGAAATTATTTTTATTATTATATTTATAATTTAATCGCATCATGGTATTTTATTCAGACTTTCTGTAAATTGAACTAAAATGAATTAAGATTTGTTGTAAAAAGGTTAAAAACATATACTTTAATAAAATAGAGCTTAGGTTTTTCTTGCCTTCAAAGCTTGCATTCCTTTACAAAATTAGACTATAGTTTCCTAAAATACAGATTAAATTTCTTTAAAATTCGTCAGGATTCACCTTGAGCCAAACTCAAACCCTTATTATGCCATGGGAGGACACAAAAATGTATAGATTTAACAAAATAAGTTCTATAATCGATTCAAACCGAATCATATAGTAAAGTGATTTAAGTCTCATTTCATATTTCAAACAAAAACATGAAAATTCAAAAAAAAATTTAAAAATTAAACTCAAACAACAAAAAAAAATTAGAAAACATTAGAAAACGTGCCTCAGCAAATTAAACAAAAAGGACATTTTTCAAAGTTATTTCTTGGAAGATTTATTATACATATATAATATTTGAACAAATGAAAAACTGATGAAAAGTATTTCAAATCATTTGATAATAAAAAAAAAAAAAAATGTTGTACATAGTTAGCTATTTATTTAGAAAATTGAAAAACTTTCTTTGGTTATTTTCTTTAACATGGTCCGTAATAATAATAATGAAAAGTTTTTATGACTGAATTTTTTCTATGAAATAGATAAGCACTTCCCATTACTTCTAATCAATGTTTGTGTAGAAATGAGTTTATTTGGTTTTGTTTTTTTTTTATTCTTTTTTTTTCTTCTTATTTTGTGAAAATAAATATACAAGTATCTTTGGTTTTACTTTTCCTCAAATTATCTCATAATATTATGGGTACAATTTAGCAAAGTGAAAATAAAATAAAAAAAAAAAAATATCTCAAATTTACCGTGAAGCAACAAAAAAAATTCTGTTTATGTTGTAGATAATGTAGATGTTAACTTTTTCTCATCAGAGTTTATTAAGTGCATATGATGTAGAACTTTAAATTTAAATTAATGTTGAAATTTGTATAATAAAAATTCTGGAAATATTCGTCCATTCACCCCATTTTTTGCTAAATTTTTTAAATATTATCTTTAAACGGCTCACCATCTTATGGTTTGACCAAATAAATAATACACAAAAAATACACGATCATGATTAGAGTTCAATAAGCTTCGAATTCTTGGAATAAACTACTCCAAATCTCTAATTTAAATTCTATCTTTTTACAAACTATATTGAAATGAAAAGTTCTAACATTTAAAAAATAAAACATACCCTTTTGGAATACCACGAATAGAAGGTCATATGTTACTCTCAAGATTCAATATAATTTCATTTATATACCAATTAATTTATCATTCGTAACATGTATAATGCATTCTGATACAATTCTTTAGAGACAACTGGTAGTATATATGCATTAATTGAAAATTAATTTCAAATACTTTATAATTGCATTTTTAAAAGCATCCTATTTCTTGTTTGCATAGCTGTATATATAGATTCTACAATGTATACAGCACTATTTATATACATAATATATGTTTTAGTTCTCTTAAATAACACAAAATTACTGATTTTGTAAACAAAATGTTATTTCCCATGTTAAATAAAAGTTTTTTTTTTTTTATTTTATTTCTTGTAGCAATTTATATATACAATAAGTAAGATAAATTTTTAAATCAAAGCCAATGTAAAAATTGTTATCCGATTTTATCATATTGAATATACAGTTTGGTTTACACCTAAATTTACATGCAAATCATTAAAATTTTCATTCAATATTGTTAAGCTTAGTTTTTTTTATAAGAATTTTACAAAATTGCATTTAGGTACAGAAAAGTTTTTTTGTATGCAATGTTCCACTAGGGATTAACTCTTTTTAAAAAAAAAAAAATTACTATGGAAAAATATTGAAATTTTATTGGGTTGGCCCACTTATGGATATACGTATAAGTAGGTATATAGACTAACTGAATAATGTAGAAATGTTATAGGAAAAATTAAGTATGCGGTGATAAAAGCTTATTTATAGAGAGGAAATTTAGGGAAAAAAAGTAGGTCAACTTACTAAATTATAATAAAAGTTGAAAAAATGCTTATAACATGTCATAAAGATATTTTACAGTATTAGAATAGCAGAATAGTTGAGTAAAATGTTTGAACCTTTCATAAAGTTTAATAAATAATAATAATGTTCACGAGAAAAAGTTACAAACAAGATTTTATCTTATCCTAATTATCGGTTGAAATTGTTCATTAAAAATAAAAGATGAGATTCAATCTTCTATGTTATACACAATATCTACATTAATTTGTAATAACTTATGGTCAGAATTAAATGAATAAATAAATAAATAAAATAATAAGTAATAACTTTAAAAGGTTTTTCTATTCTTATTGTGAAGCCAGAAGAATATTATTAATTTGAACAGTGTCTAAATTCATTCAAATGATTTCAAAACAAAAATATAGAAGAAACTTATTACCAATTCACTTAAGAAATTTTAATACCAAAAATTAATTACTGGATTTCAATAGAATATAGAAATTGAATATTTTCTTTTATATAATAAAATATATAGGAGTATTTATTATGTTGTTATCATGTACATATTTCCACATAAATAACACCAAAAAAATATATATGTTGTATACCTAACAATTTTAATTTTTCGTCAATAAATAATAATGAATTTATTTATTAGAAAGATATTAATTTTCTTTTGGATTTTAATTTATTGGAATATTGTTATTTATTTTTTTTTATTATTTATTATAATGAACCTAGCTTTAGGAAATAATTTAATTCAGTCACCTTCAATTAAATTAAATTACTGTTTGACAACAGAAACATAAATAAATAAAATAAAAACACCCATATTTTTCATTATCTTATATTTTTCTATACATATTATTTTATAGGAAATTTTTTTTATATATGTATATATAGTTCAGTATTGTGAGGAAAATAATAAAGGAATTGTGAGGTTTTCTATTAATTTCATTTCATATAGGCAATTTAATACATTTTGAATTCTAATATTCTTTAGCTTTTAATTCGAAATTAATATTCGTAATTATGTACATATATATTTTTCCCTGAATTCAGTTTATGTCGATAGTCACCTAAATTTTTAAACTATTGACTACTGATCATGGTTATTTTTTGTTTTTGAACAATACTTACCAATATCAATAATGGTAATTTATATTTTTTAACATAGATGAAATTAACATTAAGACAAATGGACCCAAATTTAAATCTTGATTGTACTGAAGAAAATAGTACATTATTACATGGTATGATGAATAACGATAAAGATAGTGGAATGGGTAGTCCAATTGGAAGTTCAAATAGTGCAATTATTCGTAGACGAAAACATCGTGCATCAAAATTATCATATGCATGGATGACTCAAGCCCAAACTTATCATCCGAAATCACAAAAGGCAACAATTGAGAAATTAATGAAATTGATATTAGAGCAAGGCGAAACTATACAGCATCAATTATCTAAACTTAGGTAAAACATAATTGCATATTACGCGATGTCAATTTTTAATATCACATTCGAAAAGTTCAATCTAAAGCAGTTATAAAAGCTTGAAAAAAAAATTAAGTATATTTTCAAAAATATTGTTAATTTAATATTTGCAGAGATCGAGAATACCAAATAGCAAAAATTGAAGAAGATCGTCATAAAACAAGAGAAAAAGAACATGGAAAAAATTATTTACTGGAAACTTATTTAAAAGGTTTACATGAAATAGAAGATAAAGAAATAGTAACAGGTTAGTTTAAAATAAAGATAATTATATCTTTTTACACACCTAATTAGTGATCCGAAGTTTAACAATAATATTGTAATAAACTAATTTCAAATCAATTAAGGTTTAAAATCCACTACAAATTAATTGTAAGGAGCGGCAATTTATCTAAAATTAGAAAGTAATGGGCTTCTTAAAAGTTAAATTTTATAGTTTCATTACTCATGTGCACTGTAGGTGCATACATATATGCATATAAAACGCGCCATAATAATAAAGAAAGTTATGAATTTTTGCATTTATGTTAGAGTGTTTTACTTGGTTTTTATTTCTAATGTTATTTTGCATGTCATATAATTGTTATTTTGTGAATTAATTATTATGGTAAAATTGTTTTAATTGTCGTCGGCGTAAAATAATTTGTAAAATTGTTTTATAATTTTTATTCATAGCAAATTATGTTGTTGTAGGTTCGTTAACGAAGTTTCTAAAACATTTCATTGCACATTATATTTACATATTACATATTTACACTTAGTTCTCTGCTCAAAAAATCAAAATGTTTTTATATAATTATATTATAATTTATATAATTATTAAAATTCCCAATTTAGACGAAGGTCCAATATTTTTAATTGTAATAATTTTTGGGGCCTCCCTTTGACACTGACGTCTCATTCATTTAGTTAATTTTCTTTGTATTCGATTCAAGATTCTTGAATTTCAAATAAACATAATGATAGTAACGTAAGTGTTGAATGCCAAACCCAAAAAATAAACGATACTTAATATTTATGAATAAAATTTTGGTGACAAATTATTGGTGGTATTAGTATTATTGGATCAACAATTAAGTTGAAAACTTGCTTTTTACTAAATTTTAAAATTTTTTGACATTTCTAACGTAATGTACATAATTCCCCATTTTTCTGGGTATTTATATTCACCAACAAATAAATAACTCAAAATTTGTAGAAGAAATATAAATCACAAAGTTTTAAAAACTGTATAAAAAGCGAACATGTGTAATTTATTTCCATTTTATTTGTAAAATTTGAATAATATTTTATTTGAAAATTTAATTGAGTGAAAAATATATTTATTATCATAACCCGAAGGTTACATATTACTTATATAAATTGTGAAAAGGATATCATATAATCGGTCGGCATAAGTTTTATGTACATAATTTTCCAGGTTGTAGTTAACAAAAAAAAAAGAAAATACTCCCTTAGGAAAAGAAAAGTTGAACAATTTTCTTAAAAATATTCACTCTAAAGATTAAAGAACCTAAAGACAATTTTTTTTAAATTAACTGTGTGACTATATGAGCTTGAGACAATCAAAACTTATACGGTAATATATAAAATTCTCAATATCCATAAAGTTTTTTTTTTTTTCTTATATGTGGGTGCTTAATTATTATTTTATTTTCAAAGGTGCTTTATTATAACTTTATTTTTTTTTTTTTTTTTTAAATTGTATGAAGAGTGTTACATATTATAAATTATAGTGGAAAATAGTCTTAAATAAATACATAATAATAATAAAAGAAAAGAAAAAAAAACAACAAAATGTTTTTCGTCACGCATGAAATCTTATGATTCTTATAATTTATGCAAAAACTTAAATAAAAATAAATGTTTATTTCTTTAGACTTTGAATTTATTTATTTATTTATTTTTTTTTCTTCTCTTATTTAATTTTTTATTCTACCAGTTTTTATTGCATATTTAAACCATAAAATCAGGCAAAAACCTTTATTATATAACTTTCTTGGAGAGAAAACACATTTGAAAAAATCTGAAGCATTGACCCAACAAATCCAAAAGTTATTCGAGTTATTCTACACTTTGAAGAACATTTTCTAGGATTTGGAAAAAAAAATCATATTCTTAGAAAATAAAAATACTTATATCTTAGAAAATAAAGATATTAAAAAGTCAGAGCTTTTCTGAGAATTTATCAAAATTTAATAAAAACTCTTTCGTTCCTTCGAAGAATTGACTATCGTCCCTAAATTATTTTCATCCATATGATTTTATTAGTTAATGTTACATTATTGTCCTAGTACCTAGAGTACTTTTAGGTTCACAATAATTGTTATAAAATTGTCCTAAACTTTTATGCCAAAGCGAATATCAATTTTTCTTTCAGTAGATTTCATTTCAATTCAAGACAAATGAAAGAAGATTAAAGCCGTGAGAATTTATGAAAATTTTAAGTGTTTTTTTTTCTTTAAATGGTCTAGTAAATGTGCCATACTTTTCATTAAAAAAATAAAAATTAAAATACTATAATTTTAATCCAACTACAGTAAAACTCAATGCAAATTTTATTATTTTATGTATAAAAAAAAATGCTTTAAATTTATATAAAAAATTATTTTAAAATTGTTTTATTTAGCATTTTGAAAAAGATTAAAGAAAAATAATTATGACCGTCTGAAGATTTGAAGTTCCATCGATTTTAGTAGTATCAGAATTTAACCTTAAAACTTAGAGTAGATTAGTTTTGATGGTTTCATTAAAAAGTTAAGTTCATAAATAAAATTTTTGACATTTTTTTTTGTGCCATAATTTTAATTAACACAAACAACATATTATAAAAATTTACATCAAAATGTTCACTTAAAAACAAAATAGTAAATTTAAAAGTTTACATTTTTTATTTTATGCTTTCTCGATAGGAACAAGCGATAGTGGTGTTCAAACAGAAGGTGCCCTATCATCACCCGAAATCGGGATTAATGAAGATGAAGAATATGTAACAAAATCTATTCAAGGAAAATCAACTATCATTAAAGACAAATTAAATGATACTTTAAAATCTAAATTCAATACTATTCCATATAAACAGAAAATATCTCGACGTGAAAAAATATTACTCAAAGAGCATAAACAAACCAAAGAATATAGTTCAATGTTGCAACGAAACAGTTATAAATTTAATCAATCAAAAAAATCTGAAATTTTTACAACAAATAAAAATAATATTTTAAGCAGTACACCGAAGCGTGACACCACCACCAAAGATGAAATTAAGCATAATATTGATGAAATCCAAAGTTCGTCGAATAGAAATAATGATTTAGATCAAAATGAAAATTGTAGTAATAAATTTGAATTAACGACAGAAACTGATATTAATGAAAAAATTATTTGGATGGAAAAAATAATTGAAATAAATAAGCATTTGCAACGTGAAGAAGAGCTGCTAGTTCGATTGAATACAAAAATTCGGAAATTAGAAACAGAAGATCCTCAATTAACTGAATTGCAAGTTCGTGAACAAATTAAAATATTAAATGAAAATATTTCAAAAGGAAATTCAGAAATAGAAAAAATTGAAAATGATATAATCACATCAAAAGAACAACTTGATGAAAAAAATGAAATTTTAGAAAAATTGAGCAATGAATTAATGAATTCAAGTGAAAATAGTGATGTTGATGAGGAATTAACCTTAAATGAAGTAAAACTACCTGAACCGGAAAAACAACAAGATGGTAAGAATAAACAAAAAGGAAAATAATAAAAAAAATAAAAGAAAAATGAAAGTATAATGCAATTTTTATATTTTCTTTTTTTTGCTTTTCACAACACTGAGAAAATTATAATTTGGAGTTAATTTTAAATATAAGTTCAGATATTGTTTGCCATTATTTCTATTTTGATTTTATCACCAAAAGTGTTAATTTACACTAGGTCTGAGTAACTAATAGGAGTACAAATATTTTATTCCACTATTTTACTATTTCAGTGGCCACAAGGCATAATCGCCTAACTCAATTTTGCTAATTTTCAGGAGAGCAGTTTAAAGTTTGAAATCCTTTCCTGAAATCGAATAATGAAGATAAATGGAACCTAATTTGAGAAGATTGTAGAATTTTAAAACCATTTTAAGTTTTTAAAAGCCAAATATGAGGCGTAGAATCATATGACCAACAGTTGAAAATAATAAAATCATAATCGCCTAACTCGCAGTTATGCCTTATGACCACATATTTATAAACTTTAGAAGGGCAATTAAATGTAAATTTTAGGCTTTGTGAATGCGTTTTTTACCAAAAAAGAGAAAATTCGAACTCAGTGTCGAACTTAGTTGTCTCACCAATGCAAAAGCATTTTACTCATTTAATTTAATTTACATTAAAAGAATAAGCAAAAGTTTTTTTTTTTCGGTACTTATCATTTAACCAGCTACAGAATTATTTTTAAAATTAATGAACTTTACCTTCTTTTGTGAAAAAAAACTGTTTTATTTTCTTGTTCCTTTTTTACATTATAATTTTATTTAATTCTTTTTATTTTTAGCACAAGATGAAGAAAAAAAAAATGTAGAATTAATTTTAAATGAAAATCTTCAACCAAATGAAATTGCAGTCAAAAATGCTATTGAAAATTCACTTGAGAATGAAAAAATTCATTTGAATGCAGATTCATCAGTATTCGAGAATTTATATTCGTATAGTCGATATATAGCTAAACCAATTTATGATTTTAATACAAAAAATGAAAATATCAAAGAAATAAAATTACCAAATATTCTAGCTTCAACGGATCAAAATGTAATTTTACAAAAAACAGAATCAAATACGTTAAACAGAATGAATAATAATATTAATGAAAATGAAAATCGCTCTAATTATTTAATTAAAAGTGTTGGATCAATTAATACATCTCATATTACATCAATTGAAACAAATAATAACAATTCTGCACATCAGAAAATACCACAACAGCAACGCAAAACAGTTAAATTTTTTATCGAAAATTCCCAAAATACATCAGATCTGAATAAAATTTCGTCAATTGATCCTGCTGAATTGATGCAAGATTCAAAAATAAATCAAAAATCTATTTCGCTAAATCCATTAGCAAGACCAAAGCAAACAATTAATCAACAAAAAATATTTAACAATACCGAAGAATTGCGGAAAAATCAATCATTTAATCAAATTTATAGTTTATCTTCAAATAGCAATATTATTGAACAACCGCCTATTTCAAATTATCACCATTTTATTCCGCGAAATAAAAATCGATCATTAACTCAAAGTACTACTAATGAACCTCAATTAGATTGTCAAAATTCTGAAACTCAAAATAAAGATCAATCTTTCATTCAACCCTATCAATTGAACCCTAATTATACAGAAAGAAGTTCACAACATAGACGGCATGAGTTATTTTCAAATAATCCCGAATGGAAACAAAAAACTCAAAACTCTATTACATTAAAAACTACAAACGATAAATTCTTGAATGTTGATGAAAAATTTCAAGACAAATTACTACCATCAATGTATGGAAAAGAAGAAAATACTATAAGTTCATTAAATAATCCTAATATAATAAACTTTCAAACAACATCAAGTATAATTAACAATTCTGTTTCTACTTTTAATGGACAAAATTGTGGTTTAATGAATATTTATGCTATCCCAACAAATCGTATAAATCCAATAAGAACATATAAAAAAGATTTTATACCAACAACAGGTATAACAAGCAATTGTGCTTTCGTGAATAAATTAAGTCCAAAGAGATTAATTAATAAAATTGGAAATAATGATTCTGAATCAAATTCAGACACTGGTTTAATTTTAATGGATGAAAATGCTGTACATATGGGAACTTTAGTTTAAAAATTATATAACACTTTTTAAAATTAATTAATTTATACTTTCACGAAAATCAATTTTATAATTTTTATAATAAAATTAGAAGAGAAAATCAGAAAATACCTATGCGACAGAACATTTAAGAATTAAATAAAAGTTATAAAATATTTGAATCTATTTTTTGAATAGAGCAGAGGCAAATTTAAAAGAGTCCAAAATTTATAAAAAAAAAAACATATACTTAAATAAATTTATCGAAAATTTCTATGAAATAGATAAAATTTTACACAAAAGACATTTTAAAGATTAATAGTTTGTTTACAAACATTTCATAATCCCGTATATATACATTGGAAATTGGAAAACATTTTCAAATACTTTTATCCCAAAACAATAATTATTTTGTAGTCTCGTTACTTGGACATAAATCCTACACATAATATTATGTATTGCAGGATATTGTATCAGCAAATGACTAAGTACCCAAATTAGTTTTTAGTTTAAATTGAGCTAATAATTTATGTACATGACTTTACTGTGCATTATATTATGTAGATTTCGGTGTGTATTACATCGAATATAAAATACAAAATTGATTACATAACATTTTATTTAATTTGTATACACATAATAATCATTCGATAGTATAATCCTTATTTCGTTTCTTTTATATATTTTCTCTCGTTGGATAGAAGAATTTATTTAAACATTTATAAGTAAAAATGTGTAATTTAAAAAGCCATTAGTTTTTGATTCAATTGTTATATATTTGAAAAAATGAGAAAAAACAAAGTGTTCTTGTTTAATGACATAAAAATTTAAGTTTCATTCATGGTATATATACCGCAGTATCTACATTAGTGTGGAGGGTGTACCATCGATAGTAGTCTCATCAATGTGAGCTCCTTTAGAATACAGTTTTACATCAAACTTTAAGACTATCAAAGTTTATATAATACTCAGAATGATTTTTATCGCATATAAATTATACTTTTTCTTATTTTTATCATATTTAATTATGTAGTTAGTATCATTGTACTCAATTATTGATTTTTAATTTTTTGTTTTTAGTAACTAATTTTTAATGTAAGAAGAAATAAGATTATTTCTTTTATATTAGGTAATTTTATTTTTATATACTGAAAATATATATTTTGAAATATTATACATATAGAGATATCATATTATTATTATTATTATATAATTGATGCAACTTTTTTGTTAAACATAAGAAACCAAAACTAAGTTTTTTTTACAAATTTATTTGTTTATTTTTTATACATTTTTTTTTTTATTATATATTTTTTCATTATTTTATTTTTTATTTTTTTTAAATTTAAGACATTTTTGGACAATTCATTTTATTTATAGGTAACCATTTACATTTACATATAATTTTTATATTTTACCATTTTTTACAGCACAATAATTTTTGCTAGTCAAAAAAAAAAAAAAAAAAAAAATAAGATGAAAAATATTTTATTCGAGCAAATTTATTTAAATTAATTTTATAAGGAAAAAAAAAAAATAAAAAAAAAAATATATATATATATATATAAATATATTATGTACACAAGTTTTTGTTTGTAAAAAAAAAAAATTATAAAGTTGTTTTGTTTATTTATTTTTTTCTTATTTATAGGGGTTCTTTTGCCTTTAAAAGCAAACAAATATTAAAAAAAAAAATTAATAAGTAAGTTAGTAAAATATTTAAAATTTGGCAAAAAATAAGGCGACAATTATGAAAACCTAAAAAAAACTTCGTTCACACTTTTTTTTTCTTCCTAAAACCGCTTTTGGACTAAATAAATATACGCATTTTTCTTTTTAATTTCTTCTCACGTTTATTTTGTTATAATTAAGTGATTTACTTTGGGCCTGCTGACTATTTTGAAAACTTTATTATTAAAAAATTACAATATATATTTACTTAACATAAACAACATAATAGGTACATACATATATTAAAATCTTCATTAAAATCTCATTTTCAATTTGAAAAACTTGTCCAGAGGTTTTTATTGTTCTTTTTATTTTTATTAAAGAAAATTTAATTTTTGGTATGCCATATAGAAGCTGTGATAGTTTATTGCTCATTTATTTTAACGTATTTTTTCTTTCAACATTCATATATAAAGCGTACAAATACATATACATATATATTTATTGAATTCTCGAATCATAAAACATTATTATTATTATTATTAATTTACAAAAAAAAAATAATAATAATAATAATAATTTTTATGTTAAACCTCACTTTAATGTCATAAAAAAAAATTTATTAGCCTTTCACTTTTAAAGTGTCACTTTATTGAGCCATAAAAATTTAAGTGTCAATTTTAAATTTTAATTTAAATATCATAAATAACTCATAATTATGTATATACCTTGCTACATATATTTTGATTGCATAAAAAAAAAATGGTTAAAATTAATAATATGCAATTTCCCAACAATTTGTTTTTCTTTTCAAAAAATTTTTTTGTTATTTGTATTTTTTTTTTTATAACGTAATAAAAAAATTTTATTAAAATTTCAACCTGCCAAACTTTCTAGTAAAAGTATTATTTTATTACTGTACATATATAAAAAATTTAGTTTTAAACAATATTTTAAAGTTTGAGGCGGATATTTGACACTATTCTTAATTTAATTTAAGGAAAACTTTCAAAGTCAAAAAAAAAAAGCACAAAACAAAATTTTCTTTAAAAAAGAAAATAATAATAATAAATATATTTGAATATTTTATAAATTTAAGACTTTATTCTGCAAGAATAGAGATTTATCACCAGCTTAAGATTAAACAAGCAGTCAAAAAGTTTCAATTTAATATATTCTGTATATATATATACCACATTTTGGTTTTCTGCATTATTATCCACAAACTATATATATATAGTGTGCATCATTAATTATGGGTTTATAAATATGTACTACACTTATATAAAAATGTATGTAATAAAAACATGTGCAAAATTTGATTTGAGTTTCTTTTCAGGAAGAATTACTAATATTATTTGCTGATGAATTTGGAAATGAAAGTTCCATTAAAATTATTAAACATTTAAAAGTTTTATCTTTATACACTGTATGTATATAAGTGTAGTGGAAAACTAATTTTATTCGCAGTTAAATGCGTTTAAATTATGCTTTTAAACATCTTTTGTATAGTAATTTTGATTTTAGGATGGTATTATTTTGAATAAAACTATATAAACTATATAAACCAAAAGTTTTAGTCCGGGCAATAATTCGCAAATATGTGCGTTTACCTATAGCTATTCCATATATTTCATATAAATTAACTTTACATAATACACAGAAAAAAATTTGCTCGTACTCATTACGTCAAAAAAGTTCGTTAATGACATTCTCGTTAAGATAACGAAAAATAATGAATAATTACGTTTTTGTAACGTAAATTTCGTTTATTTTCTTATTACGAACATTTTTTTCATTTTTAGTACTCGTTAAAAAAGTTCGTTATCGTTAAATACGGGAAACAAAAATTTCAATCCATACAGAACTTATATTTTCCATTTTACACATTGCCGTAAAGTTAGTTCATAGCTCAGTGGCAGAGTTGATGGATTGCAATGTTTAGGACAGTGGTTCGAAGCCACAAGCGGGCATAAAAAAAATTATTAAAAAAAAATTAAATAAAAAAATTTAAAAAATAAATAAAAAAAATAGAAACAAAAAT
Source organism: Hybos culiciformis (assembly GCA_964007475.1). NCBI lineage: Eukaryota > Metazoa > Arthropoda > Insecta > Diptera > Hybotidae > Hybos > Hybos culiciformis. Next base: position 8,721,218 of record OZ023274.1, on the reverse strand, counting down.
AAAAAAAATTATAATAAATAAAAAAAATAAATAAAATAAAAAAAAAATAAATAAATAAAAAAAATAAAAAAAAAATAAAAAAAAATAAAAAAAGAAAAAAAAATAAAAAAAAAAAAAATAAAAAAAAAATAAAAAAATAAAAAAGAAATAAATAAAAAATTAAATAAATAAAAAAAAAATTTAGTCTTGTAAATTTTTTCTTTCGTATTTGCGGTGTTTTTGCTGAAGAATTTGAAAGGTTTTTGGTTTTGGGGTATAACGAACTTTTTTAACGAACTACGAGCTTTTTTCAACGAAATGTTCGTTGTAGCCAAAATAACGAATTTTTCGTTGATTTTAACGAATTATCTAGTTATTAGTACGAGCAAATTTTTTTCTGTGTAGCTGAGTTATAAATTTTCCAAATATATATACATGACGATATGAATTTAATGAAAATTAATAAATTTTCCGTCACAAAATTTATGTTTCTACTTTTCGATCTAAATTTTCTACACAAAGAATTGCATAAAAATAATCAATTAGCAAGCAACATTTTTAAATGTGCAGCACTATATGCTGTATATTCACCTACATTTATGTATGTAAAATACCTAAATAAATTCTCATTATACATTTTTATTATCAACTTTTATTACAAATATGCCATAAGATATGAAAATCAATTATCTTAAACTAATATGACTAATTAATTCATTGTGCACGTCTTTAATTTACTATAGTACTTACTTGTTTACGTTATCCTTAGAATTTATTGTAAATTTTTTTGTTTTTTTTTTTATTTTTTAATTACATCTTCTGTTTATACATGGTAAAATTAACTTCCTTATTACATAAGTGTTTTCAACTATTTATGCTGTTAACTTAAACAAAACTAATAATAATAATAATATTATTATTAAACACTGAAAAAAAATTTTTTTAATTATATATTGATCTTGAGTGTCAAAAAATGATTATAAGAAGTGTGATGTTCAGAATATTTCTTGTAATTTAGTTTAGCTTTTAAAAAATTTGTAAAGCCTAATAATACCCAAACTATACTTAAAGTGATAATTTTATTCGAGTTTAGGAAATCTACCTTTTGGTTTACTTTATATAGTTCGGCAATCAGTTTTTTCACTGTTTTAGAATAAACGATAGAAGTGCATAATTTCATATTTATTACACTGAATAAAAAGTCTTTAATCAAAGAAAAATACTTGAAAAAAAAAGTAATATAATCTTGAAAATTATACAAAGAAAATATTTTAAATTTTATATGTCAAGTTTTATAATATGATGTTTTTTTTTCCAGTGTATTTGCTTATGATAACAAAATGTTTTTTTTTTTCATATATAAATAAATGTAATAATTAGTAAATTATAAGCACATAGCACTCATTTTTTTTTTTTGCATAAAAGCAATTGCTGCATGAAAACAAAATTAAAAAAGAGCAAACACCCTAAGCTAAATGAAAATAAAGAAACGTTAGCTTCTACGTCAAGATTGTTTACTAAAAATATAATATAATGATGTACGTATTTTATTTAAGTTTAAGAAATCTGTTCCAGAATCATCTTTAAATGACTATTACTAATTTTTTTATGAATAGCTTTTTTTTTGATAGTCGGGAACAAACACAAAAGTTCAGGAATAATGATAATAATATAATAATATAAGTTTATTACTATGACAATTAGGGTTAATTTTTATGTATACATTATTATCTCGAAATCTTATTTCTTAAGCATTCTTTAATTCGGTAGAAAAAATTAGAATAAATTTTAATGACTTTTTAATTTTTCTTTGTGGAGATTATTATAATGCAAAAATATAGAATTCCTAATTATACTTATATTGCGAAGCATTGTGGAATTATTTAAATTTATTAAAAGATCTGACTACAATTATCAACATTAACAAGCATTGTGGAATTAACTATTTAAATTTATTAAAAGATCTGACTACAAATATCAATATTAACAAGAAGTAAAAATAAACAAATAAAACATACATTTTTTGAAAGGAGATTTTTTAATCTCATAATGACTTCCAGCTTCTGTGTATCGATATATTCATTTCGACAAAGTACATTTCCATTCATCAATTAAATTTTTCTATATACATATGGGTACTTATAACGTAAGATGTTGTATAATTTATATAGATTTAACATTTATATGCATTGGGATAGTTTATCAGAATTTCATATAAAGTTATTTAAAATATTTTTCCTAAATGCAATTTATCCATTTGGAAGAGCATTAAAAGACTTCATTATCGTTCATGCTATTTTTTTTTCTAGTTAAAAAAAAAAAAAAACAACTTGTAAACAAGAATAAAAGTAAAGAAACCATAAAATATTTAAGATTCTTATGCAACAGAAGTTTCTATATATAAATTCATTTTCTTTTAAAATATTTCATAACATGTTCATTTTAAGGGAATGCTGTACAAGGTAAAACAGATATATAACACATATTATACTTATATACTAAATTGAATGAAAAGTTTTATTATGTTAGTTAGGATTTGGAAAATTTTCTCATTTAAAGGACAATCATTTAATTCTTTTATAATATAAACTCTAATATTATATATGTAAATCATTTATGTAAGTTTGTAGATTTTATTTTATTTTTTTTTTAAATATATGTATTTACAACATAAGTACATCCTTAAACTTTATATTTTAATTAATCTGCATTCCAATTAGAAAATTCAACTATTATATAAAAGGTTAAATTAAATGTATATTTACATTGTACTCCATAAAAGGTATATTACATTTTTGATTTTATGTGCCTTTTTTGATGATATGATAAATTTTTTTTGAATATATCTTCGATTGAAAATCACCAGCATTATATACAAAATCAATGTAAAAAGATTATATTTTTAATTTTTCTGCAGTTCTTAATTTTTTGGAATAATTATCGTAGTTAAAATATTTTTATAATTTTTTTTTTCGACTCCCATTAACTAATTCGTATCTGTATTGTGTGCGACTGACGACAAAGTGATCCAATTATTTTGAATCAAATGCAATTGAAATTTTATCGTGTTCATCTCAAAACTGATCAATATAAAGACTTTTTAATGAATTTTCTTAATTTTCTTGCTGTTTTATTGATCACATAATCTTATTTAGTTACATGTATTAAAATTATTATGAAAAAAAAAACTTCAAAAAATACATACATATATTTATATATTTTTTCTTCATCTAATTTTTTAATATGATAAATAAAGAAAAACACGCATTAAAATATCAACGATGAACAAATTTAGAAGTAATTTAACTCTAATTTTGTAAAGATTTATATGTTCATAAGAAAAATTTTTGCAGAGATATACACACATATATATTACATCGTTACAATATAATATCTATAATTATTTAAGTTACTTGGTGTAAAATTTTTCAAATATCATTTAAAAGTTTATTAAATAATTGAGTTAGGTTCTTAACATTTTCTTTGTTGGTTTTTCTCAAAAATTATGATAAATTTTCAAAAAATTCTTAAACTTTTACAATTTAAATATATATATTTAGATCTATATACATACATCTCTATACAATAAAAATATTAACATTAACATTGTACATATAACATTGATATAGCTTTGATGAATAAAAAAAAAAATTTGTGTACAAAATGTTTAACAGGAAAATCTTATTCACAACTATATTGAAAGGAACTATATACTTTTTATTTTTTAAAAGAAAATTTAATTTTAATATTATATCTTCTTGAAAATTTTTCAAATATTCTGTTACCATAACAATAATGCGATGATAAAACTAACCTGTCGAAGTGCAAAAGCATGCAGAAACATTAACAAGTTTAAATGTAATATAGGGAAATTTTTTATTTCTTCTATTTTTTCACAGAAATTTCAAGAGTATTTCTTGCAGCATACCGACGACGATGTACTTTAAAAATGTTTATGTCTATTAAAAGAGCAAGGAAGTGAAAAAGTTTTTCCAAAAAAAAAAAAAAAAAAACAGAAATATCTAGATGTAGGAATACTTAAAATAACATAAAAAAACATGTACACTTATTTCTTATGCCTTGTTATCAATATTAAGTCTGAACAAAATTAGAGTAGATAAGTTGATTTTTTTTTTAACTTTAAAATATCTAATAAAAGTATCATTTACTTTAGATAAAAGCTATGTATACTGTGGCCAAATAATGGTTATTCGGTTAATTTTTATATTACATCCAACTAGGCCACTAAGAGCCCACCATAATTTTCATAAATGCACAATATATTTAAAATATTATTATAAAATATTTAAAAAATATACTTCAATTGAATGATGGCAACACACGCAAGTTTTATTTATATAATATTCATAAACCATATTTTAAATGGGCGAAAACTTTATTTATACCACAATAATTATTTTTTTTTATTTTTTTTTTTTGCATTAGAATTTTTATTTAAATAATAAATTATTCTATAAACATTATATTGTGTAAGTTATTAATAATGCAATATTTTCATAATAGTATATATGTAATATATATAATAAACAATAAAAATTAAATTTAGATAGGTGCGGCTTCGTCTCTAATAGACCAGTAGTGATGATATCATCAGAATTATGGCGTCTTTACTAAACTCAAAATCCTAGTTATACGGGAAATTGACGGTCTATCCGAGATAGTGACGGTCTATCCATGGTTTTTTTCAGTGTTAAGAGGTTTTAATCAACGAGTCTAGAGCAATGCAAAAATTATGATTTTTTGCACTCTATTGATATCTATACACAAAATTAACTATGATTTTATGAATAGAATAAAGCATAAAAAAAACGTTTCCCAAATTTTTCATTAACTTAAATAACAAAAAAGATACAATAAATATACGATATAAAGATATTAAGGATAAAGTAAAGGAACAACAAACAAAAATCCACAAAATTTTATTTCACTTTGCTATTTATTTTTTTTTTTCAATCAAAATTTTCTCTTTAAAAAAAATTTTCCCCAAAAACAATAATTGTAGGAATTTTCTTTTAAAATATTTTTGTTTTATTTCGAAACAAGTTAAATAACAAACAACATGCATATGTCTTGCTTAATTTAATGGAAGTCAATTTCAAAAATAATTTCTTTTATTATCATGTCGGTTGTCAATAGCATTGCTAACACGTACCAAAAAATAAAAAATAAAAATAAAAATTATCCCACTATATTCGTTACACAAGGAACACAAAAAAGCCTTTGTTCATTGAGCAGAAAAAGACTGTTCCTTTATTTTTCCCAAAATAAAAAAAAATAAAATACTATATATAAATATATTTTGTTTGCACAACAATATTTAAAACATATTCCAAATTATTGACTAAAAACAATATTTTTTATTATAAGAAATATGAATATGACACGTTTTTTTTTTGCTTTTATATTTTGAAACAAAAATAAAGAATTTTTAAGGGAATATATAAAATAAAAGTTCAGCAGTCTCCCATACAGTGTTGTTTTATTCATTATACGAGGATATTCATAATTTTTGCCTACAATATAATAGTGTTAAATTTGAAAATTCGACTGTAGAGTTTTTTTATTTTACTATTTGTTTTCTGGACAAAACGCATGGACATGAACTGAATACTGATTCCCAATAGTTGATTTTGACATACTTTTCTACGTGATTTATACTACTTATTATGTATATATAATATGGAGTATAGGTAAATGAAAAGATATTTTGTATCATGAAATGTATGCTTGTCTATTAGTTTTTTTTTTTTTTTTGTAGAAAATAATTTTCTAAATTTCTTAAAATTATTTTAATTATGAAATACACTTAGGTTCCTTTTTTACTGGATCTTAGAATATGCACTTATCCTTTTTTTCGTATACGTTATGAATTCATTGGGGGATTCATTTAGTTATTGAGTTCTGTATTTCTAGTACCTAGAGGTTAAGTATAAGTTTAATCATATAAAATTATAAGATATAATATAAATCCTATACAATTATAAGATATAATACAATGTTGCAGTTAATGGGAACTTGTAGTCTGTTAAATTGTTAGATTTTTTGAAGCGTATTTTGAAGCGTATATTTTAGTTTTATATAAATTTGAGCTTTCAAAAGGGCGGATATTAGTACTAAAATCTTATCACATTATCCTGATATAAATTTATTATAAAATTTATTCCAAAAAATAAGTTTTCAATGAAAAATTATGCTAAAAATAGGAAATTAGAATAATGGAGTTAAGTAAAAGGATCAAATGGTGTCCTCCAGTTTTAATATTGCAATAAGTTTCAGGTTTTTAAAACCTAAGACAGTATCATGAAAAATTTCTTATTGAGCTGTTTATTAAAAAAATTTAATTCAATATTGTGCTAACGAAAAATTATATAAATTGTGGTCCCTTTTTTAAGTAGTCTCACAAAAAAATGTTTTACATTGTAAAATTTACATTTGTCTAACATGTAAAATAGAATTCGTATATATGAAAAATGTCTGCACAATAAAATATTATAATAAATTATATTATTATTATACTTTTCAATAAATATTTTATAAAAGAATTGGAATATTTTGCTGTTCTTATTATGCAAATGTAACTAGCATACATTTGGTTATGAATTTTTTTTTATTATAAGTTTACATACTGAACACTGAACATTATTATAATGTTTCTCTTGTAAAAAAAAAAATCGAATATGTTCTGATTTAGATTTAATGCTTTTAACTTATTCTCTTTGTTAGCAAAGTGATTTAAGCTAAAATGCGTTTAATAGTCGTAAATAGTCAAAAAACCACAGCGCGCATTCGTTTCATTTATATAAGATGCTCAACGAAAATGCACTCGAAATCAACTCAATCATATTGTGTCAACGATACAAGGTTTTCGTCTTGGTATATAAAGATTTCACTAACAATTTTAATTAATTATTTTTTATTTTTTTTTTTATTTTTTGTAAACAATCAGAAGTAATTATGGTTGTGCTTTAATTAGATTTTTATTTCAAGTGCAGAAAGGAAAGCATATACACAATTACTTCATTTAATTCATATAAAATAGTTTCTTCATCTTGATATGAAAAATATATTTATAAATATGTAATTTCTATTTCATCTTAAATGATAAATTTTATTCAGTATTATTTCTAGTTTCTCGTTTCTGTCAAGAAATTCCTTTGCAATATGCGTGTCATAAATTAAATTGCATTGTTTCAAAATTATTTTCTCATACAGTTTTCTTTCTTTCAAACATAAGTACATACCACATACTGTATAATTTTATTGTATATGCTGAGGTGCGAGCAAGTATCTATATAAAAGAATTGGTTATAAAAAAAAATTTCTTTTTCCCTCTAAAGATAAATTTTTAACTTGACAATTTTATCGGAAATTAAAAGAAATATACGAGCTGTATGATTACTTTTTGTGGCATTTTTATGTTTCGTGCAGTAAATTTTTATATTAAATCTAACAAGAGTTCATTTTAATTCGATATATAAAAGAGAGAACGTTTTTTTTTTTTTTTTTGTGTTTTTTTATGTTTCCTTAATTTGTGGTTAGGAAGGACTTGTTAAAGGTTATTTAAGAAAACTTCAAATATATTTTTAGAATAAAATGGATGATTTAATATATTGCATTCCAGGAATAGAATAGTACATTTACAATATGTACCTTTAGATTGCTGTATGGTTGTTAATGTAAATGCAATCAAAAATGTGTACTTAGTTATTATTGGAATAGAAAATTTTTATACATCTTTCTGATGAAATTAATGGCTCGACGAAATTAATCATTGATTTTTTATTTTATAATTTATCGTCGTCCTTTTAAAAGGAAAAATATCGAGGAAAATAAACAAATTTTTTTGTCATCTTAACTAAAGCTATAACAAAATAAAATTTCAACTTTTTATATAAATAGCTCGGAATAATATAAAGTCAATATATAATTGTTGATTCTTGCACTATCATTAGACTCTGAGCAGCTACACTTTCTGCACGAATGGAATGACTTCTATTCCTAGACTTATTTAATCAACAAAATAATTGCTAAAAAAACAACATTCACTTCTAAAAACAAATTTGAGATTTAAGAAATGTAATTTTTTTTCAAATTATTTGTAAAAAAAGTCTATCAAGATTCAAGTTGTGGGTGGTATATAATTCAATTTATATATATTTAGTGTAAAATTCAAAGCGAAGAGGTAAAAAACAAATGAAAATCATATTTTTTTTTTTTTTTTTCAAAATATAATAATAATTTTAAAATGAATAATGCTTTTGATTTACTGAAAAAAAAAAAAAAAAACTAGTTATGCTTTATTATATTTTTCTCATCAGCTCCTGTTCAGTATTATCTCTTAACAAAATAAATCTTTTCCATTATCATTATATTTTATATTTTTCCGAAATTCATAAATCCTTTTTATCCTTTTTCCATTTTTATGCCACAAAATAATATAATTTCTATATTTTTTATATATATATAAAATCTATATACAAACAGAATGTATTATAATTGTATGTATATAATGAATGAATTTGTGTACATAAATATTTGTAGATATATATAGAGAAGCAGTAAACAAATCCGAATCGCGTTAAAACTTTTTTTTTCTGTTTTTTTTTTTTTTTTTTTGCTTTCTGCTCAGTTTCCATAATGTCATTATAAATAAAATTAAACTTTATGCCAAGAGAACAAAAAAAAAAAAAAAAAACTAATGAAATCATATCAAAACAGACTTTTTTATGTAAAATTTTTGAAAAATTTATAACCCTTATTTCCTGTCATAATCTAAAAAAAGGATCCATTTTTTAGCTCATCCGTTTTTTGTATATTATTTTTTTTTCTAAGGATGAATAAAATATATAAATAAAAGTTATTAAACTTTTCATTATATACCTACGCATTATTTATCTAGTTACTGCAAATATTTTGGTTAGTAATTTGAATTTTTAGAAATTTTTTTCATTTTAACATCATCATTGGGTAAATCAAAAATAGTTATTTATTCTTATTAAAAAGTATTTCTATTCTGTTGATTTTCTACCAATATTAATAATCAATTTTATTATTTTAACACAATACTATCAGTCAATTAAAAGTATTCTAAACTTTTTCATTTTTAACATTTCGAGGTATCTTCAATATAATTTTTTCATTTATACAAATCTTTTTATGAAGTTTAAATTTTAGAAAAAAAAAATATTTTCCATAAATCTGCATTTTCAGCTTTTTAATGAAGCATTACAGAAAATTTTATCGGGCTAATGCTATTGAATCTATATATATAATTTTAGAATTTTAAATTTGAAAGTTCAAAAAATAAGACAAAATTGTTATTATTTTAATATTCGGTCTGTTTTTCCAACTTTGGAAGATCATTTTCGTAACTTTCCTTCTTCGCAGCAACAACATTCAACATCTTATAATTAAACCCAATTGCTTTTTAAAGGGCATTACAGGCAAAACTTAGCGACTTTGATGCCTGAAAACGTTTTGATTTTGTAGAAATTATGCCACGAAAATGAATCAGGTGTTGATTTAATTAGACATACTATTGGAAAATACTATATACTTCAAATTTTAAAATAATATATATAAAAAAATTATGATTCCTTTAAACAGATTTTCTTCTGGCACATTAAGCTAATTTTATTTAAAGGTTTTTTCTCGGTTTCTCTTACAATGTACTAAAAATTTAATCAAAATTTTTACATGTTATATACATAATAATGTTTTTATGTATGTAAATAAATATGTGCAATATATGTATGTTTGTTTTATTTTTTTAAATATTTATCTGTAATAAACTAATGGAATAAAATTTATTGAATTGCTGAAAGTTTCTGTTGTAATGTTTTATCCTTGATTTATTTTATTATTAAAAACTATATGTATATACAAACAAACATATATATTATTTCATTTTCAAATATATAAATACATATAGATGAGATCCAAAAAAAAAGTAAAACCTAAATTATTTGTTACATGTTCTTTTTATTAAGTAAAATAAATCTAAACCTTAAATTGAAAATGACAGAAATACAAAAAAAATTAAATAAAATAAAAAACTCTATCACCTTTCTTACTTTTTTTTTATATATATATATATTTTTTTTCAATAGCATAAAAAGATCTATGAACAAAATTGAGATTGGAAAGAGAGAAAAAAAATTGAATTTAATTTAAAAAAAAAGAAAATAAAAAATAAATAAAATAAAATAAAAATTCCATTTTAAAGACCTTCAACTATTTTTTGAAAATACAGAATATATTATATATATAGAATAAGACACAGAAATAGGATAGAAACATTTGTTTCTAATTTCTTTTGAAAACAAATGAAGCATTTAACATTTTGTGATTTTTAACTATTTTTTTATATATTGAAACTATAAACACATATGTGAATAATTTTTAATATAAAATATACGTAAAAAATGTATGAATTTATATCAAAGCTTGAAATATTTGATATAATACTATGCGGTTGATTTAATGATTACCTTTTTTTTTTGATCGTATTTAGACTATAATATTATAATAAAGGATTAAGTACGGTCGCAGTGAAATCGAAGAGCCAGTTTTTTTTTAGTGGTATATATTTATTAGTTTCATTTAGGTTTGAAATTTTAAATATGTTTCCAATATTCTCAGTATAAAGTTGAAGTTTTTATAATTTTAACATATATGCAACCCAGACATGTTTCAATATTGGATGGTAGGATTTTTTTTGTTATTATTGTCTTATCTGGCTAGCTAGTTATTTGACAATGAGTAGAAGACTGAAGCTTCATCATGGTCAAATCCATCTTGAAATTTTTACCTAAATACTTGTATAAAAGGAACACCTGTTTAACTATGTAGAATTAAAGCTAAAAATATTTATAGTTTTTCTTTGTACATATATAATTAAAAATTTAAACTTTCTGAGTATATTATTAGTTTGAAGGCTTCTGTTGTTAAAACTAAATTGAATTATTATAGTTATTTGTATTTTGTTCACTTTTATTTATATAAAATAGATCTAAAGAAACTATATATATAATTATTTGACTTTTGGCATAAATAAAATATAAACTCTTTTTTTAATATGTAACTTCACATTATCTTCCGATTTCAATTTTTTCTTAAAAAAAAAAAATTTAATTTCATTTAAATTTTATTTGTTTTTCCTTCTTTATACATATATAACTATGTATACAAAGTTTAACCTTTTGGGGGAGAAAACGATTTCTTGTATATAGTTTAAACAAAAGATAGGTATGTATATAAAAACGACGAAATTGCGACAAAAAATAGTTAAAAGTTTCATTTTTACCTAAACTTTTTTTTTCCTTGAATATTAAAAAAAAAAAAATTGAAATTATAAAAGAGAAAAAAATTTTAGACTTTGTCCCCGAAGTGCCGTAACTTTCTATTAAAGCAAAAGCTTTTTTTATCTATTTCTTTTTTTTTTTTTCCTGAATCCTTTCCTGCAATTTTTCCTACTTTTCTTTGTTTCCTGTCTATAAACTCAATGTTACCCAAAGGATTTACCTCAAAAATTGTTTTACTTGTTCTTTTAACAAAACAATAAAAATGTTTTGAAAGAATATATAAATGGTATATATATAGAAAACATGATGTAATTGGAACTAACATAAATAAATAAAAAAAAAAAAAAACATAAAAATGAGAATTTTATAGATAATTTTTAATTTAAAATAATTTTTGTATAATAATGTGTTATTTCTTCTCATATATTGTATTATACATAAATATTTATGCTTTTAAGTTTTCTTAATGAATTCTGTTTTTGTTTACCAGATAAGAAAAATTGCATATTTCGTATTATTTCAATAATATTTTATTTATTATTAAATTATAGATTTTATTTTCCAAATTTTTGTAAATATCATCATAAAATCTAACTTTAATAAAAACTAGATAAAAAAAATCAATATTTAAAGAAACAAAAAAGTACATCTTCTTTTTAATTGAGAAATCTAATTTCAAATCCTTATGAACTTATATTACAATTATAATATAATATTTTATTGATGTATATTTCGTTTTAGATTCCCTCGATGAATCGATTATAGTACTTAAAATAATAAAATTTATAACTATTTAATTAAAATTATATTTAAATAACTTATGTAAGAATCTAAGTTAATAGCCAAAAAAGAAACTGAAGAATAAGTTCCCAAACTCCCACACTCAGGCTTTTGTGCAATAATTTTCGAATGTATTTGGTAGTATGACTGACGAAATTGAACCTAGTTTGAATTTTAATGTAAGATAATGTTTAAGATTAAAGCAATTTGTTAGATAATGTTATATGGGACCGTTTGTTTATATTAATAATATAAATTAAGCAATGACGTTTCATAATTTAGGAATTTTATTGATCATATACATAATTATGCAATTATTATATTATATATATATATAGTACGTTTTATGCATGCAACATTATATTGAATTTCTGCTCGTTAGAAATAAATATTTTTAATCACTTTTTATACTTTAAATTTTAGATTTTACAAAGTTTATTCAAATTATTTATGTGTAGTTCTATTGACTTTTCACTTATTTCCATGTTTTTCACAATGTGGATAGTATAGGTAGTATGTTTTTAACAAAATTTTTTTGCGAAAATTTTTATCCTTTGTCTACAAAAATATAAATTCATTATAAAATTTTGTAATCCCAAAAAACCATAAATTAACAAATTAAGGAGAAACCAAATAAAATTTTATTATCACGTTCATAACTTTGGTATAAATTTCTTAACACGTTTTGGAATTTTCATTTTTTATTTTGTTGCTGAATTGGTTAAAAAAAAAAGAAAAATTTTTATTTTAAAATATTTTTCCTCAAACAAACTTTGTTACAATAAAAAGTAGGTACCTAATATATACATACTTTTCCAATTTATGTCACGTTCAGTTATCAAAGGAAAGAATATAGTAAGACCTAGTTTTTATCTTTTGTATAGGAAATTTTTAACTTAATAATGTTGTAAAAATATGAAATAGACATAGTACTTAATGCGAATCTAAAATTTGGTCGAATTTTCAAATAATTTTGGGCAGAAAGTTTGAGGTACATATATGACATTAACAAAATTAACTTCAAAATCTGTTTTTTTTTTCACGTATGAAAATTTATTTTCAAATGCTGTAATCAAACTTTGATATCTAATGTAAAAGAAATTTTATTTTTAATTCGATAGTATACTAAGAAGAAATTTTTTATTATACACTATCGTATAGTACACTATGCTTACACTATAGTTATTATTTGGTGTAAGATTAAATGCTAATTTATTTGCTATATGCATCATGTTACATCTATTTGCAAGCACCATTATATGAAGCTCATCCTAATTCGTATAATAATTCATCATAAAAGCGATGAAACCGTAAATAATTGTTTTTTCAACGTATATAACTATACTATATTCAAAATAAGAATTAGAAAATTCGTAATATAAATTTATATATGTTCAGTCGTACATAATATAATGTTGTTATGTTCCATAATGACACTTCTAAAAAGGTTCACTTCCAGATGTTGTTTGTTTGTCAAACGTTTTAAATTTTTTTTATTTTTTATTTTTTTTGTGCCACTTGAGGGAATTCTAGCCTTGGAATATTATCAAAATATCACACAAAAACAAATATATACATATATAGTAAATATAAAGTACATTATGTTTTTTTATGTAGGCACTGTTGTATATGCATACAAAAAAAAAAAGTGTAAATATTTTATTACATACAGTATGTACAGTGTACTTAAAGCCCATTATTTTTATTTTAGAAAAATCTATTGAATCAAAAATAATATTTTTAACGATACTAAAAAAAAATTTAAACCTTTAGTTGGAAAACTGTAAAAATATTGATTTTTAATTTGAAAAAAAAAAATAAATAAAAATAAAAAAAACCAGGACAGAAAACGACTGATAAAAAGATTATGATTATAAGGTTTTTTCTCATATTTTTAGTAATTTCAATATATCTCTTATATTATCCTTTATATATTACTTTTAACAACAAAATGGCGGATTAAGACTTTTAGGCGCCGACAAAAATTCTAGAAAAACATAAAGGAATAAACTTTTACATTTAATATATACACATTAATATATATATAATATATATTTGTATTTATTTATTTATTTTTTTTATTTATTTTTTATTAGAAACATAATGTTTTATATAAAAGCTATCAAAATAAATTAAGTAAAAATGTTTTGCGTTTTCTATACAATATCTATATGTGTCTTATATACGAATGTTATATATATACGAAAAGTATATAAATTTATCTATTTTTATAATCGAAAAGGAGGCAAAAAAATGTATTGGAAAGTTAAAAAAAAAAAGTCAAGGATGTGGGTTTTATGATCAAATGAATTTATAGATTAACAATAAATTTTATGTTTGGCCGATTATTTTAACTAAACGTACAATGTCCTAATAAAATTTCTTTAATTTTCTATATGATGTCTTTATTATTAATCCTGAACACAATAATAATAATAATCATAAGAATAGACTCATATATGTCTAAGTCTATATATCTAAATCTATACAATATCTCTTAATTTAAAAATTCACAGCTTCCAAAGAATATTTTCGTTATAAGTATATTTTTTGTCGTAAAGTTGATTCCCTGCCTGCCTGAATTATTTAGTTTATCTCCAGAGAATGAGGTGCACTGATTCTACGGTCACTATTAGTCTAAGAGATTTCAACACTTTAAGATTGGCAAAGCAAAGAAGTTGGGCAAACATTTTGGAAACGAATTATTCTGAGAGCCTTCTGGACACTAGGCGAAAAAAGTAGACTGCAGATATATATGATTGACATACAAATTTATTCAAAATTCAGTTTATGAAAAAGAAATTTTTATTTTAGTGCAATAACAGACATATTTTTTAATTAAAATCTCTATAAATTCTGAATAAAATTTACGTACATACAACATAGACACTAAGATAATGCAAAAGTAAAAAAAAATTTAAGTTAATCGATTTTATTATTTGAATATTACTAAAAAGTAGAAAATAAATCTTATCATAGTTCATGAATCCAAGGAAATCATTTTTTTATTTTAGAAAATTTGTTGACATGTTGTATATATTGAACCAAAAATTAAAAAGATCAATATTCGCAAATAAGGGGGGTCTGTGCAAAATATCAGCTATAAATCTCGGCAAGTGGGACAAATATCAGTTGCAAGATTTGATAAAAAACGGACAACGTACAGAGTTTGTGTTTTAAATAAAATCGTGTAATAAAAAACAGATAAATGTGAACTGATGTGAATATACATATATAGTTATATATATATATTATATATTTTGATTTATTTTAATTTTTTTTATCAAAAATTTATGAAAAATTTCTCTGATCCAAATATCGGGAACCATTAAAATTCATTCATAAAAAATTCAATTATACAACATAATATTATATAGTATTTTTAAAAAAGATTGAAATAATTTTAAAGTATAGCAAAAATTTACGCTCTTTTAAAATCATATACCTATATATTCTGAGTTAATATAATTTTTTTTTTTTTATTTGAATATCAAACCAATCATAAACTTAATATAAATAAATAATAATAAAATAACATATGTTTTATTGAATCGTGATCTGAATTTTAATCTAATATATATAAATACATAAGTTCATATAAGAAAATTTCCTATTCAGCGATGCAAAAATTTAAATATTATTCAAATATAAAAGAGGATAAAAGTTTGAAAAAAATAAAAATATAAAATTACAGAATATTAAATTGTGCAGTAGGTATATTATTATTATTATTATTATTATTTTATTTTGGTTTTGATTTCACAGGAGATCTTACAAGTGGTTAATTATTAATTTAATATAATAAAATTCAAAGTTATTTCAAAATAGAATTTTAATTTTTTTAAATTCTAATATAATATGAATTTTGATTACCCCATACTACTTATATCTGTATAAAATTTTCAAATATTGCGATACTACGGGCATAGTGTTGATCCGTGTAGTGCAAGAAACATACTAGGTATAATGTCATACACTTAATTCTATTTAATTTAAAGCTGGTAATATTTTAAGTCTATCAAAAATTTTATAATAATTAAAAAATGTTTAATTATTAAAGATGATTTTGATAGTAGCTACGAAAGGCTCTCAAAATAAGACATAAGTGCTATGACTGCCTATAATCAGTACTTTATAAATAGTATGTATTGATATACAATTGATTTGACAGTTTTATTCTTATGATATGAAGAATTAATGAAATCGATATTATTGCGTAGCCGTAGGGGTAAAATTTATTGTACATAACAATTTTGTAAGACCTTCAAAAATAACAAACTGCAAATAAGCCTAATAATTTTCGAAGAATCATATTATTTGTTTGATATTTGTTAACTAACTTTGGAATAATAATGTACGTACACTGTGATGTAATGACAAGAAAATTGAAAAAAAAAATATTTTGTAAAAATTTTACATGCCTTCATTTTTATTTATTTTTTTTTTTTGTTTGTTATTCCTTAATTTTACATATTTTACATATTTTTTATTTTTTTTTATAACAAATGCACAAAATTTATGGATTTTGTTGAAGTAATGAAAACACAGATTGCCTCAAAAATGTGTGTTGTTGTAATCATAAAAGTCAACATGAAAATTCACAAGGCTTATTAAAATTTATTGAATTTTATTTTTCTTTATGTACAATGAACATCTACATTAATATACATATAGTATACAATATTACATAATGCACGCTAAACATAAGAAGTTCATATAAAATTCCTAAGCACATTGATAGCAATAAAAATAATAAAAAAAAAAAAAATCTCAGAATTTGAATTTTAATAAATAAAAATATAAGAAAAAATTCAAAAATCGTACGACGAGTAAAGTTTCAAAATTTCTGTAATTTTATTTTTGACACTTAGGGTGAGAAAAACATAAGGTACCTACATAAATATACAGTATAAGTAATTTAATGCTTTTTTTTATGTACTGTGACTTCTGTAAGTAAAGATTTGAAAAAAAAATTTATTATTGGAATGGAATAAATATGTAAGATATAAATAATTTTCAACTAACATGAAACCAAGAAGCAGATTTATTCTTTAAAAACTTCAATTTTCTTCTTGATAAAGTGCATCTTAATGTTTACAATGTATTTTCTAATAATAATTTTCCTCTGTACATAAATCAGATGTGTTCTACTTTTTTGGAGTTATCAGATATGTACATACGAAAAAAGAACGTGCAATGCACAACATATTTTATATGAAAAAAGTCAACAAACACTCAAGTTGACAAAGGTCAGCTGGGAATCAAAATCGAAAAATCTAAAATATATAGTTCGATTACAGATAGTGATATAAATTATAATATAACTGTAACGAGAAATAGTCTTTTTAAAGGAAATAACTAAACTTCAAGCAGAAGCAAATAACAATTTATAAGAATAAAAGGTCGCCATATAAATAATTATTCTAGACCTTTGCAAAAAAGAGGTAGTTATGTTGAATAAATATAATTATCTTGGCGGGAAATCAGGTTACGGATCGAATGCTTTTAGTTTCAGCTTCTTTTTTTTTTTAAATAAATTATTCAAATTAAAACATTTTCATTGAATCTAAATATGCAAACAACAAAAAAAAGGTCAAAATATAATGTAAATTTTGACATCCTTGTAGAATTATTATATCATTAATTTTGAAGGAATTTTGGAAAACCCAATGCTGTTATAAGAATATTTTGTCAACAAAAGCGCGCGCACTTTTAACATTTTTAAAAACTTTTAAGAGTTGATAATCAAAATAAAATTTCCTTTTTCCTTTTCGAAATAAATTGTTGAAGAGAAAGCTCACCTTAAGATTTTCATTTTGATATACGCATGTTCAATTTCCTATCAAAAGAAATTTTAATATTAATCTACAAAGAAATAATATTAATATAAAGAAAACTAATGGGGTTTAATTTTTGTTTTATGTTTTCAAGTAGACAATTATTAGTTTTAAGGCTAAAATATTTTTATATCAATTATATTTGTATTTTTTGTTTTTTTTTTAAATAAATATATCTGAAATTTTCGAATTTTAAGAGAGTTACAAATGTTCCTGATGAAATTAAAACACTTTCGGTAATTTTCTTCTAAAGGGAAAATTTTCGGAAAATTTGTTTTCTTTTTATAAAGGAAATATATTTAGTAGCAATCTGACCTTGGTTCTTGTAAATATCTCAAGAATAAATTTTTGACGGAAAGAAATTTTTCAATGTACCTATACTCATAAAATATTCGATTAATTAACAAAGTTTTTTTTTTTAATCAGAACTTCAATATTAGTTTTATTCGAAAATGTTTGCTTAATATTTTTGCTAAATATTCTTTCAGATATTATTTTATGAACTTCAAAAATATCATAAAAAATTCCATATAAATTGTATTTGCATTAAAAAAAAATGCTATACGCCTTGATGCGTTCACACGAATACATTCCGAGGCAATCGAGTCATTAATTTTTTAACTCGATTAAATTTCATGTTAACTATATATGCATAATAAGTATAAAGTTAAAAAATTTACAGAAATAACTTTTTCATAAAATCTGTAAAAACAAAATAAAATATGTATGTAGGTACCTACCTACCTAAAAAAAAATATATGATTGTTATACGTAGGTACTTCACCTTTTATGTATTATTTTTGTTCTGTTTGTTATTTTAATTTAAGATCAAAAAAAAAAAAATGAAAATGAATATAAAAAGTTTTTGTTTTTCTATTGCTTCAAGCTAACTTTATATATACATTCTTTTTTTCAAAATCATACAAATGTTGGAAATTTTGAAATAGTTTTCACTTATGGTTTGAGCTAACTTCCTTCCTGTACATTTAGTAAAAAAAAACTTTATTTTATTTTTTTATTTCAATTTTTGAGAATTTCAATTTTGAAGTTGAATTTATTTGTAAAAAAAATTAGTTTTTAAATAATTTTTTACTTTTTGTTGATATCCTTGATATCGTATAGGTTTGTAGTGCACATTTATTGGATCTTTACTTCTAGACGTCCTGTCATTCTTATATTATTGTTCATCAAATATTAACTTAACTTAACCATTTTATTGTAATTCGAAATTTGGAATGCAAAAGAAATCTTTTTTTTATGCCATCGAAGTAGTTTTCAGGGCTAATAAGCGGAATGTAGGCTTGCATTATGTAATGGCCAAATTAAAAAAAAAACAATTTTCATGGTGTTTCTGATAACATTAAAAATTTTACAACTATTTATTGAAGAAATGTATCAAAAAAACAATATCGTCGCTTAAAATATACTGGTTCGTTATAAATTAAAGTATGCTCTCATGCTCACAGTTAAAGATAAATTTCATCAACAAATTGAAAATATTTTTAAATTTTATATTTAGGATTCCAACATAAATATATTTCTAATCAAAAGTTCATAATTTAGTTGTATTTTTTTTTTTTTTCAAATTCAAACCTACGCTGTTCAACATACATTATTATTTAAATTTCATAAAAAAAGTTATATTTAAAAAACAACCAATTCAAAAGTTATTTTGTAAATATTTAAAAAAAAAATTATTTGAAGTACTTTTAAAATTTTAGGGAACGTAAACTATGTAAAATAGAAACAATTGCATTATACATACATATGAATTCAAAATTAAGAAATTTTGAGTATATTTTAAATACATTGCAAAATAAAAATTCTGAAGCTAACTTTAACTTTATCTGAAAGAAAGGGGGCATTACCAATTATTTATTTATTAATTTTAAATTTAACATATAATTAGAGAATTTACTTAAGCCAATTTTCAACCGTTCTTATCCAACCAACAAATTTGTTTCAATTTTATACTTAACATAAGTCCTATAGTATAATATTGGAAAAAAAATGTATAATTTTTGCACATCAGACGGTCTAGTCATTAATATTAAAAACCTTTTCTAAAGTGTTCTTATATATATTTAATATATACTTATTTTACACTACTGTATATAAAATACATATTATATTCTTATATTGATTTCACATTAAAAATGCTTATCATTGGAATTTATCTGAAATCTTGATGTTGTAATTTGTTCAAAGGATTCTTTTTATATATGTATTATATTATAGAGATATTACATTATAATAAGAGTATAATATAAGGGTTTGAATTTGGATACATCATGTCTTTAATGAAAAGAAAATATGTATAAGTAACCTTTTTCTTTTTTTCTTTATTTTTTTTTTTTTTGTCATAATATTCCATTAATATAAAAAAGTTCGGGAACTACTAAATATGTTATTAAACAAAAATTATTGTTATTATTATTATTTTAACAAAAAAAAATAATTTTTTGTTGATTATTGTCTTGATAACATTCTTGCAGACAATCCAAAAGTTTTTTTATTTTATACTATTTTCTTATTTTAGTTTTAAAGTTTTATATTATTATTATTATTATTATAAGCGAAATTAGATGAGGTAATTTACACTCGATGATGTAATTTTCTTTAGCTAAGACTCAGTATATATATAGGTACTTTATTAATCTAGAGAGATACTACACGATTCGTTTTAAGCTGTTCTATAATTCTTAATAATTTTTTCGTTATAATTGAAGTTTAAAAAAGAGAATAGTTCTATGTTATGAGTGTGGGTAGGTATATAATATTTATACTCAAAATACTGGAAAAACTTCACCTAAGTCTTGCAACTAAATTATTTTGAATATTTACTTTAGAAAATTTTTTTTATTTTTATTCAAAAACAAAAATTTAGGGGAAATAATTGTGTAACTTGAAACCAAAACATAATAATAATTTTATAGAAATTCTCTGTTTATTTTGAATTTTACAATGTCCTTTTATTTTTGAGAAATTGAAAAATACATATTCTTTAAGAAATTAAATAAAATAGCAGGGCATTAAACCTGAGAAAAAATCGTATGCAAAATTTAATCTAATTTATCAAAATTTAACGCGGTAGGTACCAAATTTTTTCGAATTAATATAAATAACTTATTAATTTTTTTAATTGAATTTTATAAAAAAGAGGAATTTTAACTCGAACTAATGCAACCAATATTTTCAAGGTAATCAAATATATATGCGAACAATTTTAAGAATATATTTAAATCGATTTAAAACATTTAGATTATATACGGTTTGAAACCCTGAATATGAAGAACATATTTTTTATTTAATTTTTTTGTATATATTATTTGGTTCATTATTATTATTATTATTATTTGTGATAAACAAAGATATTTTCTTATGAAAAAGCGATACGAATCATAAGAAAAATATTATCTTAATTTTTCCCTAGAGGTATTTTACCTATATAAATATATATATACACATTTCAGTCCCTTTCTTGTTAAGTGAAAATAATTTTTATCATTTCTTTTTTTTATAAATTTGGTTTCCATTATTTTTTATTTTTTTTTTTTTTCAATGGAAAACCAAAGCAAATACTTAGAATAATTTGTGACAAATATACCGGTGACACATTGAAATTATGAACAAGGTAAAATGGTTATTTCGGGTTATATAGAAAAATGTATATATGTAATGAACATGATATTTTTGAATCTCTAAAATACTATATTACTGAAAACATAAAAAGATTTACTTTGAATAAAAAATGAGAATATATTTTCCATTTGAAAATAAAAAACAAAAACCTATTTGTTTGTAATCAAATTAATTATTATAGGTATATATACTTCTTATTTATGTTTTCATATCCTATATCCTTCAATATTTACATAAAAATATTAAAGGTATATTTTTTTTTATGTAATTAAACTTTAAAAACAATTTCTTTTAATATTAGGTATATCTTCAAATTTTTATCAAGTTTACTATACCCAGAAGATATATTTGAAAGCTAATAGACTCTAAGGATTATTTAAATAAATAAAAAAAAAAAAAAACTTGAAAAAATCTTTTGTTGGACTTTGTGGTGCCAATTAAATATGTACGGAAAGATGTATAATAAAATATTGTTCTTGAATATATAAAATAAATTATCAGAAACATTTTTCATTTTGTTAAAACTTTTATTATTTTTTCGTTTTTTTATATAAAATAATATAATTTTCCATTCAAGTAAGTAATTTTTCTAACAAGAAATAAATTAAATGGTCTTTGAACTTTGAGAAAATAAAAAAAAAATAAAATAAGTTTATTCATTCACCCACGGTAAATTTCGCTTTTGTACATTTAATAAATTAATAAATTCTTATATAAAGATCAACAACTAAAATTAATGGAATATCATGGTTTGTGCTAAAAATCTATGGAAAATTCTTTCATATATTATAAGTATGTAGGTATAGTTTTAAGCATTGCAAGAGCTTTTACTTTATAACATAATATTGGATTCTCTTATAAGATTGATAATCTGAATTCTGTTTTATATTCGACAGTTGGCCAAATTCAAATTATGTATACAGTGGAGGTCCAATATAACGAACTACGATATAACGAATATTCCATATAACGTACAATGAAATTTTTTACATTAATGTCTCTAAATAGCGAATGTATAGAAATTTTAGTATCCGATATAACAAATTTTTATTCTTTTCTGGTTAAAACTTGAATTTTAAACAAAGCTAAGTAGGCGCAATAAAACACACTGAAGCTGTTCAATTTAAATTGGTGTGAAGCTAATGATGTTCCACATGCAGAAATTTCGATTCTACAAACTTTGTGAGAAAAAACTAATATCTTAAGTTTAAAAACCAAAATTAAACAAACAAAGATTCATAATTTTTTTAAATAAAAATAAATTTTATAACTAATATGACTTTAAAAATATGCAAAACAAACATGTATGAATAAAAATGTAATCTGTACTTAATAAAAATGTACTATAAATTAATGATATAGCTAGCTTCTTCTTTTTAGTTCACAAAAAAATTTACTCGATATACCGAACTATTCGATATAACAAATCAGTCTGAACATTATATGATTCGTTATAATTATAATGGACCTCCACTGTATTTAGTTTGAGATATTTTGAAATTTGAATAAAATAGATTTTCTAAAAAAAGTTTTTTTTTTAATTTTTTTCGAAAAAATGACTTAAAATTTCTTTTAAGAATTTTTCATGCAGAAAATAAAACTTCCAAAGCTTGCTGAAAATCAAACTATTATATACATACTTACATGTGTATATATATACGAATATAAGATATGTTTTTAATCTGTTATTTTTTATTTTATTTCACAAACATTATGTTGCTATTTTTTTTTATTTAAAAAAAAAAATAAGCTCAATTCTAACCACATAGCATAATATAATCTCAATATGATCCCAAAAAAAATTATTATTCTAAATGGTATATTTATTATTCAAAGAAATATAATGTTTCTAAGAAAATTTAATTCATGTCACTTCCTTGAGGGTATAATATCCTTATTCCCGAAATTTGATTTTTTTTTGTTGTACAACATATGCAGTATTTTCATAAATTATAGATAGATTGTATATTCATCGTGAAAAGTAAAAAAACAACGTTTTTTTTCGAAATATTTTGACATATAACCTACGTACACAAGCGTACTGTTTAGATGAAACTCCGTAAACAATAATATCGAATATTTAACAAAACATTCAAAAAAGCCGAATTGTCTAATCCTAATACAACTTAAGGGGGTAGATGCACTTAGAATTTTTGAAAAATCGATTTTTTATTTTTTCATTTTCTTAAAGTATGATGTTTCAAGAATATTCTCTGAAAATTTCAAGTCAATCCGATGAATAGTTTTCAAGATATTTAGTAATTACTGAAGCAACATTCAACCTCTCGGTTGTGAATAGAGCAGGTAGCGGACTTTAAACGCGTTTTTATCAAAACTGTGTTTTTCCATTCGGTGACCAATATAACTCGAAAACCATTGAGTGGATATTGATGAAATTTTAATATTATCTTCTTTAATCAAAGGATATTGATTTTTGTTAACAATTACTATATTTTTTAAACAATTAACTTTTAACATTTTATCGAACATCAGAGTCCAAAGTTTCGAATGCCACCATTTTGCAAATTTTCAAAAAAAAAAAAAAAGCTTCGATTAAAGACTGGATTTATTATTAAACTAGAGGTTTCACCTTGGTTTTTCGAATTCAGATGATCCAGAAGGCTGTTGTGATGGTCACCGCGAAGTACTACTCGCGGGAGAGGATCCAATCGATATGGCGATATTTTAATAAATAATATGTATTTTTTTTTTTTTTTTTATAAATGTTAAGTTAAAGCATTGTATAAAAACTGTCTATAATTTATTTTGTAAAATAAACTTAATTACTGTAAAAAATAAATTTTTTAAAATATGCCTTTTTTTACGCTTCTGAGTGCATCTACCCCCTTAATAGTGAACAATTTAATTTATTTTACATATACCAATCTAAGAATTTTATAGCTAATCTTGCACCAACCTTTAAAATGACAAACAGATGTGTAGAAAACGTGATTAATAATTTTCTAAAGGTTCTTATTTGTTAATACTCAGATATAAGTATCTTAACATTAACTATAACTATGCTAAATAGATATTTGTCATTTACTTATATCAAAATCAAGTGTTAAAGATATTTACTTAGTTCAATAATAAATTTATATCAATTTAATTAGCATAAAATATTGTTTGGTCTTTGCTAGTATATTTTATTTAACTTAATTCTGCTACCTTAATGCTTAATTAGGGGGCCACTTATATTTTGACTTAACAATTATAAGTACTGTGTATATATTTATTATTTATTTGTTTCATTTATTATGTTAAATATTAAATATATTGATCATAAAACTTTCAATGTAAATTAAGTGGATTAATAATAAATTCAAACATTTTTTTTTTATTCATTATAGTGAAAAAAAAAAGTTTCTGTACAATTATTTAAGTGAACCTATTATCCTCCTTTCCAATTATCGTGTAACGTAAAATTATAATAATTTTCCCATTGTATATAAATATACATACATAAACTTAATAAAGTTGTTTTATTTTCAAATTTCGGATTATTTCAATTAAAGAAAGAGGTAAAAATTATGATAATTACTTATTGCTTTTGAAGGGTTAAATGAATATTTCATATTTAACATAAATACTTTTTTCTTCTATGTTAATTACACAAAAATTAATTTCAACGATAAACGTAATTAATCTCATACTGATAAAGATCCTTTTTTTTTTTTGACCCGATATTAATCAAAAAAATAAAGAAAAAAGTCAAGAATAAAAAAATAATCCGTTTTTCAATTTTATTTTATTTTCTAAAAACACAGTGATTCCATTTATTTACGTGCCATTCAATTAGGGAACTCTAGGAAATGTCGCGAGGGGGTTTGAAATTTTGACAAATATATATTTGAAAAGCGTTAGAAATTTTTGTAGTATTCAGACATAGTTCAGATATACTTAGTTCATGCATATTACTGAAGTTTATTTAATGGGTTTTCATTTCAGATTTAGTGATTAGTGTGATTTTCTGCGATTCCTGATGAAATCATGCCTTAGATTCTATGTGTTTTTATAACAAGGCAACTAGTGATGGCTTAATCTGACATTCCAAGTAATATTGATTGGGAATTTTTCTGATTTCCGGGAACAAATATTTTAAAAACTCTTTCGCTATTCAAAAGTAACAACCACTGTGCTGTTGTAGGATTAAATATTAAAAAAAAAAAGAAAATAAAATAAAATTACAACAGGATTTTCATTATCCTTTTGATGAAATTTTTTTTAAGCTTTTTTTTTATTAATTTAATTCTTAACCTTTCTGCATATTCTGGCCATTAAAACTTTTGATAATTAGATTTGATCAACTGCTGTTTTAATGCGAACCAGTTTTGTTCATTTTTTTGAATTATTTTTAAATTTATATTAATGACAAATTTTGAATAAAATTAAGCAAAGGAATTAAGGAAATTTTGTTTATTTAGAAAAATATACAACATATTTCAACAAGATTGACACAAACTTACTTAAATGTCAAAAATTAATCATTTTATTAATTAGAAGTTAATGAGGCAAAAAGTATTTTATTGAATACTAATTATTTTAAGCCGCATATTTTCACTACACGATTATGTATTATATATTCTTATTATTTTTGTTTAACCACAATTAAACGCATAATAATTTTATTTAAATTTCTATTAATTCTATTCGATTCAAAAATGTTAACAAAATATTTATTATTTTTATTCTTTTTTATAATATAATAAGTTCTGTTGACTGATTTATCGGCATTTTATTTTTTTATTTTTTTTTAAATAAAATATGATAATTAACCCAATTCTGTCATTAATATGACAATATTGTGTTTATAAAATTTCCTAGAAATAAAATAAAATTATATAATAAATTTATATGTATATATATTTAATATATATTTTTAGTATTGCATTATATGTATACAATTATTGTACATATTATATAGTTAAATATACCTAATCATTGTGTTAAAATTAATCCATTTACTGTTAATTTTTGTGGTAATTTAAACTAGTTATATAAGTATTGGGTCATTTTGTGGTTTTCCTTTTTTTCCGAGTAATAAATAAAACAAAAAACCTTAATATGTATTAAATAAAGGTATATATAATATAATGTTATACCTTTCACAGAAAAGAGAATAATATAATATATAAAATGTTTGTTACTTTCAAAATGAAACTAAAAAACTTATAAATTTTTTTTTTTAAATGAGTTTAAGTTTAATAGTTTTTAACAATTATTTATGTAATGCATGTTGTTATGAATATAAAATAGTTGAAATAAATCATTAGAAACAAATTTTTCTACCATCAACTCTGGTGTCATAAAATCTTAACTTAAAATTATATTTTGTTTTGTACATGGTCTTGTTTTGAAAGTTACAGGCTCAAATTAATGAATATAAAATTATAAAATATAACTTTTTTTTTACAAATGAAATAAGTAATTTTATTATATAATTAGAACTACATTTTGTGCCATATTATTATTCATATTATGTGATAATTACTATAGAAATTGTTAAATAATTCTTATATTCCTGTTTTCAAATTTTTTTAATATACTTAGGTATAATTAATATAATAAGTTTAAATAATTTAAAACGTGTAATATTAATAAATCCATAATATAACGCAATTAGCTGGACTATGCTCAACGACAATACTAAACAAAAGATTAAGATCTAGCTTTTCTATTTCAAAGAAAATATATATGTTTCAACATTCAAGCTAAAATATC
Organism: Hybos culiciformis; assembly: GCA_964007475.1. Lineage (NCBI taxonomy): Eukaryota > Metazoa > Arthropoda > Insecta > Diptera > Hybotidae > Hybos > Hybos culiciformis. The sequence continues at coordinate 8,693,935 of OZ023274.1, read as the reverse complement.
TATGCTCTATTAATATTAGATCTGTGGTAAAGACGACAAATATATTATCTTTCGTTAAAACGAAAATAAAGTACAATGTATTTATGTATTGCAGGAAAATAATAAATAATTTTCTATACAAAATAGTAAAAAAAAAAAAAGAATTATTATTCAAGCAATGTTGATAAATAATTGATTTTTTTGTATTTCTGATTTTCTGTATATAATTAATCTATAGTAAAATATTTGAATAGTAATATGTTTGTTTTTATTGTTATAAAATTCTTATATGAAATATATGGTTTTTAAATAAATGAAATACCAATAATAAAATCTAATAAATAAATTTTCTTTAATTTAACCTTATATTGTTTGTATTTATGAATCTGTTTACAAACTAATGTTTTACCTTTTAAATCTCAGGGTAAGACAGAGTTTTTCATTGAAATTTTCACACATCATTTTTAACTAGTAATATTGTATAAAAACAATTCCCCAATATTGTTTCTTTGTTTTTTTTTATTAATGAAATAAAAATGTTTCAATAAACTATAATTACCAAACATTGGAAAAATTTAATTTATAATAATTTTTCTTTTATTCTTCTTCTAATATTTCCTTGAAATAAAGAGAAAAATTCATATTTGTACTTCTACTTACTTCATAAATCATAATATATACAATTAGTTTTCTGATAGAAACATTCAGAAGCCTGAAAAATCATCTCAAAGGTTTGAATCACCTTGCAGGCTAAAAGTTTAAGGTTTAAATTATATGTTTAACTTTAAAATTATATATAAAATATATGGTTTATTTTATGGTTTAGATTGCTCTAATAATACATTATGTATGATAGAAAAACTTAAAGTTTTTTTTTTTTAATTATGAAAACCTTGAAAGCAGCATATAATATGGCTGTCACACTTCGGCTTTTTAATGGCTTTTTGAAAAAGCTATCATCGTTGTGGCTATTTAGTGGCTTTTTCCATACAAAAAAAAGAAAAAAAGCTAGTGGCTTTTCAAAAAGCCACTAGAAAATCAGGGATCAAATAACAAATGAGCTCTGTGAGAAAAAAATAAACTAAGAATTGCATACTTTCAGGAAGTTGGCGGCTATTTTTTTAAAAAAAACGAATAAAAAAACAAAAAAAATTTCGGAAAAAAAAGGAAAAAGATATTACAAAAAGAGAAAAAAAAAAGAAAAAAGTAAAAAATATTTCGGAAAGAAAAGGAAAAAGATATTACAAAAAGAGAAAAAAAACAAAAAAAACAAAAAAATGCAAGTGTGAACGCATTTCAAAAAGCCACCATAAGTAGTGGCTTTTTAGTTGTAGTGTGACTCGCTTATAAGGAAAATACGCAATTTTTTCAAAAACGAAAAATAAAATTCTACATTATTGTTCTTAATACAAAATGCCTTGAACTATTATTTTCACGTTTAAATATAAATTTAATATTAAATTATCCAATTAAAAAAAAATTATTATAGGAAAGGATGATAATAGTAGTAGTTAGGTATTTTAATTTAAAATTTATTAAATAATCTTCAATGCAAGAATATTTTCAAATTTTATTCCATAAGAAATCGTTTCTGTAAAGAAGACTAGGCTATGGATTAACTTGTTTTTGTACAAAATATTGATAGTAAATACCGTATAACTCTGGTATTTTATGCTGCTGATATTATTTTTTAAATCAATATAGTATTTTTCTTTTTCGAAAAATAAAACCACACATATCAATTTAATTTTTTTTTTTTTTCTTTATAAGAGGAAAAGATAAGATAATTTCCCATAATGTTACCATTTATTTTTAAAAAGGGCAGCTGAATTTTTGAATTGAAAATTATTACGAAAAAATTACAAGATTTATGGTATCAGACCTTTTTTTTTTTATATAAAATTTAAACTTAATGGTTTTGGGGTGTTTGGAGATTTTCTTTTTAAAAAAAAAATACATGTTCAACAATATATTAAAAGATTAAATTGAAAGAAAAGGGATACACGATGTTTACGTAACGCATCCTAAAATAACGTTTCGTGTTAACATAAATGACATAATTATAGTGTTTTTTCTTAAAAGTGTTTGTTATACATAAATTTGGTGTGGGAGTGAATTTCAATTTTGTGGTTTAAATTTTTTTTTTTTTAAACAAAGGTATAGTTTTATGATTTTTCCATGTTTCAGTATAATTCGAAGAATTTTGAGTGCATATTAAAGTAAATTTCGTAATTTATGTGATAGTGAATAATGGACAATGTTCGCATAGTGTAGACAAGCTTTGGTTTAAATATACTATATAGTTTTACGTTGGCGTAATATCAATAAAGTCCCACACGAATAAAACTTTCTATATATGCAATGTCCAAATTCTTAGAAAAAATTAAACCGATTTCCAAAATAATTCTTTAATATTGAGCAGAACGTTTAGGAAATTTATTTAAATTGTGTATTTTGTTTTCTATATGTTTAAAAGAATATTCTAAGTACTTTATAATGGCCATTTGGCCACTTTTAGTTTAAATATTTTTAAGAAAATGAAATAAAATATAATAATTTTTCTTTTAAATCGGTAAAATTCTTTTCAAATATTATTTATAGGTTTATCAATATTTCATTATCTATAATATGTTGAAAAAAAAAGCTAGATTTTCGTACCTACAATTAATATTGTTGGTATTTTTTTTTTGAGTTCAAGAATTTTTGACGTTAAAAATTTATATAATAAATTCTTGATGTTAATAAAAGATGTGTACAACTAGGTAAGTTTATATTTATTTATAGTATAGGTATAAAGTTAGTAGACTGAATTTATATTAAGTATTTTGTCAAAAGTATGCATAAACACACATTAATCCTATTAATATGGATTTTATTATAACGATATTATTAAAACATAATTTCAATTAGAATAAGTTGAAAATAAGTACATATTTCTGTAAAATTTGATTATAATTTATTATATCAATTTTTTGTAAAATAAATAAATAAAATAAGTACATATTATATAATAAAGTTTAAAAGCTGGATATACTTCAAAATTATTACACTAGACCAATTTAATCAGGATTATAAGTCTAATAAATTTCACATGGTACTATAAATATATTATATATAGTTTTTGTATAATATAAAATTTCTCACACAGTTGTAATTTTCGTATAAAAAAACAAATTCAAAATCTGAAAATAAGTAACGATTAAAAAGATTTAATATTTATTCATAAAAGTTTTGTAAAGCTTGGTAAACTTTTATTTTAATAGATTTTACCTTTATTTTTTACTTTTTTTTTATTTTTTTAAAAGAAAATTTATAAAAAAAAAAAAATTTTAACCTTTTTTCAAGCATTAAACCACTATTATTACCTGTTTTTTCTAAATAAAATATTTATGTAGCAATCATCATAAAATGAAAAACTAACATATTTTCTTTATTGTTCATTTATTGAGGATTCCTTTCTTCTTTTTTTTTTTCTTTTTTTTGGTTGATACGAAAAACAAAACCAAAACATTTTCTAATCATAATAAGGTTGAGTTTTTCCTATGTTTTTTTGTTTTTATTCTCATGAAAAAGTAAAGGAAAAATATTGCTCCTTTTTTAAAAAGATTTTTAATTGGTTTGAAGCTTTATAACATTGTTGTCTTTAAAAAAATATTTTGAAGTTTTGGGATGATTTTATCGAGGTTTTGTAAGCCCTCGGAAAAATACAGTCTTCAAAATTTTTCGGTTATACTTTTAATATTCTCTTGATTGGAAGTGTCTTATAATTGACGATGAGCTTAAAGTATTCTTGTCAAAGAGCTTTTCGAGGCTGTTGTTTAGCTACCAACAAAATTAAATTGTCACAAAAATTGCACAGTTTATATTAAAGTCACTTTAAAAGCAAATTCCAAGAATAAAGCAAATCCATTTAATTGATCGAACTTTTGTCTATTCAATTTTTTACAGTACATGGTACATGTTGTCATTTTGTGTGTGTTATTTTTTTTTTGTGCTTTCTGAATTTCATTTTCTAGGATAATATTCAAAATAACAATAATATTTTCATTGAATTTCCTCAATAAATATGAAAATCAAGCATATTATATATATATATATATATATATATATACAGGCATACCTCGATTAACGCTACCTCTTTTAGCGCTGTTTCGCTATAGCGCTCTTTTGATTTTTTGAAAAAACATTTTTTTTAACTTTAAAATATTTTTTAAAGCGTTTTATTTTTCTAAATTCATATTTATAATTCTTGGAATCCCTTTTTTTCAAAATTTCAAAAATAATTATGATTCGGGGAATACTAAATATCAAAAATTATCATTAATTCGGGAAATACTAATGTGAAATTTTGTATTAATTGTTCATTCGAAAAAGTGATAGAAATAGTTTTATTGTTTTGTTCTACCTATGCATTGAATTCTAATTTAGTTTCTAATTTAAAAAAAAGTATAGGTAAATGAATTAAAAAAAAATTTAAAAAAAAAAAAATACCATTTTCTTTATTTTTGACTTCAAAGTACCAAAAAAAAAATTAGTTAAGAACGTATCCCCATATTTTACTGTAAATAGCACCTCTTTTAACGCTGTTTCTGTTAACGCTCAATTTTCAGCAATTTTCAGGAACGCATCATGAGCGCTAAACGAGGTATGCCTGTATATTAAATTTGTGTTTTCCTTTTGGTAAAATTTAAAGATTTATTGAACTAGAATCAATTTAAATTTCAACAGGTTTCAAATCAAAAAAAATTAATTTTATTAAAATTTTTATTTCAGGGGTGTATACAAATTTTGGTATTCTGTGTAATTTTTGAACAAGTTGCATTGCTGAAGTTACGCCTGTACCTATTTTCCATATAAACTGTCTTAATTGTTGTTCAAGAATATGCAACTAGTGAACTATCAAGAGAATAATATTTTATTATTATTTTGTCAGAGTTGCCGCCAATTATGTTAATAACTTAATGGGACGACAATTTTATAATTATATTAAAAAAAATATGATAAAAAAAAAAACTGTATACAACACAGGTTAATTAAATCTTGTTAAAATTCTTAAAAATGCATTCTTTTTTTTTTTTTTGAATTATGAATGTTCTTTTTTCAAGTTTCATCCTAATTAAGATCTAGTTAATAAACATTCTAAAAAAAAATTATTTTTTTTTAAATTTATTCTTCTTTGAAAAACTTTCTTAATTGAGAGTTTTTGCAAATATTGAATTATACTAGAGAAAACTTTTGATACGGTGTTAAATGTATTAAACATAGTGATAGTACATATAGGTAAAAATTTCATTACATTTTGTACCTTTTTTGTATTCAATATGAAAAATTAATTGTAAAAAGCTTTTCCGGAGTTTTTCCGACCAAGGAAGCGTTTGAGCATTTTGCAACCTGAGACAAAGTTGTAGAGCGAAATGAGTTGCATAAAGTTAGTTTTGTGGAAAACTCCATGGAAAACCCGGAAAAGCGGGAAAATCATCGGAAAAATTTTCATCGATATGATTAGTGATAAATCTTCAACAATCATGAAAACTTTCATGAAAAATCGAGGAAAATTTGTAATAACTTAGTTAACGTGAAAAAGCCAGAAAATAAAAATAAGTAAAAAACGAGTTTTCAAACACAACTGAGGCCAAGCCGCACGTAAAACTAGAAAATAAGTTTTTCTTCACACACAGAGGTGGACTCAGATTTTTCTCTCAGACTCAGGCATTTCTCTTGAATATTCTTTCTCTTCATGAATCAAATCACTTACGTCCCAATCAAAAAATCTGAGTCCACCTCTGTGTGTGAAGAAAAACTTATTTTCTACTTTTTCATTCGGCTTGGCCTCAGTTTTGTTTGAAAACTCGTTTTTTACTTATTTTTTTTACATCTAAATGTTCAACCTTACACATAAAAATTTATTATAATATAATATAACAATATCTATAAAATATTAAAATAATTATTATCAGATTTAGTAAACATTATGTGTTCTTTATAAATATAAATTCCAAAATTTTTACATAAATATTCTTCTTCTTTGGTTTTAATCAAATTTTCTTTTGTCTTCCTAAAGAAATTTTTTCAATATTATTCAAACATAATTTAAATAATATTTTATATATTCTCTTCGAAATTTTAATATTCTTTTAATTGTGTATACCAAGCTGAACGTTGTGAATAATTTTAGACCATTTCATACTGTGTACACTATTGTATGAAGGTTAACGCACTCGGAATACTTTTACATTAATCTTTTAACATTTTTTGATTACCTTTCAAACTAATAGCAGAATTTATAAACTTTTTTTTTTTTATATGTATGTAAAAAGAAATTTTCTTAATGAATTAAAATACGAATGAAAACTCTTTTTTGGTTAATTATTACCAATAAAAAGATAAAAATTAATGAATAGCTCCAGGATTGTTTCGCTTGTGACTTTACAGTGTGGAATAATTTTTTGCAATTAATAATTAAAGACTATGTGTATATAAGAATTTATACATCCATCCAGCTTTACAAAAAAAATAAAAAAATTTTATGTACCTCGCGTCTTATATTTTATTTATATTATATATTATGTTATAATTATGTGTATTATATATGTATTTATAATAAACATAAATTTCAAATTATTAAAACAAAAATTCTTCAGTTAAATGAATTGAAAATTTAATTAGGTTTAATAAAATTTACAAAAATTAATAAAAAAAGTTTTTTTTGTTTTATAAACTTGATTATATTATTATTACACTGTGTCCATTACAAACTATGAGAAAATTACTATAATTATTCATTTAATAAATAATTAAAGGTTTATATTGTATGTTTTTAAATATAATAATATTTATATACTTTAGAAGAAAACGAAAATTATTACAAGGACAAGGAAAAAACAGATTTCATAATACCATTGTTCAGGGCAAAATATATACGGAACTTACGCAATTGATATTAAAGTCATTTTAAAACATATTTTTTATAAAACAAATATTTTCAAATGATTGAAAAACTCAATTCATTTTTATTTTTTATTTTTTATTTGTCCTTAAAATCTTAATAACAAAAAAAAGGGATAAACACAGTCAACAATTAAATTGATTCTATTTAATTCTGCTATCAAATATAATTGTCATGGAAAGAGTTTTAATTAATTTATTTTCAATATATATAGGCAGAAAATGTCAAAAGGGAGCAAGCACAATTAAAAAAAAATAAAATAAAAAAAAAATTTAATTGAGGTCAATGAAAATTTTTTATTGAATATTGAATTAAATTGCTTGGAAGAATTTTCAAGGGAAGCCCATAAATGTTGTTAAATTAAAAATTTATTTTAGCTGTCCAATGTCTTATTTTACAGTTCAGTAAATTGTCCAAGTAAAATCATTCTATTTTCTATATTATATACAAATATATAAATTTCTATATATAACAAAAATTGTTAGAAAATATATTTTATTTAAAAAGAAAAAGCAACGAAATTTCCTTCTGTTAGAATAAATACAAAGATACATATTTTAGTTCTGTAACATTAAAGAATTAGATGTAAAATTACTTACTTTTAAACAGCACAGAGGTGATATTTAATATATTTCCTATATACCTAGGTCCGTGGTATTTCCTATTTCCTTCTATATTATGACAATTCGATATTTTCACATTTTTGCATCTATACAATAAAAAATTAATCAATATTGAAAATAATTTATTATTATTATTCTTGTATGATTAGATACTTCTAGCTAATATATCATTTTTTTTAACCCCGATATTTCTGTGTAATAAAATTTTGCAAAATTTATGAAGTTAAAAGGATATTTAAGATGCTTTTAAGCTATCAAACTTTATTTTTTTTTTTTTAATATTATTTAGGACCTATTTTTTGTGCTGCAAATATTGTAGACGAGTGCACTTAATGTTAAAATCAATAAATAATACTTAAAAAAAAATTGAAGCGAAATTCTACTAGCGCGATAATATTCATCTATCATGAATTTTTTTTTTTTCTGAATTTTTCTTTGTATATGATATTTATCTCTAATGCTTTTCCTGTAATTCTTTTCAAAGTTATATATATAGCTATATTTTTATCATGATAAAAAATATAATATACCGAATAACGTTGTTCTTATAATTTTGTATTAAATATTGTAGCAAGATAAAAGTTAAGAAAAACTTTTAAATTAATTACAAATAAGTTTTAATACACAAATTAATTCCTTGAAACATTTTTTTTTTTTAACTCATCCGCCCAGTATTCTGAAGTTTTTTTTCATTTCTATTAAAATCTGCTGTCTCTTCACAGATCATAGCGTTTTTCTTGGTATTATGTTCATAGTCAATGGTCAATTTCTTGCCAATATACAATAAAAGATATTCAAAGGACTGTAGAACTTCATATTATAGTTCGAAAACTTTAAACGTAAGTTGTACTACTATTAGATTGAATAAGCTTTATGTTATTGTATTGGCTTACAATAACATATTAACAAAATCTGATAGTAATATCAAACCTTATTCACAATTCAAAGAATTTAAATTAAAAAATAAATTAATTGAATCTCATTTCCAATTATTGAAAAGATAAAAATTTTCATTAAATCAAAATTGAATTAAAAATTTTGAAGATCTTTTAAAAAAAATTATATAAATTCAAGTTTATACGTATATATTTTTATAATGGTTATATTATTATGTTAAAAATTATGTTTAATCGAAATAATATTTTTTCCTTATATATATTTTAAAACTTATTCATCAATTTGTCGGTCAAAGTTCAAACATTTCAGGTTAGATACAAAAATTTGATTATTGATCATATCTAATCTATTAATATTCTGGTGCTTATAAAAAGAATTGCTTTTAGAATACAAATTTATGGTAGAGAAAATAATAAGAGACGAAAATAAATTCATTCTATAAATAATATTTAAAAAACCAGAAGAACACCCATACATTAATGTGTACACGTACAATCTATGTATATCCTAGTTCGAAAAAAAAAAGTTTTTTTTTTTTTGTAAAAATGTGTTAAAATAAAATTTGTCCTATTGTATTATAAGTGGGATTTGCAAATCCTAGTATATAAATTCAGGGATGGATTAAATTAAAAAAATTATCGATTCAGGGAGTAGAATTTTACTATAAGAATCAATAATGCTGGAATTAAACTTAACGTAGCCTGGGTCAGATTGTCAAATAAAACAAAGAAGTACATTAAACAGGTTTCTGTACCTCATAGTGATTTATTGCAGTATAGAAATAAGAAATGATGAAATAAAAATTATTAATCGAATAAAAAACAAACAATTCGTCTCACAACCTATTGAGTCAAAGAAATAGGAAATTATTTTTCAAATGCAATCAAAATTTAATATTTCCAATTATAGTTTTGAAGACAAATATTATTTAGGAATTTTAAAATATAAACAAACTGAAACTATATATTATATACACGAATATTATATACGAATGTTATATCCTTTGAATAAAATATTTGATAAAACACAGTGCGACGACACAAGGCAAAAATTCAGTCGTTGCTGAGTGTTTGAAATTCCCTTTATAGCGACTGTATGTGTGAAAATCCTGCCTCAGGAATATCTGTTTAAACACATGAATATTTAGCGCTTTTAACTAAAAACGATTCAAAAAAGAATCAAAGCAAGAAAATATTTAACTTATTTTTGCTGAACTCATAAGTTAAAAAGAATATAAAAATTATATTTTATAAAAGTTCGAATTTTGATAATTTTATCTATGACCATTTTAATATGAATTAAAATTGAACTAATTATAATGCAATTTAGCTTAAATTTCGTTTTCTCCAAATGTTACAAAACTAAATTTCAACATAAACTCTAATTCTAATATAGCTTTAAATTTTTTTTTTTTTTTCAAAGAATAATTATTATAAATTTTATTAAAATGGCAATGAAAGTTATAGGAGAAAAAAAAACTTATATTTTCTAATTTATTAACATAATAATTATATTATAAAAAATATTTAAAACATTAAATTTAAGTAATTCATAAAATGTGTGATTCGTGACATTAAGATAATTTCGCTTCATTTGAATATTACGCTAGATCTGAAAATTATTTGAAAAAAAAGAGAAAAATAAAGTTTTTTAATTTTGCAAAACTATTCATAATTTCTCAATAGCTATTTTTTTGAAGGACATTTAAAAGTTTTTTTTTATATATAAAATTATATTTCTGTTCTGATTAAATTGTGTACTATCAAATGGTGGTAATATTGCCATTAAATGCAACTGAGTGCAATAAGTAGCACACAAATATTTAATTAAATTATATTATATATGTAAAGTTGATTTAAATTCAAATGGTATATACATTTATATATCTTTTCAACATACATATTCAATGTACATAATACCGTCATGCGTAAGATATATGTCGAAGCAATTTCAACAATAATAATTTTTTATGCTAATAATGATGTTTAATAATATTTTTTTTTACTTCTTATCCAATTCACTAAGCTCATTAAGGGTCAATTTCCCTCTGTTAATTTAAAATCAGATTAGAAGCAAAAAAATAATTTTCTTTAACTTTTTTACATTTTTGTTAAAAATATGTACATGCGATGATTTCTATATACTATGATGTTTCTATATATATATTTAAAATTATTCGTTTTTGCTGGTTTTTGATAAGAAGAAGTGTCCTTTTCACATTATAGTTTATGTAGTGCCATTATTATTATTATTATTATTTTTGTTATTATTATTATTATTTCTTTATTATTATTATTATTATCTTTTAATGACTTAATTACCAAATAATTTGTTATCTGTTTTCTAACAGTGGTGTTATAAAAACCAAAAGAATTTTTAAATATAGTCAAAAATAATCTTTTTAAATAAATTTATTAAAGCTAGAAGTTTTTTAGTTTATTTTTTGACAATTTTTATTTTAAATTGACTGGTTTGAAACTGACTCGACAAAAAGATTCAATATAATCAAATCTGAATTAATAACTGATATATCATCAAATATTATCATTAGATTAAGGTTCCTGTAAATAAGTTGAAGCTAGAAAACTAATGAATGTAGTTGCTTAATTTATAGA